>WAAE01022883.1:0-23008 GCA_013400495.1 Nicator chloris | reverse complement strand
CCGCCCCCCGCCTTTGTCCGTCAGCACCGCGGACAGCGCCCGCGCCGCGCCCCGCCCGCCGCCGGGGGTCCCGGTGCCCCCCGCCCTGCTGAGCCCCGCCCGGGGTTTGGGGGTGCCCCCCGCCCTGCTCCGGATTTTGGGTGTTTGGGAGATCCCCCTGCCCCCGCTCCGCTGAGCCCCGTTCCGGGGTTTGAGGAGCCCTGATACTCCCCTCCCTGCTCGGGATTTTGGGTGTTTGGGGCATCCCGGTGCCCGCCGCTTCGCTGAGACCTGCCCAGCGGTTTGGGGAGTCCCGATGCCCCCCGCCCCTCCCTGCCTGGGGATTTTAGTGTTTGGGGTATCCCAGTGCCTCTCGCCCCACCCAGCCCTGCCTAGGGATGGGAGGATCCTGGTGCCCCGCGCCTCGCCCGGGGGCCTGGGGGTGTTCCAGTGCCTCCCACCCTGCTGAGCTCCCCGTCCTCCCCAGTTCTGGGAGGTGATCAGCGACGAACACGGCATCGACCCCAGCGGCAACTACGTGGGGGACTCGGACCTGCAGCTTGAACGCATCAGTGTCTACTACAATGAGGCCTCTTGTAAGCGACCCCCCCCTCAGAATCTCCCCTGGCGGGGTATTCTGTCACCCCCACCCTGGGCTGGGGGGTGGGGCCCCAGTCTGACCCCCCAGTGCAGGAGGAGCTGGGTCTGCTGGGGTGGGGGGGGGGGCAGGTAGACACACCCACCCCATGGAGGTGTGGGGTGGGCAGGCACGTGCACCCACCCTATGGGACCATTTAGTTTTGGGCAGGGGGAAATCATGAACATCCAGTTCCATGAGACCCTGCAATTTGGGAGGGGTCACACACAGCACCTGCACCCCAGCCCTTTTGGACCCCAGGAGGGCAGACACGTGCACCCACTCCCTCAGACTCTGTAGTTTGGGGGGGCAGGGAGTACGTGTGTCTCCAAGTTCATGGGATCCTGTACTCTGGGTGGGGGCGTGACACATACACCCACCCCATGGGACACTGTGGTGTGGTGGGGACACCACACATGCACCCAGANGTGACACATACACCCACCCCATGGAACCCTGTGGTGCACATGCACCCAGTCCCTGTGGTTTGGGGAGAGAGGGACCCTGTATGATCCTGTGGCGTGGGAGGGATAAAACACGAACATCCACCCAGCCCACAGGCCCGGGGGGGAATGAGGGCCAGACATGTGCACCCACCCCATGTGACCCCCATTGTCTGGGGGGCATGAGACATGCCCCCACGCCATGAGCCCCTGGGATTTGGGGGGACACGACCTGTGCACCCAGCCCCGTAGAACGCTGTAGGGTGCTGGGAAACACCTCTGGGGGCGGGATGGGGGGGTGACACCAGGTCCCCTCCCATCATGGGGTCTCTCTCAGCTCACAAGTACGTGCCTCGTGCCATCCTGGTTGACCTGGAGCCGGGAACGATGGACAGCGTGCGCTCGGGTGCCTTTGGCCACCTCTTCCGCCCTGACAACTTCATCTTTGGTAGGTCCCCGGGGAGGGAGGGGTGCACCGTCCCCCGATGTTTCCCCCAGTCCCTGCCTCCTCGGACCCGCCCGGCCAGTCGCTTTCCCCGGGGCACTCGGGCGGGCACACCCCTCCCGCGCCGCGGGGCCCGGCACTGCCGGCACACCGCCAAACCTCTGCGGTTCCTGCTTCCCACCCCGCCCCGGCGTCAGATCTCCCCGGTGCTGCCGGCGGCAGCGGCTGGTCCCAGCCCTGATCCTCTCCCCGGTCCCCTCGGGCCGTGGGCGTGGGGGGCCAGCGGCCATCGGAGCCTCTTTTTTTTTCCCAGGGCAGAGCGGTGCAGGGAACAACTGGGCAAAGGGGCACTACACAGAGGGGGCCGAGCTGGTGGACTCGGTGCTGGATGTGGTGCGGAAGGAGTGTGAGAACTGCGACTGCCTGCAGGGCTTCCAGCTGACCCATTCCCTGGGCGGGGGCACCGGCTCAGGCATGGGCACCCTGCTCATCAGCAAGGTGCGGGAGGAGTACCCCGACCGCATCATGAACACCTTCAGCGTGGTGCCGTCCCCCAAGGTGTCGGACACAGTGGTGGAGCCCTACAACGCCACGCTCTCCATCCACCAGCTGGTGGAGAACACGGACGAGACGTACTGCATCGACAACGAGGCGCTCTACGACATCTGCTTCCGCACCCTCAAGCTGGCCACCCCCACCTATGGCGACCTCAACCACCTTGTCTCGGCCACCATGAGCGGCGTCACCACCTCCCTGCGCTTCCCTGGCCAGCTCAACGCTGACCTCCGCAAGCTGGCCGTCAACATGGTGCCCTTCCCGCGGCTGCACTTCTTCATGCCCGGCTTTGCCCCGCTGACGGCGCGTGGCAGCCAGCAGTACCGCGCCCTCACCGTGCCCGAGCTCACCCAGCAGATGTTTGATGCCAAGAACATGATGGCCGCCTGCGACCCCCGCCATGGCCGCTACCTCACCGTGGCCACTGTCTTCCGTGGCCGCATGTCCATGAAGGAGGTGGATGAACAGATGTTGGCCATCCAGAGCAAGAACAGCTCCTACTTTGTGGAGTGGATCCCCAACAACGTCAAGGTGGCTGTGTGTGACATCCCACCACGGGGGCTGAAGATGTCCTCCACCTTCATCGGCAACAGCACGGCCATCCAGGAGCTCTTCAAGCGCATCTCGGAGCAGTTCACAGCCATGTTCCGCCGCAAAGCCTTCCTGCACTGGTACACGGGAGAGGGGATGGATGAGATGGAGTTCACGGAGGCTGAGAGCAACATGAATGACCTGGTGTCCGAGTACCAGCAGTACCAGGACGCCACGGCCGAGGAGGAGGGTGAGATGTACGAGGACGACGAGGAGGAGTCGGAGGCGCAGGGCGCCAAGTGACGCCCGACGCCGCCCCCCAACACTGCCCGCAGCCCCCGGCTTCGCGCTGCTGCACCCCAAGGTGCTGCTCCCCCCGCCATCCCCTCAGTGTCTCCTGACCCCATCCCCCCCTGAGCCGGCTCGGCCCCTCGCCCCCCTTCCTACCTCCCCCCTTTTCATTTTTTACTGGTTTGTGTCTTATTATTTTTTTTGAATACTTAATAAATTTATTGCTGTCCAGGTACTACAACCTGTCTGTGGCTGCTGGGTAGAGGGGACAGGGGACACACACATGGTTCAGACCACCAGCCATTCCCAGACAGGGGAGGCGTTTGGGAAGCCCCCATGCACTGCCCCCACCCTTCTGCCCCTCAGATCCAGCTGCCCCCAATGTGCCTTTGTCCCCACTGTCACCCTTCTCCATGCTGGAGGGGTGTGGCAGCCACTTCCCTGGGCCAGGACACAGCTGGCCCTTTGTTCCCCAAACTGAGGTGGTAGCACAGACCCCAGGGTGTTTCCCTAGGGCTGGGTGTGTGCCCAGGACACTCCTGGATCTGAGCCCCCTGGGTTTGGAGGCCATAGGCCAGTATGGCTGTGGGCTATAGGATGGGGGCTGTGGGGATGGGGACACTGGGGATGAAGGCTGTAGGGGTGGGGTCTGCAGGGGTGGAGACAGTGGAGATGGAGGCTGCGGGTTGTGGGGATGGGGGCTGTAAGGATAAGATGTGGTAGGGCTGAGGGTTCTGGGGCTGGGGGCTGCCGCCGTGGGGACAGTGCAGATGGCAGCTGTGCGGCCGGGGGCTGTAGGGGTGGGGACAGTGCGGATGTCGCGGAGCGGCCCCGCCCGGGCGCAGTGGGGTNGGGGACAGCGCGGGGACAGCGCGGCCCTCGGGGGGCCGGGATGGGTGGACGGTGCCGGTACGTGCTGACCGTGGGCCGAAGCGGGCGGTGGCGGCGGGGCAGGGCGGGGGCACGGGTGTGGGAGGCGGAGAGACGCGTCTGTCCGCGGCGAGGGAGACGGGAATGGAGACGGGAACGGAGACGAGGTGCCGGGACCGGGGTGTCGGGGATGGGGACGGTGCTGGGGTGTTGGTGCTTGTGACAGAATGCGGTGACGGTGGGTCGGTGTTTGTGGCAGTGACCGTGTGTCGGTGTCGGTGTCAGTGCCGGTGACGGTGTGCCGGTGTTTGTGCCCGTGTGCCGGTGTTTGTGCCAGTGCTGGGGTTTCTGTGGGTGTAGCAGGGTGTCAGTGCCGATGACACGGTTTCAGTGTTGGTGTTGGGGTGTCGATGCCGGTGCTGGTACCCCAGGTGGATGTACTGGGGTGTTGCTGCTGGTGAGGAAGTGCCGGTGCTGAGTTGGCAGTGCCAGGGTGTTGGTGCCAGGGTGTCAGTGCTGGTAACAAGGTGTTGGTGACAGTATTGCTGGTGCTGGCATGTCAGTGCTGGTGCTGGGACATCAGTGCCAATGCTGGAGTGTCAGTGCCATGACAGGATGTTGGTGACAGTGTCGGCACTGCTGAGGTGCTATTGGTGCCTGTGATGGGGTGATTGTGCTGGTGCCAGGGTGTGGGTGCTGGTGATACGGTGCAAGTGCCTGTGACGGGATGCTGGTGCTGGTGCCAGTGCCACTGCTGGGGTGTCGATACCGGGGTGTCAGCGCCGGTGCTGGTGCCAGTGCCAGTGCTGGGGTAGCTGAGGCAGTGTCCATTCCCCAGCAGGAGGGTGGCAATGGCATCAGATGAGCGGCTGGCCCGCTTCCGCCAGGCCCACCTGAACCCCTTCAACAAGACCCCTGAGCAGCTGGAGCGCCCCGACGGAGAATCCCCTACCCCAGGTGGGTGCTGATTTCCCCACCCCACTCCCTGTCCCACACTGGGGTGGGCAGCCAGGCCCAGCCCCTCCACGGTGCCCCCTGTTCTGGGGGTGGGTTCAGCCCCCCCATGAGACCCCACTTTGCAGCCCAGCAGCCGGATCCCACCCCAGGGGACCCCGAGGGCGCCCTGGACCTGGGGCTGGCCGAGGACCACTTCTCCCGCCCCGTGGTGAGTGGGGTGGGTGTTGTGGGGATGGGGGCGGGACATGGGGGCTCAGCTCACCCTCCTCCTCCTCTGGTGGTGGTGGCAGGGGCTGATCCTGGCGTCGGACGTGCCGCAGCTGCGCCGGGCCATCGAGGAGTGCAAGCGGGTGATCCTGGCGCTGCCCGAGCACTCGGAGCGGCAGAAGGACGCAGTGGTTCGGCTCATCCACCTCCGCCTCAAGCTGCAGGAGCTGAAGGTGGGGATGAGGCTGGAGCTGGGGCCAGGGGGTCTCTGTGGCTGGGGCTCCATGCTGACAGCCATCCCTGGAAGTGTCCAAGGCCAGGTTGGACAGGCCTTGGAGCAACCTGGGATAGTGGAAGGTGTCCTTGGCCATCACAGGGGATGGAGTGGGATGAGCTTTAAGGTTCACCCCAAGCCATTCCATGATTCTTTAGTTCTCTGACCCCCCCTTTTCCCCTGCAGGACCCTGGTGAGGATGAGCCCAACATCCGGGTGGTCCTGGAGCATCGTTTCTACAAGGAGAAGAGTAAAAGTGTCAAACAGATGTGTGACAAGTGCAGCACCATCATCTGGGGGCTGATCCAGACCTGGTACACCTGCACAGGTGGGTCTGGACACCCCCTCCACATCCCTGTTTCCCCCATCCCCACACTGACACCCACCTGTGCCCCCCAGGCTGCTACTACCGGTGCCACAGCAAGTGCCTGCCGCTGGTGAGCCGGCCGTGCGTGCGGGCCCAGGTGAGCCACCAGGCCGAGTACCAGCTCAGCATCTGCCCCGAGAGCGGACTGGACAGCCAGGACTATCGCTGTGCCGAGTGCCGGGCCCCCATCTCCCTCCGTGAGCCCTGCTGCTGCCAGGGGGGCTGGGGCGAGCTGTGGGGCTGGGATGAGCTGGGAGCTCTGTGGGGCTGGGGGGTGAAGGGCTGGGGGCTTCACGAAGCTCTGTGGGACTGAGGGGTTGTGAGGCTGAGGGGGGGCTGAGGGGAGGTGGGAGCTTGTGGGGCTGGGCTCCTTTGGGGGGCTCTGTGAGGCTGGGGGGAGCTGCCTGGGGCTGAAGGGCTGTGGGCTGGGAGGTGTGTGGGGCTGGTAGGAGCGATGAAGATTTGGGCTCTGGGGACTGGGAGTTATGGGGATGTGGGAAGGTGAAATTGGGGCCCTACCGTGTCCCCGGGTGTTGCTGGGTGTCCTGGGGGCACGCACAGGGTGTGGGGTGAGCAGAGAGCAGGGCGGTGCCAGTGCCAGCCCCATGCCAGCCCTGTGCCACCACAGGGGGGGTGCCCAGCGAGGCCCGGCAGTGCGACTACACTGGCCTCTACTACTGCTCCAGCTGCCACTGGAACGACCTGGCCGTGGTGCCTGCCCGTGCCATCCACAACTGGGACTTCGAGCCCCGCAAGGTGCCCCTGGCTTGGGGTGGGGGCACTCTGGGGTGTCATGGAAGTCCCTTGGGACAGTGGCCCTGGGTAGAGGCCACCTGGGGGGCCATGGTCTTGGTCATGGGGGTCCCTGGGAGGTGCATCCATGGGTAGAGGTGACTTGGGTGCTGTGTCCTTTGTCACAGGGGTCCCTGCGGGGCATGTCTCTTGGTAGAGGTCACATGGGGGATCCCATCCCTGATCTTGCATGTTCCTGGGGACTGGGGACCATGGCCTTGTGTAGATGTCACTTGGGGGACCACATCCCTGGTCATGGGGGCCGTGTCCCTGGTTATGGGGGTCGCTGGGCAGAGATCACTTGAGGGGAAGCCATGTCCCCAGGGCCATGTCCCTGTGATGGGTCCCTGGCAGGGGTCTGTGGGTGGTGGCAGCAGGGCTGGCAGGTGCGGGGGGTGACGGTGGCCTGGCGGCCTTGGGCAGGTGTCGCGGTGCAGCATGAGGTACCTGGCACTGATGGTGTCACGGCCGGTGCTGAAGCTCCGGGAGATCAACCCACTGCTCTTCAACTACGTGGAGGAGCTGGTGGAGATCCGGGTGAGTGCTGGACCCTGGGAGGACACCTCATAAAGGGAGGGGACACCATAGAGGGCCTGTGGGGTGAGCAGGAGGTGGAGGCATCCCAGTGGCACCCACTTGGTCCCACAGAGAGGAAGCAAGGTGAGGTGGGGGGTTTGGGGCAGAGGGTGCCCAGACTGTAACAGGGATGAGTTTGACCCAAACTGGTCTTTTTGTTGTCATGCTCCTGTCTCCATCCCATTAACAACCATGTCCCCATCCCCATCCTCATCCTGCCCCTACCATTGTCCTTTTCCCTATGCTCCTATTCCTGTCCTGATCTCTGTTCCCATTCCTGTCCCCATTCCCATTCCATTCCTGTCCTCATTCCTGTCTGTATTACCATCCCATCCCCATCCCCATTCGCATCCCCATCCTGTCCCATTCTCACACTGTCTCCACCTCATCCTTGCCTCTGTCCCCATCCTGCCCCTGCCCTTTTTCCTGTCCTTGTCCCTGCACCCATTCCTATCCCCATTCCCACCCCATCCCATCCTGTCCCCTGCAGAAGCTGCGCCAGGACATCCTGCTGATGAAGCCCTACTTCATTACCTGCAAGGAGGCGATGNGCAGCAGTGGCAGTCCCACAGCAGTGGTGGTCGTCACACAGCAGTGGCAGTCCCACAGCGGTGGTGGTCCCACAGCAGTGGTGGTCATACAGCAGTGGCAGTCCCACAGCAGTGGTGGTCACACAGCAGTGGCGGTCACGCAGCAGTGGCAGTCCCACAGCGGTGGCAGTCCCACAGCAGTGGCGGTCATGCAGCAGTGGCAGTCCCACAGCGGTGGCAGTCCCACAGCAGTGGTGGTCACACAGCAGTGGCAGTCCCACAGTGGTGGCGGTCACGCAGCAGTGGCAGTCCCACAGCAGTGGCGGTCCCACAGCGGTGGCAGTCACAGTGCCCCGTTTCCCACAGCTGCAGGACCGGCAGCACTTTGTGGAGAACGATGAGATGTACTCGCTGCAGGACCTCATCGACATCGAGGCCGGGCGCCTCAGCTGCTCCCTCACAGAGATCCACACCCTCTTTGCCAAGCACATCAAGCTGGACTGCGAGGTGAGCCCATGCTGTGGGGCAGAGCTGTGGGGAGACCCCCATGGGGCCAGTGGAGGGCTGGCAGGGTCACCATTGTCACCTCCTGCCTGCTCCCCCAGCGATGCCAGGCCAAGGGCTTCGTCTGTGAGCTGTGCCGGGAGGGCGACGTGCTCTTCCCCTTCGACAGCCACACCTCGGTCTGTGCCGACTGCTCTGCTGTCTTCCACAGGTACTGACACGCTGGGGCGGGATATGGGGACATGGGGGTGGCAGAGGGTGACCCAACACTGTCCCCCCCTCTCCAGGGACTGCTACTACGACAACTCCACCACTTGCCCCCGGTGCGCCCGGCTGAGCCTGCGGAAGCAATCCTTGTTCCAGGACTCTGGCACAGAGGCAGAGCCCTGAGGGGGGCTTGGCCCCATTGTGGGGTCTCAGGCCCAAGACTGTCCCCAGCCCACGACAGGGTCCTGGGATGGACACAATCAACCCAGTGGTGGTTTGGGGACTGGGGTGGCCCTGGCTCTGGGATCCTCTGCTCATGGAAACGGCAGCACTGCTGGGAGGGAATCACTGCTGGACGCCAGCCATTCCCGGGAGCATGGAGAGCCTCACCGGAGGGGCCAGGATCGGATTAACCGGGATCTGGTTAAGGCCCCACAGCGGCTCCTGCCGTCCCTGCCTGGACCCGGGGTGTGGGCAGGGATGGGGTGCAGGCCAGGGCTGGTGGAGTGACAGGAGCTGTCAGGAGGGCTCAGCCCTGGCAGCGGGATGGGACCGAGTCCCTCCCACACACTACACTGGACTCTGGTCCCTCCCCAGCCCACGGCACCACCGTTACCGGGGCCGAGCCTCGGGGGGGATGTTGTGGGATCTTCCCCGGGCAGGACCGGGTGCGGTGTGGAGCCGCTGCCTCCCCTTCTCGCCGGTGTTTCCTGTAGCATTAACAAGCCTCTTTGCGCAACCCGGCACTCGTGTCCTTGCTTCGGGCGGCGGCGGGGGGCACCGGGGGCACGGGCAGGATATGCGAATGCCCAGGGGTGGCAGCCCGGGAACTCCCGCCGAGGCTGGGGCTGCCGGGGGCGAGCACCGAGACCGACCCGGCGCCGGGCCGGTCCGGTCCGCAGGCCAGCGCCGCCCGCGGGATAGAATTGCGCTGCGCGACGTTATCGGGGATGTGCCGCAGTCACCGCCGGTCTCCCGCCCATCGAGAGTGGCAGCGGCCACGCTGTCCTGGTAGCGGCCGGGCACCCCCCTTCCCGCTACCCCCGAGGTGTTCCGTGCCCCCAGCTCCTCCCGCTCCCCCACGCGGCGGCGCAGACGGGCAGAGGCCGGCGGAGGGTCGGGCGGTCGGTTTTACCGGATCACAGCACTGCTACATCAGAACCGGGCGGGCACCGCCACCGACCGCGCTCCGTCGGGCCGCGCTGAGCCGTGCGACCCGTCCCGTCCTGCCCCACCCGCCGCTGCCGGCAACCAAGGCCGTGCCGCTCCGGGCCCGGCCCGGTTTCCCCCCGGGGCCGCGGGCCACCGGCTGAGGGCAGCCCCGGTACGTCCCCGCCGCGGGGCTGGGGCCACCTCTGCCCTCCGGGCAGGCTAACGGGAGTCCTGCGCCCGGGGACGGGCTCCATCAGTACCGACGGGACCAGCACCGGCGTATCCCGGTGGCCCCCGGCGAGTTTTGTCCCTACGGCTCCCGCGGGCGCTCGGCGGGCAGGAAGGCGTCCGGGGGTCCCGGGGGTCCCGGCGGCAGCTCAGGGTCACTCAGGTGCTTCTTGTCCCGGCCCTGCTCCCGCGCGCGGGTCCAGGAGGGCGAGCGCAGGTACCCGGCCCGCGGCACCGCCGGCGGCTGCAGCCCTGCGGGACGCACGGGCGGATGGGCGGTCAGCGGCGCACCGGGACGGGCGGACAGACCGGAACCGGCGGCCCCGGATCCCCGCTCACCGCCGGACGTCTCTCCGGCCACGTTCTCCTCGTCAGAGTCAGCGAAGACCTCGGCCAGCTCCTGGTCCGACATATCCGTCAGCTCCGTCAGGTCCAGCAGGTCGAAGTGCACCTCCAGCGAAGACACGCTGCTCAGGGGCTCTGCGGGCACCGGGGAGAGGCTGGGGACCCACCGCTGTCCCCAGTCGGCGAGGTGGTGGTCTGGGGCTTGGGGCCCAGGGAGCTGGGGGTACGGAACTGAGGGGCTTCAAGGGGACCATGACTGGCTGGAGGCTAGCTGGGGACCCCAGGGGTGTCAGGGGACCCCAGGGACAGGAACGAGACCCCAGAGGGTGATAGAAGACTAGGGACAGACAGGAGACGCCGGAGCAGACCCGAGGTGCTGGGGACAGCAGGTGATGCTATGAGCAGGCAGACATCCCAGGGACAAAGCAGGGAACCTCAGGCACAGGCAGAGATCCCAGGAGCTGGCGGGGACAGACAGGGACCCCAGCTCAGGGCCTCACTCACGTCGGCGCTCGGTGACCTGCAGCAGGCCGGCGCTGGGGATGGGGATGCCACCCGGCTCCTCCGCGGGGACTCGGGGGGTCTCCTGGGCCGGCCCATGGGTGGGGGTCCCTGCAGGGCGCTCCGGGACCAGTGGCTCCTTGCCAAGCTCTGCCACATCAGTACCTTCTGTGTCAGTGAGGGGGGCTCCTCTCGGGGCCCCCCAGCACTCACGGGGTGTCCAGCTAAGGGGCTGGAGACAGCAGGACCCCCGAAGAGGACCGGGGGGATGGGCAGAACTGCCCGAGACCCTCGTGTCGGAAGCTGGCAGCCGCCACCCCCCGCCCTGCGCTCCCCTCCCCGCGCAGCCCCTTTGTGTCGGTGAGACAAAGCGCAGCTTGTGCCGGGGCCCGGACAAGGGCGGATTGTGCTGGCACTGTCCCCGGGAAGAGCCGGAGGGACAAGGCGGCCGTGGCACACGGCCATGGTCATGGCACAGGTCACGGCACACGGTGGTGGCACAGCCCGTGGTTGTGGCACACAGTGGGGGCACAGCCGTGTCTCGGGGCTGAGCGGGCACTGAGGGTGGGAAGAGGCCCTGTGTGCCCAGGGCAGCACGGGGGGACCAGCACCCTGTCCCCCCGAGGTCAGTGCCGGTGCCCTGCCGTGCCACCACCAAACCATGCCACCATTGAGTTACTGGGTGACACGGCACAGGGATGGGCATCGCCTCCCTCCCACCAGGATGGTGACAGCGGGGCAGGGACAGAGACCTCCAACCCAAAGGGGAAAGGGATGTTAGAGGGTGTTCCTGCTGCTGGCACGTGGAGCTGCAGGTCATCGGCAGGACATCAGTAGGACACCAGCTCTCTGCCCCGATGCTGGCTCTGCCACATCCTGACCCCGCAGGGGGGATCAGGCACCCCGCGCTGGCGGTACATTCCCTTGGGCCGGGAAATGGGGTCTTCATCCCGCTCCAGAGCAGAGAAGATCCCCCTGGGGCGGACATGGGGGCTGCCTGCTCTTGCCCGCTCCCGCCACCTCGCCCCGCACAGTGCCCAGCCCCGGTGGGTGACACTGTGCCGTGTCACCATAAGGAGCACGGCCCCCCCCGCCCGCACCACGTCCCCACCCACCAGGGCGCTGGTCCCGGCTGCAGAATTCCCCTCTGGCCTCCGCCTGCATGGTCCCTCCGTGCCACCGGCCGTGTCACCAGCAGTGTCACCAGCCACACCGCCTGCTCCGGCCTGGGCTCACCGGCTGCCTGGCGGGAGCGGGGCCGGATCAGGGATCTCTCCCGCACGACGTGTGCTGACTCACGGCAACCGCAGAGCCGGGCAGCCGCCGGTACCGGCACCCCACGGCACTGGTCACCCCACGGCACCCGCAACCCGCCCCAGTGGCACTGTCCCCTCAAGGGCCCCGTGTCCCACCGTTCCTCCGGTGCCACGGCCGGGGCTGCCCCATGCTGGCGGCTACGGCACAGTCGTGTGCAGGCCACACGCGGGAGGGATGGACGTGCAGGGGAGCCCTGTCACCACCTCTGTCGCCAGGTGCAGCCCCCCCAGAATACCGGGCCCCTCTCAGCTGCACCAGCACAGCCACCTCGCTGTCCCCAAGCCCCTCCGCACACCGGCACTGGCACAGCTATGCAGGATGTCTGCAAGGGACTCCACTGCTCCCCACGTCCCCTGGGCACCCCAGTGTTCCTCCATGTCCTGTGAGCACCCTGCTGCTCCTCCACACCCCCGGGCACCCCACTGTCCCCCCAAATTCCCTGGGCACCCGGTTGCAACCCCAAATCCTCAGTGCACTGCCCTGCTCTATCTGACCACCTGGCCACCCCACTGCCTCCCCTTGTCACCCCACTGCACCCCCCCCCCTTTCTGTGAGCATCCCACTGCTCCCCAAGTCCCCAGGGCACTCCAGTGCTCCCTCAGACCCCTGGACACCCCCGTGTCCCCCAACATTTTCTGGGTACCCCACTGGTCTCTCCCTCCATCCCCAAGTCTCTGTACACTGACCCCCCACCATGTCCTGTCCCCACCCCCCTGCAGCCGGGCACCCCTAGCACGGCCCCACGCCGCCCTTTGCATCCCAATGCGCCCCCCCATGCACCTCTTCCCGTTGCACTCCCGCCCTACATTTCCTTGTCCGCCCCGCGGGGCCCGGCCCGGTTCCACGGTGATGGGCGTGCCGGTCCGTGCCTCCCCGCTCTGCCCCCCGCCCTCACCTGCGGTGGCGACCGCCGCCGGAGCCGCCATGGGCCGGGGCCGGGGCTGATGCCAGTGCCGGTGCCGGTGCCGGTCCGGTGCTGGGCGGGCCCGGTGCCAGCCCGCAGCCCTCACGGTCCTGCCCGCCGCGGCGGGGGCGGGGACACCGGGGGCGGGGACACCGGGATGGGCGGAGCCGGGGGACGAGAGGCACCGGAGGGACAAGAGAGGGCACGGAGGGGACCGGGAAGAGCCGGGGGGCACACGGGGACCGGGGGGGTGCGGGAGCTGAGCCCGGGGACTCCAGCCGTGGGGACAGCCCGGGTCACAGCGGTGGGCGCGGGGGTGGGAGGAGCCTGTGCCGGGCACAGCGGGACCCCCCGGGTTTGTCTCCCCAGTCCTCCCCGAACTCCCCCGCCCCGCCGGTTCCCCGCGAACCACTCGGTTCCCCCGGTCTCTCCGTTCCCTCACACTGCCCCCCGCCGCTTCCTCTCCGCCCGGTCCTCGCGATGTCCCCCCGCTTCTGCCCGGTGTCGCCTCTCGGTCCCCCGTCCCCTCCCGGTCCCCTCCCCGTCCTCCGCCGGTCTCGCTGGCCCCGCCTCCGTTGCCAGGGCGGAGCGTGGCGTTGCTAGGGGGCGTGTCTTTTCGCTGTGCCGCTCTCGCGATATTTCGCCTTTCTCTCGCGGGATCTGCCGTCCGTTGCCCGGAGACATTGGCGCCGCTGGCCGCCGCGATGGTGAGAGCGGAACCGGGCCCGGCCCGGGCCGGGATCGCAAGGAGAACCGTGGCCGAGGGGGGGAACTGGGGGGGCTGCTGAAGGGTGCCCTGCAGCCGGGGTGTGCGGGCGGGGGAGGCCGGTGGAACCCCGCGCCCCGATGTCTGCGAGCCCCGTCCTGTCCCGGTCTGCTCCCGGGGAGGGTACGGAGCCCCTCGGCGCCGTTCCCAGCACTGCGGTGATGCTTCTCAGGTGTTATTTTGTGTACAGGTGTTTTGTGCCTAGGGGTTCACCACGGAGCTGAGTCGGCAGCGCATGAGCTTCCCCCAGCTGCTCGCGGTGCCCCCGGCTCCGTGCCGCCGTTGTCGCCCCGTCCCTGCCGTGAGAGCAGGGATGCTCCGGGGCTGGCACGGGGGCCCTGAGCTGCACAGTTTCCTCCTCACCCATTCACCTCCTGTGCTTGGCTTTCTGTTCTCAGGCACCCAAAAAGAAAGCAGGGGGTAAAGGGAAAGGGGGCAAAGGCCCGAAGATAGTGGATGTCTTGGCCCCGGAGGACATGAGCAAGGAGCAGGTGAGAGGTCCCCCGGGCCGCCCCTGGGGAGGAGGGGTAAGAACATGTAAGAACAGCTCTGGGGACCCCTGCATGGCGCCTGGCCCCATCTCTGGGGACAACAGGTGCAGAGGGTGACAGGGACGAGCAGCCGGGGTTTGTGTCACTGACGCCTGGCTGGGGCTGGGGATGGGGGGTTCTTGCTGTTCCTGGAAGGAGCAGCCTCCTCATCCCTCCCTCTGCTCTCCAGCCCTGTGTTCTGGGCACTGCTGAGGCCACACCTGGAATCTTGGGGCCCCTCACGACAAGAAAGACCCCGAGGGGCTGGAGCATGCCCAGAGAAGGAAATGAAGCTGAGGAAGGGTCCAGTGCAGAAGGAGTGGCTGAGGGAGCTGGGAAAGGGGCTCAGCCTGGAGAAAAGGGGGTTCAGGGGGAACCTTCTGGCTCTGCACAACTCCCTGACAGGAGGGGACAGGTGGGAGGTGTTGGGCTCTGCTCCCAGGGCACACGGACAGGAAGAGAGGAAATGGCCTCAAGCTGTGCCAGGGAAGGTTCAAGCTGGGTATTGGGAAAATTTCTTCCTGGAAAGGGTTGTCCAGCCCTGGCCTAGGGCAGTGGTGTAGTCGCCATACCTGGAGGGATTTAAGAGTCATGTGGATGTGCCACTTGGGGACATGGGTTAGGGGTGGCCTTGGCATTGCTAGGGGAACAGTTAAACTTGATCTTAGAGGCTTTTCCAACCCAAAAAATTGCATGAACCAGAAGTATCTAAGCACCTGACAATGGTATTAATTAATGGACACTGTGAGCCAGAACCCCATCCCAGGCTGTGGGCAGTCAGATGAGGTTTTGTGACTCCTTTTCCGGAAGCTGCTGGGTTCAGTCAGGGACCTCCACAGCTCCACACCAGTGACAACCACCACGTCCTGCCGGGTTTGGGACACGGAGTCTCCCAAGGCCTCCCTTCCCTCTTACCTGTCTCTTCCCGTTGTCTTCGCAGCTGCTGCAGCACATGGTGCGTCTCCGGGAGGAGCTGGACCGGGAGCGGCAGGAGCGGAACTCTTTCCAGCTGGAGTGTAACAGGATTCAGAGCTACTGGGAAATCACCCGCCGGGAGCTGGAGGAGAAGAAAGCAGAGCTGCGGAACCGGGACCGGGAGACGGAGCAGGCGGAGGAGCGGCACCAGCTGGAGATCAAGGTGGGGCTGGAGGGCTCCAGGTGAGCCTTGGGCAGCTCTGAGGAGGAGAGGAGCTGGGCAGGGTGCAATCCAGGAATGTCTCACCAGCATCCCAGTTCCAAGTGTCTGCTGCTGAGCCCCTCACCGGTCTCTGGCCTGTCTTTAGGTGTACAAGCAGAAGGTGAAGCACCTGTTGCACGAGCAGCAGGAGAACCTGACAGAGCTGAAGGCAGAGGGAGTCCTGTCCCTGAGCCGGGCCCAGAAGGATCACTGGGACCAGGAGCAGGAGATGTGGAAAGAGAAGCGCTCCTTGAACATAAGGCTGAAGGAGCAGGAGTTGGCCAATGAGGCAGCCATTACAAACCTCTGCCTGGTACGTCCCTGGCTGGGATGGAGCCACCTGTGAGGTGCCTCATCCCCAGGGTGGGAACAGGAGTGGGATGTTACCTCCCTGACTCTCTCTTTGGGGTGGGATGGGATTTCTGGTGCAGGAATGGGAGAAGGGATTCCTGGGTGACCCCTCTCCCACAGTGGGGAGCTGTGAGAGCAGCTGGAGAACCTACAAGCCACTGTTTGCATCAACATGGGATCAGAATCCTTTCCCAAAGAGCAGGAGGGAATCCCTGGGGATGGGCTGGCTTGGGATTTGGTTGTCTCTTCCAACACGGAGTTTCTTCCTCACAGAAACATGAGGAGGAGATGGCCCGGCTACGCAGCGACTTCGAGTTGCAGGCCAAAGGTCAGGGCATGAGGCAGATCCCACAGGAGCACGACAGGGAGAGCTGCTTCTGGTTCCCAAGCAGCACCTTGAGCATATGGGGGCAGGTTCTACCCACTTCTGGCCATTTTTCCCTTCCCAGTTCTGGCCACTTTTTTCTCCCAGTTCTGGTCTGCTTCCCACCCCGGTTCTGGCTGATCTTCCCCACCAGTTCTGGCCAGTTTTCCCCACAAGTTCCAGCTGGTTTTCCTCCCCGAATCTGTCTAGTTTGCCCTCTAGTTCTGGCTGTTTTTCCCTCCCGATTCCAGCTGGTCCCAACCCACACAGTTTTGGCGAGTATTCCCTCTGTTATGGCTGTTTTCTCTCCCTTCCCCATTCTGCTCACTTTTCCTCCCCAGTTTCAGCCAGTTTTTCCCCAGCTCTGACGATTTTCCCCCCAGAGATGGAGGACAAGTACAGCAGGAAGATGCAGGCACTGCGGGATGAGATGGACCTGCGGAGGAAGACTGAGATCCATGAGCTGGAGGAGAGGAAGAACACCCAGATCAGTGAGCTGATGGAGAACCATGAGGGGGCTTTTGGTGCCATCAAGAACTACTACAACGATATCACAGCCAAAAACCTGGCGCTCATCAACCTCCTGAAGGTATTGCCCACGCCTGTGTCACCCCTCCACCCAGGCACTGCCCCTGCCAGGGTGTCAGCTGGATCTGGCAGTTCCCAGGTGTCAGTGTGGGTGCTGCTGGTGGCCTGTTCACCAGCACATGAGTGGAGAGGGTGTCCTGAGGGTGTGGGGGACTCTGAGGGGCTGGGCAGCTCCCAGGAGCCAGCACTTGTGTTCCCAAGAACAGGAGCAGGTGGAAGACCTAAAGAAGAAGGAGGCTCTCTTGGAAAAGGAGAAGGCAGATGTGCTGCTCCAGAACAAGGGGCTGACAGAGCCACTGCAGGAGGCCCAGGAGCTGGTGGCTGAGCTGCAAAAGAAGTTGGTTCACTATTACAGGGACAAGGAGGCCCTGATGGTGAGTGGCCATCCCTGTCCTTTCATGGGCTCGTTCCTGGAGGGAAAACACTGACCTTGGTGTGCTGTGATTGCTGGGCAAAGCAAGTCCTGTTCTGCCTACTGTGTATTTGTGGGATCTCAGATGGGGATCCAAAGAGAGACTGGAAGGGAGACCAATCCCACTGCAGGGGGGTTGGTGTGGGTGCTGCCTGCTTTTCTCTCTGCTGCTCACTCTCCTCCCTTCCCAGAACACATCTCCAACACCTGCCAGGCAATCCTGTGCTCTTTAACCCTCCCTTCCCATTCACAGAACTCCAAAGCCCACCTGAAAATCACCCAGAAGGAGCTGAAGGACCTTCAGTGGGAACATGAGGTACTGGAGCAGCGGTTCAGTAAGGTGAGACCTGCAGGCAGGGCTGGGCATCCCATCTCCTCTCCAAACCTTCTCTAAACCCTGTGCAGAGGATAGGGCGTGGGGCTTAGCAGGGCCCATGCTTAGCCCAGGGCTTTCCAAAGCTAATCCAGAGTCGGGAGATAACCGCTGCTCCCAGCAAAGCTGCTCCCAGCTCCAGCCTCTCCCACGGTCAGCAGACAGGCCTGGCCTTGTCCTTTGCTAAGCAATCATGCATGCTCCAGCAGGGCCCCCGGGCTGCCGGGGCTGCATGGGGCAGAGCTGGCATAGGGGGGATTTCCATGGGCCCCTCCTGTTACAGTCCTGGCTTTTTAGTTCTTCTCCAAGGTCAGGATGAATAATACACGGGAAACGTGGGTTTTGAGTTCTTAATTGGATATTTATTGTCTCTTATCTATTTACAGACTTAGAAGGTGTGAGCCCTAACTAGCAAGTTAGAGAAATGAAGTAAAATGGAGGTGTCTCTGACTCTGTCCAAGGTTATTTCAGTGCCAATTACCCAATAACAAGATGACACCTATCTTATTTATATTTCTAACCTAATAATGACCACCCGTGGCCCACAAATGCGGACTTTCTCACCCAATCACAGAAAACCACCCAAACCCAACAGGAAGAAGGAATAAGAAGGTGAGGGAGAAGGACTCAGATAACGCCCAAAGTCCTCCATCTTGACTCCCATATATTACTATATACTAAAATCTTAAATCTAAGTTTTCACCCTGTGAGATCACACAATACTATTCAAACTACACACCTACAACCTCTGTACTATCACTCAATCTCGGGAGCCTTTTCTAAGGCCTCAAGTCAAATGTGGTGCTTGCTTGAGAGTCAGCACCCCTCAGCTCAGAAAACCTGAAATTTTCAGCCTCCAGGGTTCCAACAGCCTCCTTCTGCCAGTGTTCCAGGGTCGCTCCCTCTCGTTGTTTTGGGGTGCTCAGGAAGAGCCCTGCAGAGCGAGTGCTCCCCCCCACTAACCCAGATAAATCTTTTGAGGCAGGAGAGAGCTCATTTGCAATTCGTAGAAATCCCCAGGATTATGAACATTGATCCGAGGCCTCGTTAACAATCCATCATTAAGACAGCGCCAGATTCGGAGCGTTCAGAAATAGGCTTTGGAGGAGAGACTGTGTCCTAATTAGGACACTTATTAACTAGCTGTGAGCCAGGGACTGCTGCCAGCTGTGGGGATGAGAGGAGAGACCCCCATGTGGCGGGGGCCCTCGCTGGGGCCTGAATGAGTGCTGCAGGGAGCCCGCTGGGGCATTCCATGCCTGGAGGGGAGGAGGAGGAGGAGGGAGAAGCGCAGGTGCTGCGCCATGGAGGGAGGGAGAGAGGGAGGGAAGAAGGGGGGGGAAGCTGTGCCGCAGCACCTGCCTTCCCTGTGGGCTGCAGGTGCCGTGGGGAATGGCTGGGCTGAGCTGCTGGACCAGTTTTCTGCCCCGTTTGTGCTCCACACCATTAGGCAGACCCCAATCAGCTTCGTGCAGGTCCCCGTGTCCCCCGGGGTGCTGAGGGTGCTGTGACACTGTGCTGTCTCCCAGAGCAGGTCCAGGCAGAGCGAGATGAGCTCTATCAGAAGTTCACCAAAGCCATTAACGAGGTGCAGCAAAAAACAGGGTTCAAGAACCTGCTGCTGGAGCGGAAGTTGCAGGGACTCCTCAGCCTCCTGGAGCAGAAGGAGGTGGAGCTCGCCGAGTTCATTGCAACCTCTGACCTCGACCCCAGCGCTCTCTCCTTGGTCTCGCACAAGCTGGAGGTACTGGGGCCCAGCAAGGGCTGGATTTAGGGGGCAGAGCCCAGTGTGCGATGCCTGCTGCCCCTGGAATGCACCAGTCCCCATCCTACATGGCTTAGTTGGCATGTCACTCATTCCCAGCACTCCCAGGGCCACGTGTGGTGCCGCGGGGCACTCGGCTCTGCCTCGAGAGTGGAGTGTGTGGGTGTTGGAGTTTGGCACTGATCTCTCCCTCAGGTGGGGCCTGTTTTGAGGAGTATGGCCGCAGGCTCCATGGCACTGCCAGCACCCCGTGCTGCCACACAGCTGGCTGCCAGCAGGTCCAGTGGCACCCAGGGGCTCTGTGCAGGGGGGGGTCGCACCTTGTGAGCCTCGCCTGGCCAAGGGGACAGTGCAGACAGGATCCTGGGGCTCTGCGGTGTCTGCCGTGCTAAAAATACCTCTGCAGAGAGCCTGGAGACCCACATTCCTGCAGCCTGCTGCAGCTGGAGCCAGGGAGCAGTGCTTGCTGCGGGTTGGGTACAGACACAGGGAACGAGGGCTCCACCACCTGGTGCCCTCCTGTTTGTTCCCACCCAGGTCCCTGCTGCAGGGGGAGTCAGGAAAGCTCTGGGATGCTCTGGGATTTATACCAGGCCTATGGGACAGGCAGCGGATGTGTCACCTCCCAGCAGGTGGAAGAAAAACACATTCCTGGGATGGCATCGCTGGCGTCGGGCTCTCCTGCAGCTGCTGGGGTCCCTGAATTCCTCCTCTCAGCTGCCTCAGGGAGCCTAACTCCCTGTAATTCCCCTGGTGCCGCGGCAGCAGGGTGGTGCTGCTGGAGCAGGTGCTGCCAGCACTCCCCACGCAGCGGGGCAGACTGGGATGGCTGTGGGATGACAGATCCGGGAGCTCCCTGTCCCTGCCCGGGGCTGGCTGTCCCTGGCAGTGCCACTCCGAGGGGGCAGGGTGGTGGCCGCCTGCCAGGCGTGCTGCCGGCTGCTCCGCTCGCGCTGCAGCTCCTCCGTGTGCTCCGCCACGCCACACCCGCCCCAGCACGGCCACCGTGTCCCCAGGGCTGGGCAGCGCAGCCTCATGCCAATCTCCCCTTGCAGGACGTCCTCAATTCCAAGAATGCCACCATCCAGGACCTGCAGCTCCAGCTGGCCCGAGTCTGCAAGGTAAGGGCGGGGAGGAATCCTGCAGAAGTTTAAGAGCCTGGAGAGGGTTTAAGAGTGTGGATGTGGCACTTGGGGACGGGGGTTAGTGCTGGCCTTGGCACTGCTAGGGGAACAGTTGGACTCGGTGATCTTAGAGGCATTTCCAACCCATGCCTTTGGCTTGGGAGTTGGAAATGAGACTGGGGGGTGCAGGGAGCTCCTCTCTGCTGACAGAGGGGCTGAAAGGGACCCTTTCCTTGCAGGCACACAACGACATGCTGCAGACCTTCGAGGCAAAGCTGACAGCCTTTGGTATCCCCCTGGACAACCTGGGTTTCCAGCCACTATCCTTCCCCTTCCCCGGGCAGGAACTGGGGCAGGGCCCTGCTGGACTCGTTGCAGTGCCCACCTGATGCTGGCAGCACTGAGTGTCCTACTGACACACTGGTAGTGGGGCTGTGCCCTTTTCCTGCTCCGTGCTTTGAAACAGACCCCAGTGAGCATCTTTAGGAACCTCTCCTCCCAAGGGGGACCACAGCTGGAGGGCTCCAGGCATCCCACCCACCCCACGAAGCTGCCCCTGGGGCTCCCTCTGTCCCCCCAAAAGTGGAAGGCGATTTTTTGAGACAAGCGGTGCTGTTTGGAGTTTTTAATGGTGTCAGTGGCATCATTCCTGCGTCCCCAGGGGAAGGCTGTGCCCCTCTAACTGCCCCGGTAGGTGGTGTAGGAGTAGGGGCTGATCAGCAGCGGGACGTGGAGCTTCTGTGCCGGGTCGGTGATGATGAAGACGACCTGAGGGAGAGTGAGGAAACAGCAGTGGGAATCCCCCTACGGTAGTGAGGCCCTGGGGAGTGCAGCCCCTTGAGCCTGCCCGCAGCCCCCTGACTTTCTGTGTCACCTGTCCTAGGCTTTCCACACTCCATACCTCCACGAAGGGGTAGAAGCTGGTGTGTCCCAGTCCCTTCCAGTACTCAGCTGTCTCAAAGTGCAGCTTGTAGGTGCCAGACTTGGCCTGTCCTGGTGCCAGGAGGGGCTGGCAGCGCCCATCCTCATCCGTGGGCCTGAAACCAGACCAAGCAAGTCCTGCTGTACCCCAAAACGCAGCCCTGCCCAACCCCCAGAACCTGCCCCAGCTGTACCCTCAGAACCTGCCCTGGCCATACCCCCAAGCACCAGCCCTGCCACCAGCAAACAAACCCCAGGTGAAGGCTGGGCAGCCAGTTGTGCCAGGAGCCTTTGGCCAAGCTCACAGAGCACTGGCAGCAGTGTCCCTGCCCCATCCCAGTGCCACCAGCTCTCCTACCTCCGTGCCAGCTCCATCCACTGCGGCCCCGGCTCCTGCAGCTGGGCCAGGCGGACCACGAGGCCGGCTGCCGGCAGCCCCGTGGCCGTGTTCAGCACGTGGGTGGTCAGGGTGCCGTTTCCCACCTCAGACATGCCGTCAGCCTGTGGCAGAGGGGGAAGCAGGGCTGGGACCTGTCCTGGCAGCACCATCTGCCTTCTCCTTAACTGTGCTGCAGCCAAGCCCCTGCACCTCGCTCTTTCCCAGAGCTGGGATATGGAAACTCACGTCCTTCCCATGCCACGGTGCTCAGCCCCAGGCACCACAGCCACTCTGCGTGGGTGCTAGCTGGTTCCCACCAGGATGCAGGGCTCTGTGCTTACAGCAGCACCACTCTCTCTGCCCACCTGCCTGTCCTGGTGGGCCTCAGCACAGCACAGCAGCCAGCCTGGACCCAACGAGGAAGCAGCCCCGTCCCAGCAGTCCCATCGCTGCCCACGGTGTCACGTGCAAGAGGGCATTGACCCTGCCCAGCTCTCTGGAGCTGGCTGGCGTCAAGGTCAGCACTGCTGGGCACAGCCAGGCCCCTTCTTCTTCTGGAGTTCCCAGGCTGAGGTGAGAGCAGGGGCTCTCACCATTCGGGGCTGCGTCCCAGCAGCCGGCAGGACCAGGCAGCCTCCCTGGAGCCGGACCAGCTCCCACTGCCAGCCTGACACCAGCACAGCTGATGTGGGGGTGCCACAGAGGCACCCTGGTGAGCTTACCTGGCTGGCTGTCCCACTCCGCCAGGGACCTGTGGCCGGTAACCCCGCACAAAACGCCATCCCCGGCCTCCCTTCCTGGCGCCACAGCCTCTCCCTGTGGAGCTGGTGTGGCTGGATGCCGCTATCCTGGCACGGGGCTCCCGCAGAACCGGGTGCTCCTCCCCGGCTGGGCCGAGCCGGCACGGGCGGCTTCCCGCTGGGAGCTGTGCCCAGGAGCCCCGCGAGCACCCGCACTCCAGCAGCGCCGTGGCCCTGAGGCTGGTGGCCCAGAGCCCAGCGGGAAGTTGGGGCACCGGGCCAGGAGGAGCCACAGCACAGCTGCCATCCCAGTCTCGCCTCCCACCATGGAAAGCACCTGGAGTGCATTGGTGCTGCAGCAGCCGGGCATGTGGGGCTGTGAGGAGCCAGCACCGGCTTCACCACAGCCTCACCCTGCCCTTCTGCAGTGCCGGGGCACCACGGGGGCTCAGCGTCTCACCTGCACCGTGATGCGGGCGGTGGCTGTGGCTTGCAGCCCGTATCCCCCCAAGTCGGCAGCCTGGATCTCCAGCGTGTATTCAGGGACTACCTGTGGCAAGAGGCTGTGTCACCCAAAAGTGGGGGATGAGCTCGATGGGGGCTGAGTCCGGGACTCACCTCTGCCACCAGCCCCAGCATGGCCACGGAGACCAGCCCAGAGCTGCTGTCGATGGTGAACATCCCAGGCTGGGGCTTCTCTGGCACCTGGCTCAGGATGGAATAGCTCACAAGGCCATTGTTGGAGTTCACAGTGTCGTCTGCGTCGGTGGCCAGCACCCGCAGCACGGATGTGCCTGGAGCAGGTGGTTATTGGTGACCTGTCACACATCCCTCCAGTGCTGCCTGCCAGGTGGTGGCAGTGGTCTCACCTGGCTCAGCTCCCTCCAGCACAGAACCGTGGAAAAC
>WAAE01022882.1:0-11665 GCA_013400495.1 Nicator chloris | reverse complement strand
ACCAGAATAGCCAGAACAAGTATTCTTACTGGGCCTGTGCTATAACACCTGAAAGAGGACTGAGAAATTAATCTGGACCATAAAAATCTTATGCTTTGTTGAACAGAATGGAAGAGATTTTGATGAATCTCTGTACTCAATGGTTTTCCTTCCAGCCCATGCCATGGGTGAAGATGGTTCACTGGACATTATGTTCAAAGGTTTTATGTTTCTGTAAAAAAAGAATGCCAAAAGACCAGAGGAACAGGGAGCAAAGCAAGCAAGAAAACCAAAACACTAGACACAGCCACAGTAGCAATAGCAGTGTGACCCTGAAAAGACTGACAGAGATCAGGTTTGGGGAGTGAACAATGGCTAGGAAGATGAGAAAGTGGTAAAAAAAAAAAGAGCCATAAGCTCTTGCTGTGCAGCTCTTCCTCTGCTGAGGGAAATAGAACTTTTAAGTTCTTTTCAAATATGCATAACAATTTGTGTAACAAAAGTACCTGACTCTACCTGGAGTTTCTTCCATTAGTGCTTTTCCCAAAGACTAACATTTAGCCATCCTCAAAGCAACCATGCTCCAATGTAAATCATCATATCACTAAAGATTATAGGACAAGAAAAATTCTTCTCTCCCATTTTCATGGGAATGAATGGGAATGATATTGGAGGGGAAGATTAACATCTTGGCTCTCCTGCTACTCTCTTCAGACAGCCATTACTTTCTCTTTCTCTTGTTTTTCCTTACTTCTATCACTCCAGCATATCATTGCTGAAGGTCCTCAGACTTTGGCACTTAAGAGTCGCAGACCTCCTCTTCAGGACTTTACATGACTTTGCCTTCTGAGGAAACTTAATTTTCTCCTCATTGTACCTAATTCCTCACCAAGCCACCAGAACCATCCACACATCTTATACAATATGATGATCTTATACCAGGTAAATGGGAGATGGTTGTATCTAAGGGAAGGAAATAGCAATCCTAATTTTCATTTCTTTTTTTCTGTTCTCTCCCTAAGAATAGAGCCATTTCCTTCTGCAGCCAGGGTGTGAAGAGGGGTGGTAAACTAAACCAATATGCATCCTCTGACTGTCCCTATCCTCTGAAAGTCCTCTTTTACTCAGTGTAACCTGACGTAATATTTATTCCTCTTGCACAGGTGACAGACACCAAAACATTCGAGGGGCCCTGAATCACAGTGGAAACATTTCTGTGAAGGACACAGCCATATTTCTTATTCTGAGCAGCCTTAACTATGCCCAGCTTGGGGCTAAAGAGGAGAGTATTAGGTAATTGGCACCAGGTGATTGATTGCTCTGTGGTAATTTCTAACACCTGACTGGTCTGATAAAATGTGAACTTTTACATCCATAAAATCAGGACCAGGAACAATGGCAGTGAACAGTGCAGCTAAGCCAAATTTTCTAGCTCTCTGTAGATTCATCCTGCACATGGTTATGGGTAGCCCAGTAACAAGTCATGTGGAAGATTTTACCAGTATCCTCCTATCCAAAGACCAAACCACATGACTGCAAAGTTAAGTAAGTGTGAAACAAAACCTCTCAACCTGGTAATAGCCAGTGTTAATTTACTGGCTTCCACTCTGTTAAAGCCTTTTCAGCAGCAGACCCGAGAGAAAAGCTGTCTTGTTCTTGCCTGCAGGGGTGTTCTGATGAGCTGAAACTTTATCTGGACTGACAAGACAGTAGTGAGCAAGTGTCAGAGCATTTTTATTCAGATCTTGGCCACACCTTTGTAATGTTTCCTGCATCTCTGGGGACTACAACGGGGTGGGGGGAAGCAACTCGGACGACAAAACACACTGCTCTGACTTTTCACCTAACTTTGGTTAAACCTCTAGCAGCCATAATATACCACCAGATTAGTGAAAATTATATGACCTCCCCTCTCTCAGAAAGAAAGACCTGAACTTAAAGTTCTATACATGTCTCAAGAGGTGGGTGAAGGGGATGGTGCTTGTGTGCCAGAGACAAAGAGGGAGAGAATACAGCCTATGCTGCCACTCCTCTCCAAAACAAGAAATAGACAAGAAAGGAATAAAATACACGTGAAGGGAATTGATTTAATTTAATCACCAGAAGTAAGCTGTAAAATCACTCCTTTCCTTCATGTCGGATGAAATATTCAATAATTCTCAAGCCCTCTCCTGTTCTTTCAGCTGAGGAGACACAGGGCACCTTTGTCAGAAGAGGCAGCTGTTTAGGAGGCTGAGGCAGACCTGCCATCTGTCCACAGCTGATCAGCTCATCCCTGATGCGGGTGAATATGCCCTCAAAGAGAGGGAGAGGTGAAAAATAAATGCACTGACTTTACACCAAGCAAACCTGAACCACATTTTAAGAGACAAGACATAGCACAGAGATAGGTACAAAATTCAGAAGTATTTTACAGTCAGTGAGCAAAATCCTGTAAGAATAAAGTTACTACCATAAATGCAAGCAATCTCTGCTCCAGTCCTTGTTGAAAGGATTGGCAATTCAAGGAAAACTGACTTAATACAATTGTAATAATTTACGCAAAAAAAGAAAGCACTACCAGAGCAAATCAGTACTTCATTATATTCCTATTCTTCCCAGCTCATCTTACGCGAGAGAAAAGCAGCACACGATGAGCTCATTTTTACCTTCTAGCCTTCACTCAAGAGACCAACCACATATCAAAGGATCTTATAACGTGCATCATTTAAGCATCAACATAAGATGCACCAGCACATACAGTAGTCCAGTACATCTTACATGTGTGTTGCAGATAACGTGATTTTTTACGGCTCACTATCTAAGCCTACACAAAAGCTAGGATATTTCAAGGGATTTCGAATCCCTTAATAAATAGGCATTGTCAAAATGTTATTCTTAAATAGTATAAATATATTCTCTATTTCAATATTCTATTTCCTGAAGATACCAAAAATGGTTAAGAACACATTGTGCTTGTACCACAAGATTATTATGTAATCTCAAAAAGTCTCACACAAAAAGAAATTGAACTCCTTTAAACTGTTCTTCATTGTAAATATTAATAAATAATCCCAGCTAGGGTCCATTCCAGCTGTCATGTTATGAGATTGACATTTCATGTGTTAATGCACATTTTTTTGTCTTCTGGTAATGGTAAGACATTATAAAATTCTTAAATTAACATAACAACCAAAAAATATTTTTAGGAGCATTGAGTCATATTTAAAATAATGCTGATTGTAAAGTTGCTCTTACACTAGCTATTCCAGAGGCGAGTGCCTGTCTGAGGATTTTCTTTGTGTCCGTCCTAGCACCAAGACACTTGCCTCCTGTAAAAATCTGGAATCATACTTTGTCCCTAGCTACCGGCCAAAAAAGAGCTTTAGTGGTGTAACCCTCAGTGATGTTTGTCTGTATTGAACAGCTGGTGGTCCTGTTTAAGAAATGCATGGTCTCGTGCTTGACTAATTAGTTGACAACTGAAATTCAGTGTTGGAGACCTCTAAGGATAAACCCTTCCTATATACATATACAGGCATACAGGATGATAAAAACTCCAAGATCACTTGGAAAGGAAAAGCCTTGGATTCATTCTGGACATTTTCCTTAAAATGTGAATTCAAGGTTAAGAACCAAATATCTGCAAATCAGGTCAGTGGCAAGCTCCTGGTGTCCAACTGAAAGACAAGAATTTAAATGTTTATTTTCAGGAAGTAAGGCAGACCTCACAGCCCAGTCACAGCACTCCCAACTGAAGGTAGAGTCCTGATCCATCTGAGGCATGTGTTGTCCAGCTGGGTCGGAACACACAGCCCAAGTAATGTGTTATCCTGCTCCTGACTCTCAGCAGCTCTAAAAATAATGTATGTCCTATTCTTTAGTAGTCTAATATGAGAACTGGGAAGTTTTCAACTTAATAATTCTTCTGAAGTATGCACTATCATTAGTTGTTGCAATTCTGAATATTCTTGTTAGCTATCAGTGTCCTACCCTTTTTTCTCATTCATATTAACTTTAGTTTCAACATCATCTTTACAGCAATAAGTTCACAGTTTTAATTAACACGGTATGAAAAGACATTTCCTTCCCTTTGTTCTGAGCCCACAGTAGAATTCCACTGTAATGAGTCAACTGTTAACCTGCATTTCCTAAAACACTAGATTTTGTCTTCATTTCTAAATATATGATTCTAGAATCAGCTTCAGACATGTGGATTGAAATCCAATTCATCCATATTCAATTACTATAGTCAAGAGAGTAAAAGGAAATTCTTTGTCCTCTCTCTGATTTTACCACTCAGAGAGAAAGACCAAAGGACTTTAGAGTGATTTCTCCCTTGGACTTTGTCCCCACTTTTCCCTTCCCACAGCCTTACCCAGGCCAAAACTAAAGAATGAAGTGAAAGTGACATTTTTCCTGAGTTCAGCCAACCATCTATACAACAGCTTATGACAAAAAGAGATACTATCTGTCTGTGTAGACAAGACACTATTTGTCTCATTAGAGAGCTTTTCTGGTTTAGATTAAGCAATGCAGAAGAAGCAAAGCCAGTACAGCTGCAGGCAAGGATCAGAATTTTCCCCAATTCACATCCCAGCTAACAGTCATAAGTCTGCCCACTTCTTTGTGTCTATAAGTACAGTATCTCCAGCAGATTTCCCACTCCCACCAGGCAAAAGCCTGTTAGGCTGGTAGCATTTTTACTACTTTCTTTGCAGCAGTCATACTTTCCTTGCTGAATTCCTGGATTAAATGTATTTTAGTCAAGAGTGTAGGGGTAAATAAAAAACATGGGGATTTCTCTTCCTTCTTTATGTTTATCCCACCCTTTTCACATGCTGATTCTGGTTGCTAAATTAAGTGCTACCAAGTCTTGCTGTTTAATCACACCTGAGTATTTACAGACACAGAGTCCTTGACCAGTCAGAACTAAAGCCTGTCATGTCTGTCGATGGAGACAAATTTCATTTGACTGACACAGATTATTAGTAGTATTGGTATCATTTTAATCATAGTATTAGATACATTTTATAGGCAGAGATTCTGCCTCATTCAGAGCTGTAAATCCTTCAGGAAACTCCATTTGTGTACATATGTATAGTGAGTGTACATACATGCAGTATACACACAGACACAAGTGAACTGAATCAATAGCCCTGTAACTTCAAAGGACATCTATCCACCACAAGCAAAAACCTCCTGTCAAAGGGGGAAAGAAATATACAGGTGCAGATTAATCCATGCAAGTCAAGAAGAGCACAGTAAGAAACTCAGAGGAGGAGTAGCCCAAGAGCTGAAGCAGAAGGGAGCCCTGACCTGCCACTGTTTTCTGGACACCCCAGCAAGCGCACCTCGTTGCCTCCAACGACAGACCAAGGTGAGAGGCACGAAGTGGTTTCTCAAGCACCACAGCAAGCACTATTACCAGCTCTGTTGCACAGGCATAGAATTAACATGCGCGCTCCCCAGCCCGCCCCAGGCGGATAAACCTGCCGCCTGTCAGCTTGCATCCTCGTAGGCAGGAGATAGCAGCTGGGGCAGCCGCCAGCACACACTGCCTGACAGCACCCTCTCCAGAGGCCTGATATTATTACAGACCGCACCTCTCTCTCCACACGCTGAATTAACTTGTTCTGACTGTGTGACAGCTCTGACGACTGCCCGCACGGATGCAAGAAGCCGGGGTCACATGCTGTTGCGTGCATGGCCTGTCACCGGCAGTGCCACTGAAACCAGACAAAACCTTGTCAAGGGAGATAAACTCCTCCAGAGGCAGAGGTAAGCGACTCAACCCGTGGCACAGCTTGTGAGGGTTTTGATCAAGTTCAAGGACAGTATACTCTGACAGGGGAGCTGGGTATAGGTGGGAAGGAACACACATACGCTGGAACACACGCGTGCATGCACACACGTAAAGAAAAAAGCAAAGGCAGACAGGTTCAGCTGATGGAGCACAGGCAGGAACGCTGGCGGGAGCACAGCTTGCTGTCAGCAGTCTCATGATAAAAGAGGCAAAGGAAAAAGCTTCCGATTCTCCCTGCAAAATGACATCAAAAGAGCAGAAAAATAAAAACATATCCTACCATTTTGACATTCTGGAGTTCTGGATGTGCCCAAAAATTAAGTTAGGTACCACAAAAGGTGAGTTTGCAAAGAAAAATGCCCTGTTCAATTTAGCAGTTAGCTTCTGCTGCAGAAGATACCTCTGCTTATGGTACACCTGGCACATCTAGCTGAAAAATTGCTTCATATTAAACTTTTTTCCTTCACCTTTATCATGAGCCTTTATCCCAAACGTGAAGCTCACGGGCGATTGTGCTTGACAGTATTTTCAAAGAGCTCCTACAGAGTACTCCCTGCTCTGCATCTCAGTGAGCTGTACTCCAAGATAAGGAAAGAGTGGTAGGGCTAAAAACCCCACCGCTCGTTATCTTCTTTTTATTTGAACTAGAGAAAATTTCTGCTCGACTTGCTCTTCACCCTAAAATACCAAGGAAATGTGTTCACTCCCTGTATTATTTGCCACAAATATACTAGGTGTCTGATAGATACAAGGGTTTTTACTATTCAAATGAAAACACTCAGCTTACCAAGCATGCTTGATCAATATATAGGGAAAGCAGTTACTGGAAATAATGTACACTTTGGAGGTCATATTTAGTCCAGATATGGTCTCTCTGCTTCATACTTCTGCCATCACACAAAGAAGCCTCCCTACAGTCTAAACACCTAAGTAAACAGAAGCTTCTACTGCACAAAATAACTGGAATATGCAGCTTTGGCCCACCGACTTTGCTAGCAAAGGGAAAACAGAGGCTTACAACAGCTAGCGTGTTATTTTGCAAAAAACTTTCTCTTTTTATGAGTTCTGCAAACAGAATCTAACCACGGGAAGGGTAATAGCACCATCCAGAGTAAATGAAACATTATATCTTCATTCTCCAGTACTAAAAAAGAAGTTCAAATGGACACTAATGTGTTAAAAAAGCAACCTTTGATGCAATTAACCTGTAAGTATCAGAGAGCTGTGTCACTTAGAGAGAACTGTTTGTAAGAGAGGATTTCTACACCTTTGTCCCCAGCCAACAGTGATCAAATATTATCCTTTTTTTTTTTTTTAATAGCTCCTGTATGGAAACAGTTGCTGGTCTTATTCCCAAAAAAAACATCGGAAAAGCAACTCAGGATACATTCTAGCATTAACAGGTTCCTGACTATAACTCCTACCTAGAAGCAATGGCAGTGGGATGGCACAGGTTTATTTTGCTTTTTTCTGTGCCACAGTCTTTTCTGCAAACCCCCAAATAAGAAAATTGTCAAAGTTTTATCTTCCATTAAATATAAAATGTCATTGAGCAAGAAATAAGCCACTTTCTGCTTATTTTAAAAAACATACTTGGTGACAGAAACCTTGTACTTTTCTGAAATGAGTGGAATTTTTCTTTGCCAGTTGATGTTTCCTTAAAAGCTTAGCATGTAAGGAAGCAAACTAACATTAGCGTCCATTTGCACAGAAAACCTGGAGTAAAATATTTTCAGAGTAATACTGAAGATAGTATAGTACAGGAACCTCTAACAGCAAGAAGTATGAACCAAAATCCAGACACAAATATCCCAAAGACCTGAAGGTTTTTTCCTGTTGGAGCTCCATATGTGTGGTCTTACAGAAAGACCTTAAAGGAGAAATCCCCTGTTCCCTAGCAAGCAGCAACCTCAGGCTAAAGGCTAGCCTTAACTTAGAAAAAAAGAAAATGAGAATTAAACTACTTTCTTATGTCTATTCATTCTACTCATTCACAGGAAGCCTGTGATTTTCAGAGAAAAGTCTGTTGAGCAGTGAGTCATGAGTTCCAGAAGTAGAGGATCCTGTTAGCTTTTTTTTTCACTTCTTCTTCTAGGTATTTTCTTCCATAGGCTTAATGAATTGTCATTCATATTTTTGAGTCACTTCTCATTCATCATGCCTATCCAACATAAAAAGCATAATTTTCCATTGACCTCTTTGATTTTGACAATCTTCAGACTTCCTGTAGAATGTAATATTCCTTTTTATTTTAAAAGAAAAAACTAATCAAGGTTATGTTCCTCAGGATCATGTAACGAAAATTCTTTAAAGCATGGGAATACAAGCATATTCAGCTGAGAACAGTGTAACCAAAACCAACTCACTAACTTTTTGGGTTAGTTTATCAATTGGAAATAATCATGATATTCCTGATCTTTATTTAGTATGGAAGTGGTACAGAGTGTTTGGTCTGTAGGAGAGGTTTAGTACATCATGTTTCATACAGGGAGAGTTGTTCCCAGAGACATATATCTTTTCCATCTCTCCTAGTAAGTAGTTGGAGATTGCTCTCTCCTACACTTCAGGTTCAAAAATAACTTGCGATTTTTACCCACAAAGGGAACAGTCTCCCTGCCACCAAACAGTGACTAATTATCAGGTTATCATTATCTTTAATTGTCAACTGTCAACAAAGTAAGTCAAATAAATAATAAATATGCAAAATAAGGTACTCTACAGCCTTAATGTCTAATGCTGAAACTATGACAGAACTCCAATCAGCAACTTTCTCCCACCTACCGTGGTTTGCAGATAGAACACACCTCTTGCTTTTTTTCTTTGCAACTTTGGAGGCTGTTGACTGAAACAACTGAGATTTGCTGTAACAATAGTACCATGCAACACACTGTCTGTGAACTGAAGTATTAGATATGTTAGCCTCCTAACAGGACGTTGCTAGCACATGATAATGACAGTTCAGTGTGTTTGCAAACATCTGCTTCTTATTCCTAACTCCAAATTAGCGGGTACACAAATACACTGCAAAAGAAGTCAATCACTAAAAAAAAACAAAAACAAACCAACAAAAAACCCAATCTGAAAGAATATGTAGCCTTCTGGACGCCAGTGGCAGGAGATCTACCCAGATTCTCTACTTTTGTCTGGGGGCTAGTGCAGCTCTCCTAGAATATGACTGCTCCTTGCAGCTTGAGGAATGAAAAATCCCAATTCCATTTTCATTTCCATTTCTCATTGCACTGCTTCTGGCTAGATGGAGTTCATTTTCTTCAGAGCAGCCCAGAAAGTGCTGCTTTTCTGATTTGTGCTGAAAACAATCCTGATAACACAATTCTGAGAGCTTCAGCTACTGATGAACGGTGCTTGCGCAGTGTGAGGCTTTCTCTGTTTCTCATCCTCCCTGTGCCTTCCAGATGAGCAGGATCCGGATCCGGGTGGGCAAGTGCCTGGGACGGGGCACAGGTGGCACAGGAACAACTGGGCTCATGGTATCTGTGTTCTCAAGGCAGTGTTAGGTGTGCTGAGGCCGTGCTTCCTGGGGAGTGGTCGGACATTGGCTTGCCCAGGGGAATCCCTTGTTCTGCTTTGCCTGCATGTGCAGTTTTTGCTTCACAGGTTCAACTGTCTGTGTCTTCATTCAGGAGTCTTCTCCCTTTCCATGCATTTCATTCCTACCTGTCAGAAGAGGGGAGTGAGGGAGAGGCTGAAGTGCTGTTTGGCTGATGGCTGGAGTCAACCCACCACATATGTACATACATACTTTTTCTTTTAAGTAGAATTTCTTAATAACTATAGAAATCACTTAGAACAAAACAAAGATAATCATTGTTCCAATCATGGTTCCAATATATTATTTTGCATCTCTTTTAAAACACATATTTATGTAGTGGAACTCTGAACACGTATCTGTTGCTCACAGTCAGAAACATTTCTCACAGACTGCTTAACTGGATAGCTTTTTTTTTATACTTATTTTTAAAGTCAAATATCTTAGTATGAATTATTATCCAGAAAGTCATCAATAAGGTAAATTATGTTCTCAACACTGGACACAGAAAATGGAAAGTTTACTGCACTGTATCTTGCTATCTGTGTCCTGGAAGAGTTCATAGGAAATGTGGAAAAGGCACCATAGTTAATTATTATGTTTATCCCAGTTTCCAGCATGAGGGAAGGCATTCCAGACATGGAACTTACCCTAAGTGTTGCTGTGCTGCTTCTATATCCACATAAGCCTCAGGCTGTGCTTTGATTCTGTGAACATACTTTGTAACATGGCTTCCACATCCAACCATGTTAATTTTGCAAATAAATTTGACATAAAATTGTCTTTTTTAATACTGGGATATTCACCTCATGCAGGTAATGGTACACAATTACACAACCGCAATTACACTGTTAGGACTGTGTGCAGTGTAGAATGTACATGCCCTAACTGGGATTTGAGGTGTTCCTTTGAACCTGTGCAAGTGGGGTTATCTCTCCATGACCAATTACTGCAGAGAAAGAGTCGGCTGCTGTGCCCCAGCTGCTCACCATGGAGATCCATCCCTCTGTGACAATTTCAGAGACAATAGAGGTACTTGATACCGACTAAACCTCTTCTTCTTGCTACTCTGGACTGCTGCATCATGATTTAGCCAGAAAAAGTCCTAGAGCTGCTAAAAGGGAAAATAAGATTAATAGTTGGTGTACCTACTTGGTTGTTTACATCTTCCCATACAGCAAATCTCTGGATTATATTATACTGTTAACTTGCTTCAAATCTTCTGACCCAAAAGGGTGCTTCCCAGGCGCCCTATCAAAAGAACTTCACAAAATTTTTTTCTTCTGTGGAAGGGCAATCTCCCCAGGGGTTAATTCTCTTTGTTATCTCAGTGAGGCATAACCTGAAAATCACTACCAAGGTGTCCACAGCTGCAGTAGCTTGGCAATAATTCTTTTTCAGCATATTTACAGTGTGAATACTTTGTGTGATAATATATGACCACTGTGTTGTAATCCAAACTAAACTAATCAATATGGATATACTTCATATTAGAGTTAATTTTGTAATTGTACTTACCAATACAGGGTTTTATGAACATAGACTATAAAACAATCAAGAAACATATAAAATGATACTTGACATTTTTACTCATCCTAAAGGCTCCTAAACACCTATGTTTCATTGGATTACATTGCAAGCTTATATACATACTTCAGGGTTCCCAGCAGGACACATGAATCTAAAAAAAGTCTTAATTTAATTACCCGTATTAATGAAATTCTCTAGACTTCAATCACTGTGGACCTTTATGGTGAACTTCTGAATATCAAAATTTCTTTTGCACAGCTGAGCCTCACTCAGAATCTGACCTTGATGAGAATCATTTCAGTATATTATAAAGGAAGTGTATTGAAAAAGAAAGTAATTGTTACAACACTAAATGCTGGCATAAAGAATTCTTAACATGAAGCATGTAAGTTTGCTGTTGTTATAAACTGTTCCAGAAAAATACCACAATTTCCAAGTGAACCTAATATTTGGTGGCATCCAAGCTATTTGAGGCTCAATAAATACAAGTACAAACTTTTATAATAAAATTAATAGTTGTCATGGTTTAAGCCCAGCTGGAGATAAGGCACCACAGAGCTACTTGCTCAGACCCCTTGTCTCCCCACACAAACCAGTGGCATGGGGAGAAGAATCAAAGTATAGGTTGAATGTTGAGATAAGAACAGTTTAACAATTGAAAATAAAGTAAAATGCAATAGTAACAGTAAATTATAATTATAATAAAAAATAAACAAAAAAGTGATGCACAATGCAGTTGTTCACCACGTGTTGACTGATGTCAGACCCTACTTCCCAAACCCAGATCAGCCTGTCTGTTCAGGTAACTCCCTCAGTTTACATAC
>WAAE01022881.1:52170-66752 GCA_013400495.1 Nicator chloris | reverse complement strand
TATTTGTTAATGCATCAAGCCTTCCAAACAGATACGCTAGTCTAAGCCAGGACAGCCACCTAGGGTAAATGAATTTACTACAAATCCAGCAGATTCTGAAGGCACATATATGATCTCCACGTTGCAGTGTCTTATCTAACTACACACATTGCCCCATAACTATTTAAACAGAACTTGCCACAGCCACTACTGTTATAACTCCATTTAAAAACATCCCAACTACCCCTCAGAATCTTTAAACTTTGAAACCACACACACAACTTGAATACAGCTAACAGCAAAAGTTTTACCTTGAGTTGTTTAAAAATTAATTGCTGCCTCTTGGAATGAAGTTATTCCATATCCTTTGTTTCATATTAATAATTTGTACTGCTGTTGCTTGTGGTCAAGATGTATAGCTTCAGCAACTACACATTTTAATCTTAATTCTGCTAGAAGACACCCTAACCCATTGTTTCCATAAAGGGCTCAGGGCTGAAGAGGGGGGAAGGAAGAAAAGTTTAAACAGATGCTGTTTTACTGGAAATAATCATGTCCACACATATTCCTTCAAACTATTCACAGCCTCAGCCTTCTGGAAGCAAACAGGCTGAGCAGTCATGTGGTTAGGAGGCCAAGTATTAGAAATAGTTTGTGACCAGTAGCCGAATTCTTTGATAGAGGAGGGAGTTTGCTTCTGTTCTGGCCAAGAATCACAGGACTGTCAAAAGGTTCTGTAGTTAAGAGAACATTTTCAACAGTTACTCAGAGGGGGGAAGCTAGCATTTTGCTTGAGTCAGCAGTTGTCAAAAGAAGTGCAAGCATGTAAAAGCAAAACTCTATAAAAGAATGTCATATGGAAATATACATAATGTAGTCTGTCACTCACCTTTAAATTTTGACCGAATGTTTGCTAGTTCTTTATTTATCCTCTTTATCTCCGCCTCTTTACTTTTGCCTGAAATGAAAAGAACACTTATAAGGACACAGTGCTTTGAACATCCCTCTGCCACCCAAAGCATCTTTTCACCCAAACAGAAACATACATTTGTGAACATACAAACATCAGGAGGAGTTATTAGTCTCCATTTCCATCACTGGAACTAAAGACAAACCGAGGAAATTTAAGCATCACTTTATACAGGAATTTGAGAAGCTCTAAAGATGTCCCTGTTTCAAGAAGCTTTGCAGACTTTAGACAGTGTCACTTGCATATAACCTCAGATGCCACTGCTACTGACTTTTACAAATGCTCCAGTTTTTCTGCTCCTGAAACTGCCCAGAGAAAAGTGAATTTCACTTCCTATGTGATTAGTAAGTTGACAGTCCTTTGAAGGAGTGAGTCTCCTAAGAATAATCTTATAAACAAGCAGCTCATGTTATTCCTCACCGTAGGGACAAGCCAATTTATTGTTTCTCTGTTGAACAGTCATTCAGTTCAACAGCTTTAAAAACATTCTTAAGAGATTGAAGAGGAAACACAGTAAACTCACAAGGAGTCCAAAGACTCAAGACCTCACACAGTTAGGATACAAGTTCAGACTTTCAATGTTACCTCATGAAAGTCATTTGAAAACCAGAAGTATTTAAAATTCACACTTTATTAGCTAATTTGGCAATCTTATGCTTCTCAGCACCATCAGTATTTCATATCAACTTTTGATTCCAAGAATAGGTATTGGGATTTCTACTACCAATTCAAGTTACATAGAGAGACAGCTGCAGTTTCAATTCTGATAATGCAAAGTTATTCAAGTAATATTTGCATTGTCCAAACCAAAACAGCTTGTTTCTCTTTAGCATTTTATTTTTTGGTGACTGAGATTCTACAGACATCTGGGTCCATTGTCTCTTACATGAGTAGGAGCACAGAAGGGTAGAACAGCCAGCTCAGGTGTTGTGATCAGCTGCCTGTCATTTTGAGGGAAGCACGTGAAGTACTTTTCAGCAGTGCAGAACTGGCCATTTAGTTCTATTGTTTATTCAGACCTGTACCTACTCAAACTTTCAACAAGTCTAAAACTTTTGTCCGTTTTCCAAACGTTTCAAGCAGTTTCAAGTGTTCCAAACATTAACTAGCAGCAGCAGATGACAGCTTCTTTCCCTCTTCATCACATATATTTGCTACAAGGTTATGAGTAAAAGTCTCCTAGCCCTGGTTCAAAATGGTCCAACCTTATGATTCGTGGGGATCACATGCCCTGCGTTCACACCACACATTTCCCCACACCACTGGGATCACAGCTACAGCCATGAAGGTGCAAGTAGGAGATGTGACAAGGCTTGAAGAGCAGATCATGACCAGCATTCCAAAGCACCTCCAATCTCACCCCTTTCTTCCATAGCAACATCTCACAGTATTTAAACATCCCACTACATTTGCATGTCCAAAAGCCTGTGTCACCCTGTGACTGTTAATCCTCCCTGTATGATTCCTCTGATGATCTTACAGCTGGCCCTATGAAAGGTGACTAAGTAACTCAAGGAAACAAGTGCCTTAGGATAGTTTAAGAGCAAAGTACAAGGGAATCCCTTGCCAAGTACAAATGAATCTAGATTTTGTAATTTCTTGACTTAGACTCAAAAAAATAAACTGAAGTTAAGCACTTCTGAAACCAACTCTTGCATAAGATGCAGGGTTTGTATTATCTGCCTCTAACAATGGCCACAAGAGAACAGAGCAGCCACAGCACACTGTACAAACAGAATTGTTAGGCCCAAAATAGAAGCAACTACTTCAGTTTGCCTCGTCCTTTTAACAAAATACCTACAGATCCCACATATTTGCTCAAAATGGAATTTTTCCATTCTACAACAGTGTTTTGTAAGGGCCACTGCTCAAAACACTGAAGTGCAGGGTGCCTTGGCAGGCACTCCACAAGGCAGAAAACAACCCTCAAATTCAGAGCTCAATAATTTACAATACCTGTTCTGAAACAAATTGTAGTTGCTATCTGTATGCACCTTGATTTCCAGATAAAGCAGAAGATAATGTCCACAGTTTCAATGTGACCTAAAAATTCCAATTAACTTCTAGAATGACAAAGCCAGAGAACACAGTATAGCTCCTTCCATTTATAAAGATGCATCTGTTGGAATCACAAAGTTTAACTGGTTTTCACTAATATATCATACAACACATAATGAATTTTGTTCTAATTTAACTTGTCAACCTAAAGAAAGCTGGTTTTGAAGTAGTAACACTACTTATTGTGTAAATGAGCAGCAAGTCGTACAATCTAAGACCTGAAGTCTTCCTTTATAGATTTTAGATTCGTCTTAATTGGATTACTTGTCCTGTGCACACAGCAGAGAGACTCAAGTGTTTGCTCAGGGCACTTGCCAGCATTAGGAGTTCATTAGCTGACTGAAGCAAGCCGTTTGCTCCGGCCTGAGAACAGGGGCCACAGTAACATACCCCAAAAGGGTGCAAATGTTTATGTAAATAAACAACACAACAATTTTGTAAGCTATTTCTTTTTAAAGACTTGACAACACTTCCCTTATTTTCAGCCATACATCTGCTTCTGATGAAAAACTAATAGCTTTAGGAGATTAAATTTATTTTCTCTTTTACCGAGGGAAGATCATATCTCATTAACACATAACCACAGAGTCTGGAGATTTTACATTAACAGGGCAGAGAATATAGACCTCAGTCTGGGACAGTGCTAGCCTGAGAAGGATATTTAGTTATTTAAATTTAGAAACTAGGTCTTTGTTCTGTGTCTTTAACTTAAGTTTGTAAGGAAAGTTAATTGCAATATTTACTTTAAATTATGAGCAATTGTTTCTCTAACTTCAGCAAGTGTGGTAATAATCACAATTTTAAAATCTTAAAAATGGGATGAGGAAAGAGAAACAGTAATACATATCAGCTAGCTTTTCTTCTCCCAAGATGAAATCAAGGCCATCTCTTACTTTTTTAAAACCACCAAAACCTCCTGTCAAACCTTTCAAGCAGCATTATTTACCTGCTACAGTCACAGATTACCAGTTACTGCTAGAAATTGGGTTCTTTGTGTCCTAAGCAAGCAACAGAGCATTAAGCAAAGCCTGACTAAAATACTTCAGGAATTTGTGAAGTCAGCACCTTTGGTAGAAACAGTCTGCAGGCTCAGCAACACAAACATGGAAATCCCACCCCCACGCACACAGCGATAGCAGTGAGATGACAGGAACACCCAGAGTCACATCTGAGGGTTTATTCTCTCAAATTTTAAATCTTGCTTAGCATATGAACAAAAGCCTTTTTCAAATAATTCCTTCAGGCTGTTCTATTTTGAAGGCAGTATGTGATCTCATCCAGACTGTGACCAAACATAATCAGCATAGCAATTAGCAGGTGATAAAAAGTTTTAACTCCGTATACTGGAGATCACATTGAACAATTAAGTTTTCGCCTCATTAATAATTACAGTCTATGCAAGCCTGCAATTGGAGTTTTAAAGAACAGCATCACCATACCAAGTGTTAAATATCACCGAGGGCAACCACACAGTGCTGAGGACAACTCACAAGTTAAAACCAGCCTGAAGTATCTAACCCCAAATTTCCTCAACTCCAGCAGTTATTTTGTATGGTAACCTTATTGAAACATGATTAACTGTTTATATTAAAGGACGACAAAGCAAAACAAAATCTTACAGAGGAAGGCAGCTTCCATTGTAAAGAACAAAAGAAAATAGAAGTATCATAAACCAAGGACCAATTTCTAGCTAGATCTTCTGTCCCACTAAGTGTGGAAGGGAGGGCACTGTTAAAATGTGTTTGATTAAGTGAGAAGTTTTCATCACATTACCCTGACTTGCCAACACTCACTGAATAATTTCTACAGGCATATTTTATTTTTATCATCACTAGAAACACTCAAGTAGTCTTTAGGACAGTAAAAAGGAAGATGATGATAGCTGAAGGAGTGCTATCCTGCAGGAATAGAGGCTTACGTTTCAGAGCTAACAAAGGCAATTGCTCTGCCACACTTTCAGGCTGTTACACACCTCCTAGTCTCATGAAATTATCAGAGCTGTATACCAACAAAATGTTCTGTAACTACACCATTCAGCTTGGAGAGGCTTTAATAAAGGTCATGTCATGTATACAGACTGCTGGGTCGGACAGTAGTTAAGCCAGAGCACAAGAAGATTATGTCCCATGTGAGTTCAGGCCGTATCCTTCTCACTTTCACTTATCAGACTTTCACCATTTTAACAAACTATCATTAAATATCCATAATAAGTTATTAAAACAAGTGAGTGCAAGTCAGTAAGCTTTGAGTTGCTGTTTAGCTGCAAAGACATGTAGTGTTTGTAGCCTTACAGCCCCAGTGTACCAGTGCTGCTCATCTTCTCCAAGATGAGCACTGAGCACACAGGTACCCAGCCACAACACAGTCCAAGGTGCTTATGGGTGATTATTTCATATTTGGCAGTTTGTCAGGCTTCAGACTCCATCATGCTGCCCACTGTCTTCATTAGACAAGGTAAATTTAGTCTGCAGAGCAGTATTATCTTTAATTACCATCTTGTTTAACAAAGATAGAGTAGGAAACATCTTAAGTCATGCAGTTCATCAAAGAACCAATTACTATTCTTGCATTTCCCAGTAATCCAGGCTACAGTCACCACTTCAGTAGTGCATAAATACTTATCCATTCCTCTGTTTGGAGCTCTGCATTACAGCCTACAGAATGAGAAAACGGAGGTTACAGAAAAGGGGTTTGTTAAGTCCATTCATTAGAAATCTTAACAGTAACCTGGAAGCAGGGTTGCAAGGTTAAGTAAGTGCTTCAAGGTTAGCATTAGTGGGTTGCTTTGGCTCACACAGACAGTGACCTGCTCCATCAGGATTAACTTGTTGCTATACTAACTGCAAACTGTTTAAGGCAAGTTTGAGGCACGCAGCCCACCTGTGCTAACCAGAACTGCTACTAGGTCTTAACTTTCATACAAACCACTTGATATATTTCTGACCAAGCCTACCCATTTATTTCCCAAAGGAACAGAGAAGTGTTTTTTTCTATCAGCAGTTACACAAATACTGAGCAGAGAAGATTTCTGCAGGCAAGGCCTTGAGACAGAGGCATACTGTCAACATTTAAAGCAACAAATAAATAAATCACTTTACAAAAGCTTAGATGTTCCCAGTACTCATCTGTCTCCAATCTGCTTAAGGCCAGCAGTCAGTGTAATTGAGCCCAGCCAATAATTTGTTTTGAATTTATGTACAGGTGAGAACTGCTACAATGTGTTACCTCTTAGCCTTACCTGCCCTATGACCATCTGACAATTTATGATCACAGATGCACCACTGCTAGCATGAACTATAAAGCAGAGGATAGGAGGCTATAGTTAGCAAAAGGAAAAAGCATGCCACAATTCTGTGGTGCTTCTTGAAGGCCAGTAGTGGCGTGACTTTTTGTGACACATCAGAGGTCTAACATCCATGAACTCTGTTCATATTCAATTATCAAACAAGCCTTGAAGAGAGAGGACAAGTCTACTTTTCTGTTTAGGAGAGAGAATACAAATACTACCAAGGTTAAGAGCAGGAACTTCTCTGAATTCCTTAATGCCTATGAACACTTACTCAGGAAGAGCACAGTTCTTACACAAAAGATAAATTCTCAAATTTAAAGGTGATGTTAGACATCTTCCCTGAGAGCTGCAAACATAAGACTGTTTCTGGTTATGTTTTCCTTAGCCTCTACATTAGGAGCATCCAAGCTGATTGGCCACTTCAGTGGGAGAGACAGAACAGCCAAACTGCTACCCAGCTTCCCCTCAGCAAAACATTGATATTTGAGAGTCTGTTGGATTCAAGGCTACGCTTCTTAAGAGACAGCTACAGACAGTTCCTAAACACTGCTCTCGCCCTGGCATACACATTCCTGCTACTACTATGTATTGCTGCAGGTCAGTTTGGGAGCCAAACAGGCAAAAGCAAGATGGGTTTATCCAAAAGCTGTCATGCCAGCTTTACCACAAATGATAGTGCCAGCAGAAGACATGACCAGGTACAGAGCAAGTTCACCCATTCACTGTCTAAACACACTTTAGCTGCATAAAACAATCAAATGACACATTTGCCTTTTCCATTGCTAAAACAGCCCGCAAGCATGATGCAAAGACTACACTACATTCTTGAACTCTGCTGTCAGGGAACAGAGAAAGAAAGTGGCTGAAAGACAGGCAAAATCAAAACAAATACTAGTGTCTCTACTGTAAAAATGGTAGAGATAGAGGAAAACATGCATGTAAAGGTAATCAGTGCCTCCATTCTTCCCTTTGCGAAAGAGCTCTTATAGAACTTACAATACTTACTCATATCAGTGAACGAAACCAGTACTTTTACCTGCCAGCAGGACAGATACTCATGTTACAGCTCTAGAGGATAGATTAGCCATTTGCTATGCAAATCATGATCTTCATGAAGTAAAACACCAAATCCATCCTCCAGCTCTCCCTAATCTCTCAGCTGGCTCTTTAGCACAGCAGGGAAGAGGGCAAAAGAAAGGCAGACGGGTTGCATAGCAATACATTAGAGTGGTCTGTTTGCCCATGCTCGAGTTGTTAGTCTGTCTACGTAAATTTCCTCACTTAGTTAAACTATCTAGGGTGCTACAATAGAGGTGTGAGCTCCAGCTCCCCCTGAGTACGTCAGAAGGAGCTTGGTGGTGCTACTGTTTACGAACTCACTGCACAACTAATCCAAAGAGACTACAATAAAACACTGAACACCTTTACAAAATGTTAGTATGGCTTCACTTTTGTTCACAAATCAACCTGTTCAAGGCTGCAGAACACGAAGCTTTCTGTTTACTGACATGCTAACATCCTGTTATGAACAAAACCAGGAGTGCATGCTGTCCTTCCACAAGATCTGTTTGATCAAAAGAAAGAAGTGCCTGTCTGTCATGTTGAAGACCATGAATGGCACAAAGGCAGTTTTTAGGAGTGTTGTGTCTTGGGACATCCTGCTGTGATTAGACATCTAAAGACAGAGAGCAGTGACCTACTGATATTTTAGAACTTTGCAAAGTACATTTTCTAGTATTCTGCACAGTAAATGAAATGCTATCCACAGAACTGACTTCTTCCTCCACCATGCCACTAGAGATTTGCCCCTGTAACAACACTTCTCAGGAAACAGCAGGGAGTCACAGGCTTTACTGTAATCCACTAATCCATTAACTCCTTGTCCTCATAAGAGGAGAGAAATAAGAGCACAAAAGCAGCTTTCCGATCCAGATGTAACAAACTGCCAAAATTTAATAAAAGTTTAATGATGTGAGATGCTTACCATGGCTATTTTTTTCTAACTAAGCACCACAAACTAAGAGAAAATGTGAGAAGTAACCAAGTAATAGTGTCTATCTTAAGACCAGATCTTTCCCCCAAATAACTGAAAGCATACTGGAAGTTCATATCCAAGTGACTTTGAGACACACAGAATATCTATCTGGCAGTTTAGGTGGCAAAACGAGATTGACTCCTATCAAAAGAGAAGCTTTAAGCCAAGAAGGTATGCAAACAGTAAGTGCAGGGTTAGGCTTGTACATAAAGCAGCTCTTCCTCCTTCCTTGACTGAGCAGCACCCAAGCAGTCATTTCCTTGACCAGTCTTTTCCCACTGTAGAGCTACACTCCCTTACACTCCCTTCAACAAGATAAAGCAGTATATGCACTGATTTACTACAAGTCACTGTGGAATTTCTTCTACCTTAGTTCATGTTCAAATAGAAGAAGAGTTCGAGGCCTATCCTAGTTTAGCTATCACTTCCAAACTACTGTTTCAGGGACCTTAAAATCCTTTTGAGCTCATTAATTAATGCAGATATGTAATAGTCTCTGCAATAGTCCTTAATTTCCTCTTATCAGTCCCGATGGGCAGTCTTTACCCAAAGGATTTCAAATTAAGCAGTCCAGCGTATCTAATGGAGAGGTTGGATGTCACATGAAAGATTCTAGCTCTTTACTATCTCTCCTCCATTACTCTCCCCTAAACCAAACATGCACAAATTAAACAAACATAAAAAACCCAAACAAAAAAAGCAACAAAAAAATCCCAGCCCCTCAGAGCTCTTTAAAACGACCCGGAGCAATCAAAGACAGAGGAGCCATGGGAAGAACAGCAGTTTTGTTTTAGAGATCCTCCTCAGACTAATCTCATGCTAATTGTGTTTTCCTTAAATCACTCTCCTGCAAATAGTAGCAAGTGATGCAAGACTTAGTGCTTATTATAGCTCTAAGCAGCACGTTCTTAGGGCTGTTTTTTCAGGCCAGAAACTGACCATATTAGATGTGCTGCCACAGCCTTGCAAAAGCAGTAGGAAAGCAAACCAAGATGCCTTGCCTTTCAATTTCTTCAAAAAGCTAAGTAAGCTAAGAATACATGTAAAAAAGTCTCTGACTGTCTAGAGAAGTATTTCAAGTCCTACTTTAGCACTACACTTTAGCAATGCAAACAAGAACCCACACCTCAGAGGAGCAATGCAGTAGCTTTAGCCTACACAGTGAAGGCTTCTTACTGACATACAATAATTACTTACAGATAACCAAGCTGTATGTGCTCAACTCGCTCTATGTAAAGTTTCTTTCACTGGGTGGCTGTTCTTACAGAGAACAAATAACTCTACACATACCCATGTAATCACTTAATCCATGTACATGCCCTTCCCACCTACAATGCACTTCATAACCTACCATCTATTCAAACAGGTGATCATCATATGATGAATTTAATGAACCATCTTTTTTCAATCTCCACTTGCTGATCTGTAACCTGATACACCAGGCCCAATGCAGTGAAGCAAAGATACATTTTGGGAGGTTCAGCTTCAGGACATTATCCCTTCTCCAGTACAATGAAAATTTAATGTTTTAAGTTCTATGAGAAGAGATGGACCTTTGTTTATTTTATGGCTGGATTTTATTTGAGGAAATAATACGGCTTGATGAAAAAGAAACAGTAACTTAGAAGAAAACACACAAAGAAACATTTGGAGAACAAACTAAGGAATCCTTTCTCGGTCTGTCCAACTTCTGGGGCAAAACTGAAAACGTAAGACAGTTACCTAGCAAGGGAAATTAAGAACTGTCTTGTCCTCCAAACCTGTGACAAAAGCAGCTTTTGCATCTGTGTAGACACATTTCATCAACCCAAGAGGAACTGGCTTCCCAATTTTACTGTGGAGCAGGGGGTTACCAGTAATACACTTAATACTCTGATAGAAACTACTTCGACATTACAGCCTGCAAATGAAAGGAGAAAAGCAAGCTTTCCTGGTTTTCAGGGTGACTAGCACTGTTGCTCCAGCAGAATAGGCTGAGTGACAACTGACTTAAAAGTATTTCATTGTGAGATAAGCATAAAGCTGTGCTCAAAAAAATGAAAACAGACTCCTGATGATGTATCTGTCAGCTAAGACAGCTGGAGAGTTTATAAAGCACCATCTTGCATAAAGCAAATTGCTTCAGCAGCTCTGCAGTACATACACAAGAAAAAATATACTCTTTAAGAATAAATATTTCTTGCAGGAGTCCATATACTTCTAACACATGCAGATCTTGTTAGGTTTTAGCTCATGAGGCACATAACCCATGCAGTGACAAGGACTCCTCATGACCTGAACTCCTAAGTTTGGACAGCACCACCAAACCACAGGGTTCAGAGCTTTCAGCTCCACTCCACCACAGTCTTTTGTATAGCATAGCCACACCTAACTATTTTCTCGGTCACACCAACCAAGCACTAATTAACCAGGCTATCCTAATCAAGTACTGCAGTTTGGCTTTCAACCCGTAATTTTATTGTCTCTTCTCTGGTGTCTATGAAAGATAAGTTAAAAACCTACTTACTGTAGTAATTCATATATGTTACAAAACAATCCAAATGAGCAAGTCTCTAGAAAAGTCCATATATGTATTGGCTAATTGAAAGACATCTAAAAGGGTTATTTTCTAAAAAATATTTTTATTTGCCATCTGCACTAGGACCTCCATATGCAAAATGCAGAACCTACAATAAGAAGCTGCCCTGAAACAAAATCCTGGAGAGCTGTAAGGAACTGAAGGATAATTAATTTCTTGCTTTATATTTTGAAAATTCACTTGATATTTGTATGAATAAAGAACATTTCATTTTGAAAGAAGACACTCAATATGACAGCTTCACAGAGACTAGAGCACAGTTAAAGTGCTAAGAAGCCTCTCTTAGCCTTGAAGTATTTTAGAATTGCTGCTACAAGTAGTATGCCAACTGTTTTTAACGAAAAACATCACAGACTTTTGAGAAATCAGTGTATTTTAAAACAGTCTGCTTTAAAAAATTACATCTGACAAGTATTTAAAACAAAAATCAAGAAGTTTAATAGATAAACCATGTGCCAAAAATATGTCTAAACAACACAGAACTGACAACCAAGCTTTTACGTACTACAGACAGGCTGGTAGTGCTAGCTGCTTGTTCACAATCAGCTACAGTTGTAAACACTGAAAACTGCTATCAAGTGAGACTTATGTGAAGCCTGTAACAGGCTGGTATAAAGATAGGCAAGACAGGCACCACTCCCAAATCAATAATATGTCCAGCCTGTAAGAGAATCCTGCATTATTTAGTGCTGCAGACATTGTAGATACAAATGGCCAAAAAATAAACTTTGACATAAGGAGATGGAGCATTTCCAAAGGTAGACTGTCAAAATTTACATAAGTAACCCGCAGAAATTTAGGTTACTTGACTTATTTGAAATCACATGCTGTGCATCCCCCTGAGCACAGTCAGCACACAACAACTGCACTGTCACTTTTCAGCAAGATCTATAATGTGGAATCCTTATCTGAGCAGAATCTTTCAGAATACCCCCTCATACACACCATGTTTCACCATTACTCATAATCTGGAAAGGCTATTGCCAAACTAAAAGTGCCAGGCCTTTGTGGCAGTATTAAAAGTAGATACAAGAGTCCAATAAAGCCCAAATTTGGATTGAAATTAAGAATGCCAACTGGAACTTTGCAGGTCACTGCAACTACCAGAGATTTAGTCCAATTTTAAGGCTAGAAATAGAGGTCAAGAGCTGCACATTGTCTAGCTTCCCTCCCTTCTCAGAAAAGGAAACCTTGCTTTCTTTGCTTTGTAAAAACATGCTGTTCACCTTAACAGCTGCTACTTTTTGTTCTTGACATCATCTAGCTCCTCACTGAAGAGGCAAAAGGGAGCTTTAGGCAATAGCAGTACCTGCAAAGCCCAGAGTCTCCAGAGAGTACTTTTGTGAATACTCCAGGAAGTATTTTTGTGAATCTTACTCTGTGTAGACTAGCCCATGGTTAGCTGGCAGAGCTCCATTAAAGGAAAGGCTCAAATGCCATTCACAGCTATTTGGAAGCTTCATACATGACCTACTGTGGGAATACCAGCTCTTCTGCAGCTGTTTAGAAGATGCTGCTACTTTTTCATTACGAAGACAAGAACGATACACAAGTAATTACAGGTCCCAGACATCTGTCTGGACAGAGACAAAACATTTGAGATATACCACTATTTGTTTAAGGAGTCGAAGTGTTAACATTTTATTTGTATCACCAGTAAGTTACATCTTTGTGCCTCCTGGAGATAACTAGAGCCTGAGAGGTTTGTTGTCCCATCTGGACCGAGGTAGCTTCAGCTCTGTTCCCACACTGCCTTGTGGGGAAATAAAACCTAATTTGTTATATCCTACAACGTTAAATTTTGTTATTCCACATCCCTGAACACAGGTTACAAACCTAAGAGCCTGAATGTTTCTCTTGTATTTACTTCTAGCGAATTCCACTGAAAACAAGAGTGGACAAAGTTAACCAACTACAAGACATGAGACACTGATGAATCAAGTCATACTGCTTCTAGCTAAACCAATGAAAACAATGATTTAAAAAATCATCGTGAATTGTATTGGGTAGATAAAACAACAAGGCTTAACTGCTGTGACACCAAGTGGAACTATATTACACACATAGCTTGCACAGAACACTAGGACACTGGAAAATGCTCACTAAATAGCAAGGCCAACCAGGCAAAGCACAAGAGCATTTGTGTAACCTTGAACTGCTACACTACACATTTTATAAGCCATCTTCTACACACACCAGAGTGAAGTCTAAAGCAACCTAAGGACCTGCAACTCTGTTTTGAAAAAGAAAAACCACCTCATTCAAACAGCTTCTGCTCTAACAAAGATTATCAACCTTGAATTTCACATATAAAGCCCCTGTTCACATGTCTGGAAGTCCAAGTAATCTATTTTAAAAACATTGTATTTAAATGGTCTCATTTTACCAGTATAATTCTTTGCCAGATTTTTTGTATTAGAAGTCATCAGTATGAAGTTTTCCAAGTCGGTGTGGTTAAATTATCCCAACACAAGCCCAGTTAGAACAATATAATTTGCATTTAAAAATTCTCTAAATCTATTTATATCTTTAGAGAGAATACCTTACTGCCATTCTTCCACTGCTTTTAAAATAGCCTCAAGTAATCTACAGAGACACACAGGTGGACAAAATAGAGCTGTTTCATCACACCAGCCACAGCGACCTTAGCCCTTCCCCAGGCAATTCCTGCCACATCATACACTTAGATCTCTAACTCTGATTAATATTAAACTATCGTATGCAATTCCCGGACAAAAAGGAAGACTGAGCACTGAGGTGTGCCCCCACACATACCCCTTCCCCCCCACCGAGCAGCAGCAGACCTGTACTCCTGCTCTGCCTCTGCACACTCGCAGACACGCTCCCTCCACTTCTCTCGGGGGGGGGGCACTTACTCGCACCTCCTCCATCCCATTTTTAATTACACTGATTCCCAGCGCTGATTTCCGTCAAAGCAGAATCTTAAAGCAAATTTAAGCCAAGCCTAGGCATAGGCACCGAGGGCCCTGCTCTCAGGCGCCTACAGAGGCCTGTTTTCCATCAGTGACGTGATGAAGCGAGAGCCGCTCCGGGATCTGGAAGGAGCCCAGGGACGCCTCTCCCTGCCCCGCCGCACACCCACCCGCGCCCCGGCACCGCTCCGGCGCATCGCGAACAACGGCGGCACCGACCCCCGGCACCCCCTCCGCCGGGGTGGCGGCCACCGCCACTCTCAAGGACAGGGGAGGGGTGTGACAGGGGTGCTGAGGGGGGAGGGAAACACCCCAAGCCACCCACCCAAAACGCACAAACCCACGGGCAAATGCTTTATGCTGCCCCCCCGCTCCCCGCCGCGCCGCCCCTCCGAGCGCGTCGCCATTTCGTGAGACAGGAGCGCTGCGAGCTGCCCGCCGCGGGGACCAGGAGGAAGAGGGGAGCACTGGGGAGGAGATTGAGGGGTGAAGCCCCGGCCCCACGGGGCACCAGCCCATGGCGACGGCCAGCGCGGCCCAGCCCAGGCCCCGGCCCCGGCGCAACTCACAGTTGCGGATATCGGAGATGAAGACCGCCAGGCCTCGCATGCCATCGCCCTTCGACACCGCAGGCATCGTGGCGCACGATCACGGCCGCCCTGGGACGCGACACGCCGAACCCCCGCAACCGCCGCCCGCTCTCCCCGCGGGCTGCTTCAGGCCGCTCCGCCGCCGCCGCC
>WAAE01022881.1:0-49952 GCA_013400495.1 Nicator chloris | reverse complement strand
TCTACTGCACGTACCCTGCATAGTCCCTGTGAGCACTGACAAGCGCGGAGGCTGCTGTGTGCAGCTCCATCCTCAGGCACATCGCCCCCGGCAGCCTGCCATCCCTTGTGTGAGTGGCGCAGTTGCTCTGTGTTCATGTGGAGATTCCCACTCCCTGACTCACTGGGCACGCAGTCGTGCAAAGCCAGGGCCACATGTTCCTCCTGATGGCTGTAAACATGCACGGTGACACAGTCCCACGCCGCATCTACTCCAGAGACTGAAAACATTTCAAGGTTAAACTGTCTTCAACATGCCAAAGAGGTGGGACTGTGCACAGCATTTAATATCTTCAACTGAAAATAGGTTCAAATGGTTTCAAAACTGGCCTAGACTGCCTAACCAAAAGTATGCTGGGGACTTCAGTCATGATGCAAGGGATTAGTATGCTTAGTGGAGAATAATGACTTGTAGAATCATTGGGCTTAGGGCTACTAGAGATCAATCAGTCATTTCACCTCTATTTCAGCATATTTCAAGACATTTAATTTCATCCGGGTTGTGTGGGTTTTTTTTACCCCCAGTGAACTGAGCCCAATATCTAGCTTTTAGCTACAGTCTATCTTCCAGAAAGGCACTCAGTCTTGCTCTGACACAATCAAATCCACTGTTGCCCCGGATAGTTTGCTCCCGTGGTTAATTCTCCTTGTTTAGAGCTTGCATCTCGTTTAGATTCATCAAGCTCCAGTACCTTTAATTTCGTGATACAGTTTTCTCTCATAAAGATCTACATAATACTTGATACCCTCTGTCTGACAGTGGCTGTACACCTCAGTTAGGTCACCTGTCAAGGGTCTATTCTGGGTGTTTTCAGGATACAATGTTACATGAGTGCTTTTTAGTTGTGCAAGTATGTCTGAGAAAGGCAGGATGACAGCATGTGGTAGTCACGCAATTATCCCTTTGTCCATGGATTCATTTTGTGGACCAAGTGCAACTACAGGCACAATTAGTCTATTATTCAACTCTGATTATTTGTAGGCTTTCATGAAGATCACTCTCCTTTTTCACAGCTTTATGAATAGATTTTGATGCTTAATAATAATTTCCGTGAACCTTTGAAGATGAAAACTTCCCGTGTCATCAAATGAGGCTTTTTCAGTGATCAGAAAAAAAAGAAATCTTTTTTCAGCTAGCCAAAATCTTGAGCTAATTTCTACTCTTAAGAGCACAGTGACACCTAAAGGCTTAATCTATCAGTCCTGTCTGGTTGTATTCCTGTCAATACTGCAAGTCATGCAGGTATTCAACTGCCTTTTCAGCGGTGGCTTAAATACTGCCAGCAGAATAGCTGTGGCAGTACCAAGCTAAGCATGAGCTGCAAATTCTTCTTGGGAACTGGGAAAATATCCAAGTGGTTAACACATGTGGATGCCTCTGGTTTTGTAACCATACAGCTAAATGTTTCATTTGAAGGGGCTCAGTACGCAGTACACATACCCTGATTGTTTTATGCCAACCTCCTTTGACTGGCTTTCAAGGCTTCCCTGTGTTCACCTTGCTCTCTGTCTTTTTGCCTCAACAAAGGCTTGTGCGATCAGGACAAATGTGTAGGCATGTCTGTCCTTACTGCCTCAACTTACCAGTGCATTTCAGATGTCTTGGTAGGGACAAGGTAGAAATTTTATGTGAATAATAGGTAGCTGGAGGAAAGAGAGTCTGTAAGGGTCTCTAGATTGCATCCTGGCTGAAAGAAACATTGTAATGTCAACTCAGCTGTTACTCAGCGCAGAGCTTGCACAGGCACAACCCTTTGCAAACACACTGAGTTGGTAATTCTGTAAAATATTTTGGTTTGAGCCTAACATCTCTAAAACACCAGGCTGCCTAAAAACAAACAGAAGTTGTTCTATCCATCCCAAGATGTTATGATTATTTACGATATTTATAATTACTGTAAAATCACCATTAAAGGGGAGATAGTACCAAGAAATATTTTCCTATTACATAAAACATTTGGCCTCACATTTGTTTGCCAACAAATCCACAATGTTTGTCCCTTCCTTCCCATTTTATATGGGAGCTACTTTAAATGTTTTTTTAGCATTCCATCGCACTTTGGTATAAAGGCTTTAATATTTGCACTGAGCTTCATAAAACTATTACCATTCATCTGAGTGTTTTCAGCTGGTGAGGATCCAGTTGTGGGAATAACAAAAAAGGAATTGTTCCTTTCCCTTTGTTAATTCTCTCACATTTGTCTCACCAGTTACTGTTTTCTTCACCTCTTCATGATCATTCCAACCATTACTGGAAGCAAAGAGAACTCAGGAGTAAACAGAATCAGTGGCTCCACCTTGCATACGCAACCTTGTTTCTGTACTTGACATCTAACAGTCATTATCCCTTAACACTTCTGCCATGCCAGAGTATCAGACATGCTGCTTTCAACACTAGAAAACACAACGTTAGGATAATATCATTTTTATGAAACTCTAAGTTTACAGAAATTTGGGATGGATCTAGGCATAGCAGACCATGTATCTGCTTCACTGACAAGAATTTTGTTCAGAGGAAAAATATTTCCACTTTTCATTGCTGAAGAATGCTCATGATCTTCACTACAAAAGAGGGAATGAAAGAAAAGGGCAGTTCAGCAGAATAAGGCAACCTTCCAGTTCAGCTTCTAGGAGGCTGCACCAAACTGTGACCAAGACAGAAAGCAGGTCACAGGAAGGTTTCTGTTGGGAAGTGCACTGCTAGGATATGCTGGCCTTGCCACTACATTGTGATATAACACATTTGTTTTTTTTATCAAGTCTTTTGATAGGGTGTTTAGTCCCTGCAAGCAGCCTGTGAAATAACAGGGTTATACCAAAACTTCTGCTGCAGTAAAAATAGCAGTAGCACAAGCCATCCTGCACGCAAAAACACAAACTGTAGATGGTCAAAACAGAAGAAAATAAAAAAAAATCAATTAAAAACATAATCTTTTCTTTTAGAGCCTGTTAAAAGCCATCTGAGATTTGACTCCTCCTTTCTGCACACCCAGAGTCAGCAGTATTGTCTGCAGACTCTCCGCAGCCTTACCTATATGATCATGTTGCCTCCAGGTCACTGTGTGCATTTTAGCCCAAGCTCCTGATTTACCTACACTATCTCTCAGAAATGATCGATCGATCGATCGATCGATAGATAGATAACGATAAATATCTCTCAGAACGTTTCTCACGGAACAATTTGTTTGGCAAAGACCTCGGAGATCATCGAGTCCAACCTGTGATCAAACATCACTATGTCAACTAGACCATGGCTCTAAGTTTTTCTTAGACACTTCCTGGGATGGTGACTCCACCACCTACCTGGGCAGCCCCTCCCAATGTCTCATCACCTTCCGTGAAGGAATTCCTCCTAATGTCCAATCTGAACCTCCCCTGGCATAGCTTAAGGCCATTTCCTCTTCAGTTGCTGGTGGCCTGTGAAAAGATGCTGATCCCAACCTGGCTACAGCTTATTTTCGGGCAATTGCAGGTTCAACCCCTGAACCTCCTCTTCTGCAGGCTAGATCTGGAGCTGTATCAATTTGCTATAGCTTGGCCTAAACCAAGAGGCTCTTTATGGGAATTTAGAATCACACCATTATTAGCATCTCCTTTCTTCAGCTACTGCTGACCCCCAAGGCACCGCGCCCGGGCCGGGTCGGGCCGGCCCAGCGGCGGCTCTGTCCGTGGGGCCCGGCCGGGATGTGCCGCCGCTGGGCCGGCGCGGAGCGCGGGGAGCCGCAGCCCCTGCTGTGCGGCCCCGCCATGTTGGCGCTGTCCGCAGCCGGCGGGGCGGGGCGCTACCGCCCGCCCGCACTTCCGCGGCGGCGGCGGGCGGTACGTGGTGTCCGCGGGCCGCCGGGGCTGCCAAGGGACGGAGGAGAGGGGAAAGGGCGGGGGTGAGGCCGCGCTCCGGCGGGGCGGGGGCCCGGCCGTGCCGCGGTGGCGGTGACGCGGCAGCCGGGGGAGGCCGGGGCTGCCCCGCCGGTCGGAGCTCGAGGGAGGCCGCGGCGGGGCTGGCGCTGAGGCGCTGATGCCATAGCACGCGTGCGGGCTCCCTGGCGAGCTGTGGTGTCTCGAGAGTCGGGCGACTGTGGGAGGGAATTCTGAACGTCCAAGTGGAGCGCTTTGGAGGAGGGGAGGGTTTAATGTTTACGCAGGTTAGAAACGGATTTTTTCTTACTCTTCGCTCCCTAGTATAGCTTTTATTGTTTTCATTTAAAAACGCATCAGCAGTATGCTCCCTGGTCTTCCTTTACTAAGTGATGCAGGCTTCTTCTGCAAATGTAGTTAGAATCTAGTTTCTTCTCTGTAAATGAACTATAAACATTAACTCAGTGTTGTGTACCATCCATTTAGTTTCTTTGCAAGCTTATTTTGGACAGCCTAAATCTGTGCTAGCTTTACTCACTTTTAAAAATGAAGATAAAACAGCTGACCAAAAGTATGTTACGTCATTTGGAGGCTGGGGTTAAACTACATTTGTGACCTGGCTAAGAGACAAACCTGGGCTTCAGATCAGTTTGTCAAATGATGTTTTAAGCTTTAAATTGTCCATAGTATCAGTTGGACAAGGACATAGAGGCAGTCTTCAATTCTGTTTGCATTTTGCAGTGTTAGAGGAGATAGAGTACCAAGCTCAGAGAGTTCTACTGAGTTCAGCGAATTTGAGAAGTGTTAAAAAATAACGGAGGGTTCATAGGAGAAAAGTTTGACGATGGTTTAGTTTTGTAAAGCTTGCAAAATGCATGCCTATATTTTCTATAAAAAGCATTTAAAATTTGACCAGTTCATCTTCTGTGTTAAAATGATGCCGTCTACTTAATTTTCATTGATGTTGTTAAAGAACAAACTATTAAAATAAGTGTCCAACCAAGAGTTGATACTGGACTGTCAGTAGCAGAAACCAATTTGCCACAGGCTCAGTGCTTCCCATAAATCTAGGAGAGGATGTTGGCTTAACAATAATTGGCAGATGGATACGATCCTGTCAAGGAAATGAGCACATTTTGATGTCTAATTAGAGTTCAGTGATGGTTTTTTAAGCTTCTGTTCTTCAGCTGTTAGATGTTATCTTCTTTTCAGGGAAGTGGATGCTGTTGCTAATTGTTTCTGAAAGTGAAATCAAACACCTCCAAATCGATATATATGAGCTTCTGGGAGAATTGATATCCTGTCCAAATAGTTAAGACTTGTATTGACTGTTCAGGCTCTCAATTGTTCCTCTCTGCAATAGTTTATAGATCTTGCCAAGCTAGATGGAATATAGGAGATACTATCAAAAGCAACCTGCTTTGTCTCATTTTTTAGAATGTGGAAAACAAGGGGGTTACCGGTGACCTTGAAGTCAAAGTAGAAGCATAAGGCCTTAATTATTCATAATAGTGAATTTCAAGCAGTATAGCAATTTAGCTTTTACCAAGCTCTCTGGATCCAAGAAATATTAGAAGGCTTTCTGCTTTTATTTTGCAGTTTATAAAAGACTTGACTAAAATCTTCAAATAATTTTGTACATGACGTTTTTTGATGTTCTTTGGTGATACCGGCATTGTTTTTTTCAAGCACTTCTGCCATCATGCTTCTACTTTGTTGCCTATTCTGCCTCTAGTTTCCTGCAGAATCCATAAATCCTACCTCTGTTTTTTTAAAATCTCACTGCTAAGCCAGACACATCCAAATACTAGTAAGTTTGTTGGGTTGTTGATTTCATGTCTGTTTCATTGAGTATATTTCCACTGAAGCTTTAAGGTTCCTTCTGCCATAGTACTCAGAGACTCGGTCTGGTGTTGTGAGATTCCTCATGTGATGTTTTGTACAGAAACAAAGTACTCAAACTTTGAGCAGCACTTGTTATCAGTGCCAGGAGAACAAGTATTGTAAATATGATTTGTAGAAATGAGCTTGTAGGTCTTCAAAGTGAGTGGTAGAGTAATATAAAACGCAAGATAGTTTTTTAAGTTCAACAAAAATTCAGAATATTGGGAAGAACCTATTTTCTTCTCCATCAGGATCTCATAAATATGAGAAGCAGCTTGATACAGATGTAGAGCCCTGGTTCCTCAAATGCCAAATATTTTGTTCTCTGTTTTCTTTTTATTCACTGCTGGGAGCTAGGCTGGGAAACCAGTGTGGCTTTTAAATGGGGAGAGGTTGGAAAACAAACCCTGTCTGATTTTTTTTTTTAAGTCTTCCTACAGATACAAGGTGTGATAGATGAATACACAACAGAACTGTTGTCTACTAATTCTCAGTTCCTTTATCTGGAATAGGACAAACTGTCAAAGTTATTCTTCTAGACAAAAAGGACATTTCCCCCCCCCACCCCCTTTATTCTTCAATTTCTGTATCAGTGACTTGGCAAGGAATTGAAAGCAAAGGTCTCACCTATTACAGTAAAGGCACATAGCTGTAAGCATATAGCTATAATTCTTTATGTCTGTTAATTAATTTATGACACACTGATCAGGCCAGGTAGGAGCAGAAACAAATGTTGTGTCTTATTTGCTATAGAAAAGGTAAGGTGGTGCAATAATTTTTCTGGGCAGCAGACATTTATCTCAGTTTCAGCTGTAAACAGTTGTACTTCTTTGGGGGTATTCTTTGAAAAGGAAGCTGCAAGAGTCCAACCCACTTCATCTGTGATACAGCTGTTAAAACAAGGGACAAAAAAAGATGTTTGAGACTCGAAATAATCGTTTACAATGCTCTCCTTTTGTTGTCAGAGCAAAAGCACTGTTAAAACAGTACTGCCTTAATAAGTCTGATTCTAAATGGGAGAACATAAGAAAACTTCTTGACTTTTTTTAGACAAGAAAACCAAGTGAAACTGTTATATTCCTCTGTTCACAGATATTTGAACCCTTATGTTTTAAGGAGAAGAGAAACTTGACATGGGGAAAAACAACATGAGGCTTCTCTGTGCTTCACTTTCTCTTGCCATGATATGCTGGGTAGCTGAAGGTACCCTGTCAAAAACAGATGCAAAGAAAGGTGCTACAAAAAAACTGGAGGAAAAGGTAAGGGAAATAACTGAAATGCTTGTCCTAACATGTGCAGTGAATTAATTGAGCTTTAGTAAATGGCCTCTACCTCTGCTAAAACAGTGTTAATGCATTTCCCCTGAAGCTTATGCTCACAGATAAAATTTGAAACTGTCCTTTCCTTCAGCTTTTCTGTGTGTCACAAATGGTTCACTTCTTGAAACATATGTAGACTTCTGGAGCTTTATCCTCTATGCAAGTTGCAGAAGCAAGGAAGTTTTTGTCCCCTCAGGGAACACCCTTCCATCCCTTTGGAAACAAGGGTGGAGAACAGTAGTTTGGGCCAAGAGCTCTAGGTCATTTACTGGTGGAATGGAGCCTTGCCAATGGGAAGGCTGTATCCTGATGAAAGAGTTTGAAGAGCCTTGTAACCAGTAGTTCTTTTGCAGGCAGAAATGATTCAGAGTCCCACAATAATCAGAGCAAGCAGAGCCAGCATGCTGAAGTCTCTCATCACTTGCTGAGCATGTTATTGTTTCCTGTCATTATGCAGATACATCTGTCACTGTTTGTATTATTTGCTCAACATCTACCAGGAAGCAAATCTCATCTGCAGGTAGTGAGGGTAATACAAGGTGTTAAGGCAGGCCATATCCCTAAATTCCTTACAGTGAATTAGTAAATGGCTTCTGCATACCCACCATGCACATCTTATTAGATACTCATTCTGTTTTTATTTGCTGGGTCAGTTGAAGCATCTTCCATAAAGAAGAGTTTAAAATTTTGACCTTTAGTAACCACAATGCAGCATTCTCAGACTAAAATATATCCAGTTTAAAAGCTGTCTTCGAATTCTTGTTTAAGAACTCTTAACCCCTTTTTATTATTTTGAGAATAACATGACAGAAAGCATTGATTAGAAAACAGAGCACCATCAGCTGTCATAAATTAGGTTCTTTACTCTTATAATGTCTTTGGTTTTGGTTTTTGTTTATATGCTTTTTACCTTCCAAACAAAATAAGTTGACTGATGATGAAAAATCATTTCTGAGGACTTGGGTGTTTCAGTTCTAAATCAAAGTGCTCTGCATCATTTAAAAGGAGTGCTCAGAGTTTCATGAAGGAATTTCTTTTGCTGTTGTTTTTAAAGTCTGTTGCAATTGAAAGTGGCTGTTTCATATACTGTTCTAATAACTGTCTTCTCTCCACAGAAACTGCATTCTGATAAAAATGTTCGGGACCGGGGATTGGTGGTTGTGGATCCAAAAGCAAAGGATATTATACTGGAACATAAAAGTTATTGCTCCAAGAAGACGAAGGAACGACATTTCTCAGGAGATGTTCTGGGATATATTACTCCTGTAAGTTGATACAATGAATAAAGTTTGTGCTTTGAATGAATATACAGCAGACTGTGCTAACCTGCAAGTTTGCATCCCTGCTTTAAAAGTATTTTTATAGTAATGAGGGCTGCTGGTCAAATAGCCAGAGAGGTATTTGAGACTTGACTTGGGGTTCAGGTAGTCTCAAACCCTTGTTGTCCCATCTGTCTCTTGGAGAATGTCTAGGTCAGACTGTTTTTCTTCTCCCTGGTGTTGAGCAACACATTTAGAGCAGGTACTGGGTGTGCAGCTGCAGTAGGAGCTGCAGGTTGTGCCCTGGCTGAGGGACAGGGTGGGAGCCCCAGGAAAGGGACCATGACCTGGTGCTGACCCTTTGCACCACAAAGGGCACAGGGGCCTCTGGCACAGCCAGGGGACCGGACACTGAGACGCAGCAGGAGCCAAGGACTCAGGAGAAAGACCCCAGTAGGAAGACTGTCACAGGCATGGAGGGTACAAAACCTGGGGGTTCCTTTGTTGGGGGTCCCTCCCCAGATGCATCAGCTCAAGCTGTTTCTGTTACTGCACCACAATTAAATTGCTTTAAGGATCCAGACATCTGGGACTCTGCCATGGGAAAAGCAGGCCTGAGCCAGTAAGGAAACTCTGTCTGACTGTGAGTGTGAGGTGTGCAGGGACCAAGAGGGGCAACTCTTGGAGTCACTGGGGTCACCCTCAGCAGTAAAAGTTTGGAGTGGTGGGAGTGTGACTGTCAGAGTGGCTCCTGGATGGTCAGACAGGGAAGCTTCCTTAACACTGCTTTTAGCAGGGAAGAGAGAATTCTCCTGTCAGTGTTGAGTCAGGTGAAGTTGCAGTGAAGTCAGAACAGGAGGGCTGTAACTTGAACCTGCCAAATCAACAGTAACAATTGTATGCTACTGTCAAACTGATGTCTCTTGCTATCCTGTCTCCTTCAAAGCATTCTTTCTTGAATGATAAATGTTTCTTCCCTTTTTTTGTAGGATACCTTTCTCTTGTTTTTGTCTTACACTGCTAAAAAGACCAATAGGTGCCCTATAAATTTTCACCTTTCTCAAGTTCTCTTGAACATAAATTCAGAGTCTGTAAATTCAAAACTGTGTGGGAATCTACAAGCAAGTTGCTGTAGTTCAGGTGAATTAGCACAATTTGAAGATTGCCTTTCATGTAGCTATCAGAGCTTCCAGAGTAGTTTCTTATTTAAATGAAAACAATATCCCAGAAGGTTTTCTCAAATGAATGAATAGGAATCTAGCAGATGATTGAATTTCTGTTAAGGAGTTTATATTGGCCAAAAGTGAAGTGAACTGTATATCTTGCTTCTGAGTCTCTCATTTTTTTTTCTCTTTCGTTTCTCAAGTGGAACAACCATGGCTATGACATTGCTAAAATATTTGGAAACAAATTTACACTAATCTCACCAGTTTGGTTACAAGTGAAAAGGAGAGGGAAGGAAAGGTTCCAGTTCACTGGGCTCCATGATGCTGATCAAGGTGTTATTTTTTTTTTCTTCAAATACGAATTGCAATACTGTTGTGGAAGAGGTAGCTTTGGCATACTCGGTGGATTTTGCTAGCTCTGCCTCATGGTGAAGTACTTTCATCCATTCCATTCTTTTGGGTTTTCTTCAGAGTAAACTGCTTTCTGTCCTCACCTGCTTCCACATGTGTACATAGTTTATTTGTCAAAAAATGTAAGTAGGAAGATTGGCTTTTCCACCATGCTGTCCACAAAGCCCCTATTAAAAAAGGAAAGGGCAAAGATCCTGTACAGGGAAAATCAATCTTTGATGTTGTACTGTGCAGTTGTTTACTTGTTGTGGGTTTTGGTTTTTTTCTTTGCAAAAACTTGTAGGCAAATTTGTTTTAGAAAGAGAAGATAGATTTAATTTGAGGAGAATTTTTTCCCTTCAAAAAAATTGTGAGGGAAGTGGCAGCAAGTTTAAATTTCAGCTAGTATGTACTAGTTCATGGTTTTGAAGTTGATTGAATGTGAAATTTCATTTGAAATAGCTATAATTCTTACCATGTTAGTCCCTACTAACAAATTCATCCTAGTGCAGTGGCTGCCAAGAAGAGTGGGTGGGACACTTGAAAGTATCATTTGTAAAAAATCAAACATTCCTCCCAGGTGATGCCTGGTGGCTGCAGAAGTGTTGCTCTGAGTGGGCACTAGGGTAGCTTCTGTAGTGAGGCAGAGCTAAGCAGGGAGGAGCTGGCTGGGGCCTGTTGTAAGACTGTAGTGAATGCTGTGGTGCAGGGTCATGGCTTCAGATTCTGTGCATCACAGGATGTTGTGTCTGGGTGGATTATGAACTGCTAGCCTGTGGGAAGAAGATGTGTGTCATGAAACTATGCTACATCATTTGAAGAATGCTTGAAAATCTGTTGTCATTGTCAACATCATTTATATTTTATCAGCTCTTACTTGATACTGTTTGACAGGCTGGATGAAAGATGTGAGAAAAACCTCCAAAAACATCAAAATAGGTGAGCCTCTGGTTTATGTTTGTTTGCTTATTTTTTATCTTCTTTAGCTGCTAGGAGAGGAAAGGAAAGCTTTCTTCCAGGTCTGTGTGGGAGGGAGGAAGATTACCTTAGCACAGGTGTATGAAGATGTCTGAGAAGAAAAATTGAAGCAGTAAACTGTAGATAGTTAAGTAACTGAAGTGTTGACCCTCTTGCTGCCTTTATGTTTTGCCTTAGCTCCTTGTCTCTGAATAAATCCTGGGTTACAGTGCCTGCCCTGGTGGGATACTAGTATATAACACTGTGTGCCTACCTGAGGAAAGAAGTCTTCAAACTTGTTGCTTGGGGTTCTGTGTAGTTAAAAAGAAAAAAAAACAACAAAGAAATCCAAATCTGAGTCAGTCAGTTCCTGCATGATAGTAGAAAAGTCCTGCTTTGTCTCTTCTCCCCTTGAAGCATGGGATGTGCTACAGTGTGTGTCTTTAGGGAAAATGGCAAACATTGCTGTAGAGATTCTGCTGTGCTGGACTTCTTAAATTTGTCTATAGCAAGAATTCTGTGGAACTGTGAAATGCTTCTTGATTCAGAAGGGAGTATGACATTTGAAATGTATTAGAAAAATTGAATGCTCTGTCAGATATTTTAACATACTTCAGCTGCCAGAGGATAAAGCCTTTGAAATCTCTCTATACTCTTCTAAAACACTCTTTTGCAACCATGGTAGTTAGAAGGGGCTTAGACATAACTCCATAAAATCCATTGCCTTTTCCTGTGCACATGATTCTCGACTGTTCCAAGAGCAGTTTTCCTGTCTATGTTTTTAATGTTTTGTGTTTTTAGAAAAAGATATTGCACAAGCTCAAGTGCTTTGCAAAAGTAAAAATTTGACTTAGGGCCTTGAGTTGAGTAGAAGAGTGAAGTAATATAGGGCTGTGTATGGAGTAAATTAGAGTTTGAGGTTTGAACTTTTCTACCTTGTTGTGGTAGAAGAGATGCACAACATAAAGATTGGTGTCTTGTGTTGTTGCTGGTTTAGGAGTCTACTTGACTAGTAGTTCAGTTAAGATCATTCAATCCAAAGAACAGATATTCTCTTAAAACTTGCATCAGTGGTGGTCATTAATTAAACTTAAAATGAAGAAGAATGTTCTACAGTGTCAATTTATCTATGCTGCTGAAGTTGGTGAGAGTGAAAAAGCAATTATCTCAGTCATGGGGTGTGATTTTTAGTGGCATCTCTGCTTGTATCTGCTGTATTCTGTTTCTGCAGAAACATTCCAGTGTAGATAATAAATTCTTAATTTTCACTACTGACTGACAACTTTGCCTGATAGTGCCTCGAATTTTGTTTGATGGCTGGACTTACCAAGACTTTGAGAGTGTTTTTGGCAGTGAAGATGAGATAGAGGAGCTTTCCAAGAACATGGTTCTGCTAGCAAAGGTAAAAAAAAATTACTTATGATGCTTATAAATAGTGTGAGATGATACTTGATTCCTTTTGTAATAGATGTTTTCTCATTTCTCGCTATTTTGTTTTCTACAAAATAAAATTTGCTCATAACAATAATGAGGCAGGATTCTTAATAGTGTGTCTTGATATGTGTCCAGTTCCTGTAAATATGAAATGTAGCAACACTTAACTGCAGGTGACTATGAGTCTAATGTGAGACTGCATCAGTCTGATCAACATAACCTTGTTGTCATTGAAAGCTACTCAGGATTTTTGCCTGCTTTACATTTCTATTACACTTCTGTTAAAAATACAATTATTGAGCTGTAGCTAAACTGCTTACTGGTATTTTCTCATAGGCAGAAAAAGCATCATGGGTGCAATGGGTGCTGTTTTCTGTACAGGAATACATTCAGGCTCAGTGTGGTGTAGCTAAGGAGCCACTTTTAATACCAAGAATCGCTTGCTGGATATGTGTTACTGAACAGTTTTGCTCAGGTCTGATCAACCAGATTCCTCAAAATGTTAAGAGACAAGGGAGCGGAGAAGAGGAATTTTTCTAAGGTTTCTGGCCACCCCCTTCCTAGTGGCTTTAGAGCTATCCCATGTGTGGGACTAGATAAGTTGCACCCAAAAGATATTCAGCATTAGTGGTTGATTTGTGGCAGCCTGTTTATTTATTGTCAGAATAGGAGTTCTCACTTGCTACATGATATAAAGAAATCTTTGAGTCCTCTAGAGGAAGTTGGATGTAAAGTTAAACTGAGTAATTTCTTAAAATTTGTAACTGGTACATCAGTTTTAGGTCCTCAGTAATGTTTGACCTCTTAAGGAGATCAATTGAAATACAACAGTATTCTTGATCATGCTATAGAGAGACTAATTGTGGGAGATATTTGGAATCATGTCTATGCCAAATTAGCATTTACATCTTTATACTCAAGAGATAATGAGGTTTTTTTTCCCTGATGTACAAGTAAAAGTGTGTCAAATTATTTGCTTAACAACCACCTTTCATTAGTGTCTGAATTTTTCTAATACAATATTGGTTTATTCTGTAAGAGTAGATATCGTGGATAACTAATAGAGATTTTCAACTTCTGCATGTTTGTGTTTGTAAATTATTCATGTTTCTTTTGGACTTCTCCATGAAATGCTGTGTTAAAGATGAAGCTGGTGTAAGAATACAAAGCATGTTCAATCTGTAATAATATAAGAAAAATAACTGCATGATCATTAACTGTGTGTTGTTGACAATTCTCTTTATTTAGAATGAAAATTTTGATGGTTTTGTAGTTGAAGTTTGGAGTCAGCTGGGAAATCAAAAACAAACGTGAGTATAAATCTTTATGTGTAGTATAAAGAATGCAGTTCCTCAAAATCAGCTCCTTTAAAGCATCCTTTTAATTTGTCCATGTTGATTTGAATATGTCTTTATAAATAAATAGACTTCATTCTAGAACAACTAAAGGTTGTTCTGCTTGTCTTACAATAGAAGGGTTTACCTCACTCTACATGAGATCTACATGAGATCAAAGATTACACAATAACCTTTGCAGTGGGTTTAGCAGGCCCAGTTAGTCTTTCATAGTTGAGTTTTGCATGGTGTAACTGGTACAAGGATGTAGAGGGTACCTCGGTTGCACACTCACTCCCATGTTGGCACTGGCCTTTATCATAACATTGTTTGGTTTAGGTTACTGGGTGAGGCTTGAAACAGTGTGATACTTTCAAGACCTAAGGCAAACACCACACTTCTGCTTCATGAGGAAAAGGCAGAATATGGCAGTGAAACTAATGATTCAGTGCAGGAATCTGAAGATTTTGTGTTGGTTTCTCAGGAAATTCAGGCATCCATTTCTCTAAAGCACAGTGTTTCTTACAGATCTCTGTTGCCTAAAATGTCTCAGGGAAAATAGCGTCAAGAAAGCTCCACAGAATGCAGAGTTCATTATGGGAGGCTTTCACCTTTCAAAAAATGGTTACTTCAGGTTATTCTGGTTAGGACAAATGCTGCTGACTGATGGCATATGTTAGTTACTTCTTGAACTGAGTGTACTTTTAGCAGTCCTACCTTTTTGCTATAAAATTAACACTTGGGAACAAAAAAAACTTCAGAATCTTTTCAGCTTTGTAAAGGGCTCCACTAATTGCCTTGCAATGAGTAATCCTTCAGCTATATGCTCTTGCTTATAATTAGGTAATTTGCCAGGTTGTTCCTAAAAGTTTATCTGGATCCTGAGCTCTGAACCTAGTGCAGTGTCTTAATAAGGTAGCCAAGAAGGTGACTGAAGCAATTAGTTTTTGCCAGTCAGAAGTGGGTGGTAGTGGTCATTTTATTTACTGTACTTACTGTATTTAAGTAAAATCAATAGTTTTCCTATTAGTTAACAGAGATACAAGACAGATTTTTTAATTGTCATTGTAAGACTCACTGAAGATCATTTTAAACACGCTGGCATGAAAGCGCTGTATTGCAAATGAAACACATGAGCAAAGCATACTTTTCTATTAGCTCCAGTGTGAGTTAATTTGTGGCGTGGTAAAAATACTGCTCTCTGCCAGGAGTAGTGTTGGTTTAAAACACTGTTGTTTCACAGAATCATAGAATAAGCTGAGTTGGAAGGGATCCACAAGGATCACCGAGTCCAGCTCCTATCCCTGCACAACACCAGCCCCAGGAGTCAAACCATGTGCCCAAGTGTGTTGTCCAAAGGCTTCCTGAACTCTGTCAGGCTGGTGCTGTGACCTCTTCCCTGGGGAGCCTGTTCCAGTGCCCAAACACTCTCTGGGTGGAGAACCTTTTTCTAATATCCAACCTGAACCTCCCCTGATGCAACTGGTCCCAGAGAGATCAGTGCCTGTCCCTCCTCTTCCCCTCAGGAGGAAGTTGTAACTGCAGTGGGGTCTCCCCTCGGTCTCCTCCAGGCTGAAGAGACCGAGTGACCTCAGCCACTCCTCTTACAGCTTCCCCTCCAGGCCCTTCACCATCCTCATGGCCCTCCTTTGGACACTCTCTAATGGCTTCATCTCATTTGATATTGTGGCACCTGAAGCTGCCCCCAGCACTGGAGGTGAGGCTGTCCCAGAGCAGAGCAGAGGGGACAATCCCCTCCCTTGCCCAGCTGGCCATGCTGTGCCTGATGCCCCCAGGACACGGTTGGCCCTCCTGGCTGCCAGGGCACTGCTGGCTCAGATCCAACTTCCCACAGACCAGGACTCCCAGGGCCCTTTCCACGGCACAGTTTATCCAACTGCGTGCTGGGCATTTTGTCCAGAAGGACACTACAAGAAACAGGTGTCATAAAAACTGTTTGTACTAGAGGAGATACTGCTGTTTAGTTGCCTTAGCCTTCAGTCACCTGAGTGTTATTTAGGTGAAGCACCACTTCCATTCACTGTCTGTCTGTTTTTGCTAGAAAGGAGTGGGAAGTATTTTCCATAACTTCTGAAAAGGAAAGGGTTATTCTCATGCCAGTAATGGTAACTGGATCCTTTTCTCGGAGTCGATAATGCATAATCGTATGTGGCCACTGTGAACAACACTTTAGGATTATCTCAACTTAAATGTGAGATTGTTTGTCATGAAAGCATAAAGGGAAACAGAAGTTAGGAGCTGCAGGTTTTCCTCCATTTCAAGACTGATCTAAGTGCTTCGTTGGAAACTCATCAATGGGTTTTTCTTCTTTTTATTTGTATTGCCGTGTCCCTGGAAATGGTTAGGATGTTTAAGTTGCACGGTGCCTTGGGTGGGGCTTGCAGCATTCTGAATGATGCCAATTGGGACAGCTGAAGCTGGGCTCAGTGTGCAGTTACAGCTGTTTTGTGAATGTAGGAGACTCACATCATTACGTGGAAATTTTGTCTCATGGTGCTTCTAAGTTGTGGGACCGGTGTCTTCATTTTGAGATTGTGTGTTTTCCTATCACTTGCTTTGAAGCTTGATGGCTTGGCTATCCAGTGCCGCAGGAGTTTTCCCTAATAATGTTTTTTGGAGGGAACAGCTTCTTAGAACAGATCTTAAGGGGCAAAATTAAGTGAATTTATTACGTTGGCGAGCCTGTATTTTTATTGCACTTTGAGTGCTGTTACTTTGGGATCAGTTAATTTCATTTTGAGTAGTAGAGCAGCGTTTTTCCTGGTTAAGCATGGGTGGTCTTTTGCTTCGCTTGTTCCGGTCGGAAGAATTGGAGCAGCGCAATGCCTCCTTAAGCCCACAGAGTGGCAGTATTGTAACGTGAGTCACACTGATCTTCCCTCCGCTTGTGTCTTCCGAAAGTGGCAAACACGGGTAGTAAAGAAAGTTCTTAACCTTGAAAAGGTGGGGATTAGTTCGCAGGAGATATCAGCACAGAGATGAACCCTAATCCTTTGGAGAGGTGAAGTGTTTGTAGGACGGCATTTGTGTGCGCTCCAAATGAAGCATCTATAATAAGTGTTAGGTGCAGTGTAGGCATTCCTGGTTCAGATCCTTCAAGGTCAAATGCCTGGAAGTAGCTTAACCTGCTTCTAGTTAAAGGGACAAAAGATCGTAATGATGCTCCTGGGAACAGATATTTTGCCTTCAAGCTACTTTCAGAGCAGTCTGACAATATGAGACCTGCATAGCTAATGCAGTTTTTTCATATTATTTAATGTCAACATGTTTTAGTTTAAAAATAAAAGCAAAAAAATCTCTTTTTTCCTGACATACAAGGAATTATCTCACATAAGCAGTTAGCAACAGGTTATTGAGACTCAACACAGGTGCATAAAAATGTATGGGTATATGCTGCAGCTGCCAGCTTGCTTTATGCTATGTTTGAGCAGTGATGTTGATCTAGGGAAAAATATTTCACAGAGAATCATTATGGTTTTCATTTTTCAAAACCTAAATTAAGTGAATAGCTACTAAATTAATAAATGGCACTCAATTATTCTATATATTTCATATATCTGTGTTGAGGGGAAAGCTGTGGAAATTATTCCTGTGATGGTTTTAACTGTGTTGTGGAAAAGATCTATGACCCATCCAATGGACTGCCTTAGTGGTGCAGGAACACTTGATACAGCACAAGTTTCTTTATCCAGCTTAAAATGACTACAGAGGGATTTGTTTATGGAGCATTTGTGCCTGATACAGTGTTTCAGCTACAAAATCAGCATCCACTCTCTAAAGACAACGTGCAGTGATATTTTCCAGCAGAGTGCACCCAGAAACAGGTGAGTCTGCAAAAGAATCTGAAAACCTGCAAATTAGTGTCCTAACTCACCGATAAACTGGGCTATGATTTAAAAACTACTTTATATATCAGAAAACTGGATTAATTTTTGCAGCTGAATGTCTCTTCTCAGTTGACCTCAGCTGAGCAACTGTCCCCATAAGATACCTCTTTTCAATAGCTGAATCTGAGTATTGGATGGGCATTTTCATAACACATGCTCTCCCGTGATGTTGGGGCTTAAAAATTGCCTAAAAGCCTTGTGATGATTAAATTACATAAGAATCTTCATCTAACAGGGTAACAGTGCTAGCTCTTCAGTCACACATAAATCCTGTGACCAGCCTCTTTAAGAACCTGTGATCACTGAGCATTTTTAAAATTAGGTAAGCTTAGACACTTCTCTCTCAGCCCTTTGCACGTTTCTAGAAAGCCTTTCTTTTCTGAGGTACTGAAGTCAACTTTAGAAATGAGTGAAAATTTTTCCTTTGAGGCCCAAGGAATTATCTAAGAAGAGTCTTCAGTTTCCTGTTTATTCTAGCTGGCATCACAGATGAGGTGAAATGTTGCTAAGAAGTTATGTTGCTGGTGTCCGCTAAAACATGAAATTCTGTGATTTCAGGGTCACTAAATATCTTCTGTTTTATGTCTTCTTAAGCAGAATTAACTCAAACTAGTTTGGGTTTCTCAAGAACAAAAAATTTTTCAATCATTCTGGTTTGGGGTTATAGGATTGTTCTGTAATGCTTTGCAGACTAAAGTCTTAAATTATATAAATGCTTTCTGCTGCTTTATTTTGTGAATTCATTAAATGTTGATTTATCAACATTATCAATTTTTATAAGAGAATTCTGTGCCTGTATATATCTGCCTGCTTTCATGTCAGGTATCCCGAGCAGCCTCTTCTCTGGCTGTTCATGTAGGAGCCTTGGTGCCTCAAGTCTTACACAGCAATGGTGTATGCATGCCCTGTATACTTTCACATGTATAAAATGGCATTAGGGTCTTCTGTTTGGGTTCTTGATTTTGGAAGTAACACCTGTTCCATCTGAAAAACCTGGATTGCTTTGATGTGTGTGCGTGGGCCTGTTCTGGGGGCTTTGTACTGACCACTTCAGGCTCTTGCAGGTGTCTAATACAGATACTTTGAAGTACCCTCTGTAGCACTGGTACCTACTGCTTCCCTGTGTTTTCTGGGAATAGAATTATTAATCTACAAATCACAGTGGCGTCAAATTTAATGGGAGATGAAAGACTGCATCTAACTGATGCTGCTTCCTTTCATGCTAGCAGTCATTGCACAGTGAAAAGGGATTCAGCTGCCCACTATTTACCCTAACTTGTAGGAAAGTAGTCTCCTATTAGAAATTTAAATGAGCTGAGATATCCTATGCAGGTGATACCTCAGTTCTAATCTGTTTTTATGCTTCTTATAGTTTAAACCTACTTCTTAAATAACTGTCTTTTTTTCCTAAAACTTTCTTTCCTGATTTTGCAATAAACTATTCCAAGTTATTCATCCCATGGCATTTAAGGTTAGAAATGTACATGGCAGAAATATTGAGAGACCTGAGCAAGCAAAAGTTGTCCTGCATATTTAGTTAACAGCTAGACAGGACCATGTCTCACTTACTAATCTCAGTTGTGGGTTTACTGGGTGGGTTTATTTTTCTCCAGAGACCTGGATATGTTGTAAAACGGGCATACTGTAATATTCCCACAGGCTACATAAAAATGCACACAATATTCTGATCAGTCCAGCATTACTTGACAGATGGCACTGCCATCAAACAGAATCAATCTGAAAACTGGGATTTTTTTTGTCACTCTATGCAGAAGATGACCTTCAGGCATCTTATTAAATGTTGGTTTGAGTATAGGAGGAAAAACTCTTCTGGTAGTTGTATTCTTCATTTTGGTCCCTGAAAAATTAATCTATTAATCAAAGTTTTGCCATCATTCACTCCAGTTTCTTGGTATTAACTAGGCAGTGAAATGGCAGAAAAGGGCAATTTCTTCTTCAAGGAGACAGCTTTATTTTGTCCAATTTTCTTGACAAGGCATAAATTTTAGGGAGCAGTGACTCCCAATTTGTGCAGAAAGGTGGCTGAAGCTGAAAAGTCGCAGAGCTTTGAAGGGTGGTGTAACTGAAGGGAAGGGTACAAAAACTTGTCATATCTTCTGCAAGGCCTTTCAAATGCATTGACATCCCACTCTTGTGCACTGAAGTAAACTGTTCTACAAGGTGTCCAAAACGCAGTAGACCAGCAATGCTGGGAAAAGTGATTTTGGGAAAAATAAGCTTGCCACAAACTGTAGGTGATAGAAATTTGGAGGTCTGAATACTTTATAGGGGACAAGGTACTTTGAAATCATAAACACTTGGAAAACTGACCTACCAAATAGCAGTGGTAAGAGAAGGCCTGAAACAGTATGAATGAAATAGACCTTACTTAGCTCAAGATAGGCTCTTAAAGCTACCAATATTTCAGTAGCTACTCTGAAGTTAAACTTGACTATAGTGAAGTGTCTGGTAAATATTTAATGATCTTTTTTTAGAAAGATTGATTCTATTCCTGCTTTCTTGTACCTCATTATAATGCTTAAAATGTCAGCAGCTTTTCTTTCAAAATTGCCAATGATAACATTGGAGAATATTGTGTTTAAAACACTGGAAAACCCTGTTGGGACACAGTAAAGTTTGAATTTATAGCACAATAAATGCTGCTATATAAATTCTGCTGTTGCTCTTTGGAGGAGAGGGAAGAGTGCACATTTGATTGACTACATCTGTCTTGGCCAGCACATGGAAATGAGCCTAAATGAAGTCTTTAGCCATTCATCCTGCCTGATTTGCCAGAAAGTTTTCAGGGCCCACAACCCTGGCTTGACAGGTTAGTGAATAGATATTAATCTGGATTTCTTGAGCAAAAATCTGCAATTGTCCAGCTGTCCTTTTTCTTCTTGACCTCCTTCAAGTTGAAGGTAATTATTTTTCAGCCAGATCAATACTGATTGAATTTTGTGGGGGGAGAGTAGGAAGTGGCTGTTTAGATGTAGCCTGTTTGAGAGTCCCGAGTGCACCAAAAATCCAAACTGCATTCCCACCCCTTTTTCAGACCACAGATCTCTGTCCTGTGTTTACAGTTGTAAGTTATGATTCTACACTTACATGTTTCAAAATATGACTTTTTTTGTGCAGTCTCTGTTTTTATGGGTATGCCACTGCCTTTGTGGGTCAGTTCTTGCCTCTGCAGAATGGGAGTGAGGGTGTTAACCTTGTTTCTAAATGAAAAAGAAGTTATCTTCTTCTGTACCTGTGCTAGGTTCTTTTGTCCTATCCTGCCCTTCTTTTTATCCCTTCATATTCTAAATAGTTAAAGTCAGCACATGTTTTGCATGGTGTAGAGTTCTCAAAGCTCCTACAGCTAACAAAAGCAGCCTGGCAGAGAAGAGAGATCCCCGCTGATGAACACTGTAGAATAATCTCAAGGCGAGAGGAATTGATTCTGTGGTCAAATTTATCTTATATGTAACTTCTCTGACATCTAATAACGGTTGAGTTACACTGTAGTTTAGGCATAATTAGTTAAAAAGGTCACTAAGCCACAAGATACAAATCAGTGGGAAAGCTTGCTTACCTACTTTTAATACTGATTATAGTTTTGGATAAGATTGTCATGTGGGAGTTGTGATGGATGTGTATGTTTATGTCAATAAATGTCTGTTTTGCTTAGTGTTGTAATTTTTTAACGTGTTCCCATGGAAAAGGATTCTTCTATGACATAAATGTTTTGTCTGAATAGTGACACTCCTGATGTGAAATGAATGAGGGAAAGCTGTTGGTTTCCCAGAGCAAGAATGGTAGAAGTACATGCTGCAGACAGACCAAAAGCTGATTCCTGTAATCCCATGTCTTCCCCCAGAAGAGAAATATAGGTGGCAGTGTGATAGTTCATTGTTAAGGGCTGTTCAGCACAGCCAGCTCTCAAATTGTAAGCACAAAATATTGCTGGTATTGGGAAGGTGATAAAACATGCTTTGTTTGCCAGGATTTTGAGAGTAATGGCTTTTGTAGGCCCTAGGAAGTTTCCATCAGGCATCAAACTATTTCAGGGAAAATGGAAATACTTGGTTACCTTTGGATAGTGTCTACATTGTGTAAATCAAGCATAATCACTGTGATGGATAATTATTTAGGAAGAGCAATAGCTTCAGGAGAATATCTCTAGGATTATACTGCCTTGAAAGGCATGACAGTACCAAGATGTTGTTTCTGAGAGTTCAAGTCTAATTCAGTTTAAGTGGAGCAAACAGCTTGGATGATGGCTTTTGCCTATTCTGCCTTTCCTGCTTAAGCACTTTTAGCCTCCTGGAATGGATGGTGAAGTTGCTTTCTATTTGGTTCTGGTTTAAGTGTAGTCCTAAACAGATCTAGAGTTCTGTACTAATATCATCTGACTGTGTTTGTGGATCCTCCTGGCCAGTTGAAAAATAGGAAAGTTAACTTTATTCTGAAAAATCAAATGGCTTAAGGAAGGCACTCAGAAGGGCCACATTCATAGTGCGAATTTAAGGTAATACTGGATTCCTCTTAAGATGACATTAAACTTTGTTTCTGCAGATTTAAGGGTTTTCTATTAGCATCACCTTTACAGTTAGGAAAGCTAAAACCAGTTTGCATGAGAATTTTTAAGTTTATTTTCCTGTTGAAATACTAAGAACATTTACATGAAAATCAGCTTTTTTTTTTTTTGTGGAAGTCTTAAATGATGCAGACAGAATATGCTATTTCCAGATATGACATTGTCAAACATGTATTTTGTAGGTATACAGTGAAGTAAGGAGAAACAAAAGGATTATTTATACAGGAAAAAAAACAGCAGAAGAAATGTTTCTAAACACAGGCCTGAGAAATATCCCTTAAAGAGTGCATGTTTTGCTGTGAAAACATCTTCACAAATTCTTGTGTGAAGCAACACAGTGACAACTTTAATCTCTTCAAAAGCTGCTTCTTCAGAATGGTGTTTGGTTCTTCTATTGATCTAATTCTTTTCACCAAAAATGACCTCAAGAGGTGACCTGCTCTGATAAGATATGCTGGCTTGTTTTACATGCCAACAATGCATAGTTAGATTAAAATAAAACTAAGGAAAAATTAGAATTTACTGGAACTGGGTTGATCACCAGTTCCAGTAAAACTAGGACTGTCTCAAGCAGTGCAATGTTTGTAGTCCTTAAAGAGGGTAAACCCAATCAGTCTTCCTAATTGCTTTTTTTTTTTTTTGCTATGATCATTTGCAATAAATGGTGTTTGTCTCTCTTGCCAGCTGCATCTTTTCAATTATTACTACTGTTACTTGTTCTTGTCAATATGTAGCAGCAGTTTCCTGCCTTTCCCTCTAATAGTATATTTATATTTCAGGGAGTTGATTCACTTGCTCACTCACCTTTCTGAAGCTCTGCATGAAGCACAACTTAAACTCATACTGGTCATCCCTCCTGCAGTCGCAGCAGGGTGAGTATTCCTATTTAGATGGAAGTTTTCAGGTGAGAAATACTTTCTTGTCTGATAAACAGTAAGGTCAAAGCTTTATTTAAAGCTGTGCATTTTGAAAGAAGAAGAAGAAATAATTTGTATTTCATTGGTAGTCCTTCCTGCATGCATGTTGCACTGTATAGTCTTGGTAACTATGTGCACCCATACATACCTCTTAATTTTTGATGTGATAGAGGAGCCAAGAAGGAGAGGTGCTATGCTGGACTTTGTTCTCCCCCACACTCCAGCTGGGGTGTCAGGAGAACAGAGTAGAGGGGCAGAATGCCCTCCCTTGACCTGCTGGCCACACTTCCATTGGTGCAGCCCAAGATGTGGTTGGCTTTCCCAGCTGCAAGTGCACAGTTGGCTAACAATTGCATAGTTGGCAATGCAAGCTTACTTTTTTTCTCCCAAGTTTCCCTTCTTCCTTTGAGCTGTTCAGCAACCTTATGCCTGCATATGAAACCTCAGTAATGTAAGTCAAAGAGAAGCATTGTTAGGTACTTTTTCCAATGAGAGTCAGTAGGCAGCTCACAAAAAATATGACAATTTCTTATTTTTCTCACCTTGGGCTGTACAGCAGTATGGATAGGCTCACAGCCAATACAGATTATGACAGTTTAACAGCACAGTTTCAAGACAGTGTTGTACAGCCTCCTAAATTTCTTGTAGGCTGTCACATCTTTCAGTGTACATTCATTTTCAAAGTGCCAAAGAGGCTGAGAAAATTGAGTGCCTGAGCAGTCTGGTAAATGTTGCTTCTGTGGCTGGACTTTCCTCTGCAATGACCTCAAGTTTTTGTTGTGTTTTATGAGGAGGTCCTATAGCATGTTGGGGAAATAAAGCATTTCTGCTTACAGCAATCGGTGCAGACTTAAATGCATCTGGCTGAAAAGATCCAGGGATCCTGTAGTAGGTGACTAAAAGGTTGTCCCAGTGCTGAGATTGGTTAGCATCTGCCCTATAGCTGTGGTGTCACCTCTTCTGTAGGTTAGTAAGGTAACCCCATCCAAACCAATTCCTGAATGTAAGTACTTCCTACCATATTAAGACTGTAAGCCCAGAACAATATCAACCAAATTTTGTTCTTCAGTAGTTGCCTGAAATCTGATTGCTGTTTATTTTCTGTGAAGTATGTACTTGAGGGTATTTCTTGTTTCTTTCTATTTTTCCCTGTTGCATGCTGTAACTGATTTATATCCTTACAAGAAGTAGCTGGTTTAATGCAAAAATCCCTTTGCTTCTGTGTGGGGCTGGCCACCCAATTTTGATAGGTAGAGAGAAAGAAACAATGTGTTGAAGACTGTGGCAAAAGAAAACAATAAAGTCCATGTAAATTGGTAAAGCAGACAGTTTTGTAAAGTATTATCTGTGCAGAGCCCTTTACTTAAAGGCCTAGCTGCATTTTGAGGAGATTCCTTCCTATCCCTCAAGCACCTATGCTTTTACCTTGGCTCTGGATCACTACTCCTCTAATTTCTTGCAGATTTCTCTGGAAAATTCTGGGCTGGTATGCCTTTGCATCACATGGCTTTTCAGTGGTGCTAACAAGTACTTTGAGTTTCTTCTGATTTGGTTAAATTAAAAGTAATGTAAAATTATTATGTCTTATCTCCTGTCTGTCATTTATTCCAGTCTTTGATGCTGCCCTCTTATGTCCTACATCTCATTCCAACTGATAGTTACTTTAAAAAATAATTTTCTGTTGCTATTAACTTTAGACCATTACAGGTAAATCAAAAAAGAACATTTTAAAACATTTTTCTAAAATGCCTTATCAGTCACTGCATCATACAGATGCTTTTTAAAATGCTAATGCATGCTCTAGTAGAATTTAAGTGATTGCTATAAACAGTGTACACATTTGAAGTGCATTTGTGCTTTTGGTGGTAGGGAGAAAGTGGAGAATAGCACAAACCTCAACATTCCTGTTCATTGTTATACCTGTTGATGTTACCAAGGTCAGCCAGAGGGACCTAAATCTGTTTTGTTTCTGTAAGTTGTGTGGGGCTCTACAGTTTGTTTTTTCTAAATTCCTAAACAAGAGTTGGAGCCTCTATAAAACCTCTGAATTCTTAAATATGTTTTGCCAGGACCAGAATTTGCATTTTCAAGGTAACTCTCAAGACTGTATCTCTGTTGAGCACCACACCGAGGTTTGGATCTTACGTTGTCATTGCTGCCTCCTGCTGTCCTGCATATTGACACAATAGTGAGGTCACAGTTCTGAAACCTTGCTGAGCTGGGGTTTAGGGGTGCACTGTTAGAGCTGGTAAGACATGCCTATCTAAAGTGCAATTTTTAACCTGAAATAAGTTTTACATCCTTGTTCCTAAGTGGCCTGTTTGTAGAGGAGCTGTGAGAAATAACAGCTGTAGTTTATATAAAAGAATCTGAAAGTCTCATTCCTCTAAGCCAATTATATATATATCTTCATGCATTCCTAAAGTTTTTGGGATTTATCCATAAACCTTTATGGCCCAGGAGAATTCAATACTCACATTCTTTTCAATCAATAATCTTACATAAGCCACCTGTCTGTCTCTTCCATGTATGTGTTCTCATTGCATTAACTAGAAAAAGCACTTTAAGTTTTTGAGTAAATAGGTTGTTGCAAGTAGATTCATAACTTACAGAAACATCTTAAAACACTCACAATGTCCATGCATACTTTAAAGTTTAGAACTATATTGAATTTAATGATATCAATAATCAGAATACTGAAATTTTCTTCCTACCTTTCTTGACTTTTTGGATAGCAGCTGTACTTGAAAATATTTGATTTATAGGATACAAGGCTTGAACTGAAAAGTGCCTGCTACTGTGTATGAAATATCTTGTGTCTTGAAATTCACTTTGGGTTTTAACATTTCCACATGGTTGAAAGTGTGTTTAATGCATCTTACATTCTTTAGTTTTTGGAATCACTGTAGACTGTTAATCAAAAATACAGCTAAAGGCATGGAAATAAGTACCATCAAGAATCAAATAATATATCAGAGTTCAGCAGCTGGCAACAGACTGATAAAGGAGACATGAGCTGTATGTGGAGTATCCTATCCAACTGGGATGTTAGGAGCTGAAACATTGCCCCTTTGTGTTCTAGCATGATTAAAATTTAAAGACTATAGTCAAATGTAAGCAGTTTATTTAGGAATTTGTAATTTAGACTCTTTTGATATGCATTAAGATCAAAGCAGTCTGTCAGCAAATGCTATCTGAAAGGAGACACTTAAGAGCTAAAAATACTACTTTGCTGAGGGAAAACCCGTCTGAAAAGTGCAGCACTGCACATGAGATCGAGTGTGGGATGCAGGAAGAAAACATGTTGGATCATCTGTTTAACTTCTCAAGTTCAACTTTTGCAACAAAAACTGAGTGAAACTCATCCTCCACTGAACCTTGCTTTAGTAACTGAAGGTTCCAGTGGTGCCTTTGGATTTTGGTTTGCTTGTAAAATGTTCTAGACTAAAAGAAAACTTCACTCTTTTTAAATCCACACATTTTTATAGCTTTTCACAACATTAACCAGAGGCAGTTGAGCTGGCATAATCAAGAGTAATCAAGAGTTGGGAATGTGTTTGGATGCTGATTGAGAGGCAGGAACCTCTCTAGCAAGCTTTACTGTCACAGAGAATGCATGTAGAGCTCCCATGGTGGAAAACAGAGATTGAGATAGTGTTTTCATCCACCTGATGTCTAGGAATTGCATGATTTTCCTGCAAATGTAAATGATTTACAAGAGAGAGGAACAGCAGGAGCCAAAGCTATTCTTTATGAAGTGTGTGTGTGTAATTCTCCCTTGTGGGTTGGAGTCTTGCAGTTGCAGATGTCTGAAGAGACATGCAAGGATTGCAGTGATGTGTAAGTGGTTGCTAGAGCAGGTGGTTTGCTGAAGAATTCCACTCTATCTTTCAACAGAATGTCTCAAAAGTTGCAATTTTACTGCTCTTAACATACATGGACGTTGATGCATGTATAATCTATGGGTGCCATTTCTGTAAGGTTAGTGGGTAGCCAGGCGTGTTCTGTCCAATGCTGGTGGTAACTCCATTGGTCCTACTAATCCTGGGCTTGATTAAATTCCTGCCTTAAATCTATGCAATTCAGTGTTTTATTGTGCTGCAGAAATTATAGTGATTTCACAAGCCCCTTGCCAAATAGGGTAGCTGTGCTGGAGTGAACTACCTTTATGCCTAAATATACACTTGCATAACGATGTCAGGGAGGAAAAATAAATATGGCAAATGGACCTTGAAATTTGGTTGCACCTGTTCTCATAAGTCATAGGCATTGGGTTGGTTATCTTGTTTCTCTGTACTTAAATTCTTTATAATATTAGGGATGTATTCTCAAAGCAAAAAGTGAGACTTTGTATAGTCACTCTTTTCTGTCTGCAAGTAAATTGAATTTCATCTGACTAGATTATTGCATGTTTTGTCCAGGTTCAGCAACCATTTTATCCACTGTGTTTCCCAATTACTGTCAAGAAAACAATGAGTAAATAAAATTAAGTTTATTTACATAAGCTAACATCGGAGGGAGCATCAGTAATGTTCCTGTTTCTTGCTGTCCTGAGAAAGAACAAAGACAAAAAATTCCTGGAAGCTGTAGGTATGGTGTTGTCTTCACTGAGGTTCTCAATCTATCCATGGTTGCACAACCATTGCCTTCCTGGCATTTGTAGTTCATTACAGACTTTAGACATATGATATAAACATGTTAAGTCTCAGTATACATTCATTAAAAGCTGTTCATTTTGTTAAACACAGTGTTAAATAACTCCGTATTTAGGTTGTTAATGATTGCTTTCCTTGGACTTTTATCATTCCCTGAAGTATAATCCTTTGGACAAAGTAGAAATAAAAATGGCATTGGTTGTGTCACTTCATAATATAATACTATACTCTTTATTGACATTTTGATGGTTGGGATATGCACTAGGCAGTTTATCCTGTGTGATGAATAGCCTTTAAACACACCTCTCTTCGGGCTACAAAACAGTAGCTGCTCCTTGAATACCAGATGATTCTTTATCTCTTGATGTTGTACAGAATCTGTAAATGAGAGAAAGTAAACTGTGAAGTAAACAAGTAAACTCAGGTGCTGAGAGGATGTGCTGTCAACATGATCTGTGGTGGAGCACCCTAGAGTGCTGCCTAGGGGGGTTTCCTGAACTGGAAAGCCTCAGGGAACTCCACGAGGAGGTGCCTGTGTGCCTCTGCTCTGTCATTCCCCACCCTTCCCACTTCATCACTATTGAGAGTTTTAGAATTACAGATGTAGCTACTGCTGCATTCCGAGAAAAAAAAATCAAGAATCTGCTGAAAGATCTCTAAAACTTTGGAGCTTTGTACGTATCAATCATAATTAAAATGCATGGAAGACAGTGTTAGAAAGAGATTGTTTAGATTGTTTAAGAAGCCTCAGGTAACACGAAGTAGCTTTATACTTTTAGTAATTTTATCAAGTCTAGCATAATAATAACTAGATATGTCAAACATGGATCCTTAAGTAATTGTATGCAAAATAGCTGCTGTTCTTAGCTGTGTTTTAATAACATGCCTGCCAGTACAAAGCAGAGGTCAGTGAGCAAGATGGTTTCATTCAACTTTGTGGGACATGGTGTTGGGGGTTATTAGTCAGAGTGAAGCACATTGTAAACAAACCACTGGAGATATCACTGTCCTCAAAAAGTGCTATTGTTGGCAAATTGCATTCAGTTTAGCTAGAATAATTTGTTATCTCCTGGCTAGTTTCTGATAGCATATATCAAAGCAGTATTTAAATTAAAACCAAACATGTTTCTCCCTGATAAAAGGTACACTTAACCTTAGAGCTTCTAGAAAAAATTCTGGTTTTATTGACTTCTTGAGATGCACAGCTGTGGTGCAGCTACTTTCATTTTAAAGCTACAGGAACCCAAACTACTTTCTCTCTTCAAATCTTTGAACAAAATATATGTTCTTGTCTCATCAAAATACAGCAAGCATCCCCAACTGTGGATTTCATATTTGCATATGTAAGGAAAAAAAAAATCTACAGCTTCTCTTCCTGTTACTTAAAACTTCTATAGGTATTAGGAGTATTTTCCAGCACTAAACTGCCACTTCTTCAAAATTAACATTTTAGCTACTCAGTTTATTCTTGCTGCAAAAACATTGTGGATGTGAAGTACTGTCTTAAGTATCTTCAGCCTTTTCTTTGTAGAGCTGCTGTGCAATGAAAATTATCAGGATCTATGCAGTCTTCGTTACTGCTATCCAGCAGCAGTTGATACGAGCTTACTTTTGCTACTCTGCCTCTTGAAAAGATTGGCAGGAGAGTAGACATCTCATCCCTCCTCTTACTTTGTGCTGTCATGCTCTTTTCTGCCTTTCCTGTAAATATACATACATGTTTCACTGAAAAGTAGGAAGAGCACACAATGAATAACTGCTCATTGACTTCACACTTGCTCAACCTAATGGATGTGGCAATTGACCAGTGTTTTGCATATGTGATAAAGGAAATACGTGCTTTGGTCTTTTAGAAACTGATTATGAACACATACTTGTAATTATATTTTTATTTTATGTCAGTAATCTGTCATCTTTAGAAGTTGCTGCAGATTCGATTGCCTTGCCATAACTTTGTGTATACAGAATGATATGTTTGTTGGTTTACTATTGCAGTGTATATAGACACACTGTTTTCCTTAGAAGTATTTCTAGCAAGTAGCAATTCTGATGTAGAATATGCAAGTAAACAGCAGGGTGATTTTTATGATAATGTATGGTAAACAAATTCAATGAAATACAAGCAGCTTCTAACATGTGTCTGTTCTGGAATGAAATGGGAACTGTCACTTTTAACATCATTCTCAAGAAAGACTATGTGGGACAGAATGTAGAGCCTTGAACTTTTGGTAAGTAAAGAATGCAAGGGATCAAACCAGCATGAAACATATTGCTTATTTCAGAAGAAATTTCCGGTTATCAGATTATGTCAAATAACAGTATATTAGAAAACCAACTTTGTAGAATACTGTTTATTAAGGAGGATTCTGCTTTACCAACACATACACTTAAAATTATGAAAGGTTAAAATATTTGTGAGAAACCTGGTCATGATAATCTTATTTTGTTGCAATCACTGATACCGTTGCTTAATTTTTCTGAGCTTTCCACATGTCTAATCTTTCTTACTTTTCCTTCCAATTTGACAAATGAGGTCACAGAAAAGCAAGCAATTCTAAAAATGATGTGTTTGTTTATTTATTGTAGAGTTAGTAAGTATATACCAAACATGCTCTGCACGCTTGATGTTGCTGATAAGGAAGTTTGATGCTGGAAAACAATCTCTTTGGACAATCAGTGTACAGAAAATGGGACTTGGGAGGGAAAATATGAAAGCTGACTGCACAGTTTCATGTTTGTTGTGCCTAGCTGGTAATAACACTTTGGCCTCTGTTGTTCCCATACATGTCCATCTTCCTGTGAGTATCCTAAAAAAAAAAAAGGAGACTGTCAGGAATATGGAGAGTACAGTTACATATCAAGAGATGTTTAAATTGGGCCCTGTGCATGACATTCAGCACTCAAGAACCCACAGAAATCACTCTTAAGAGGCTAACTGACTGAGTCATTTTTATTGCATGTTAAAGAACCTGTATAATATGTTTGATTTGGATCACAAGATATACCCTGAGATACGAGTTTATACTGAGGGGAACAGAAAACTCAGTAGGAAATTATTACTGTCTACTTCTGAGTAATGGTTACTGGAGCAAGTTTAATGATGTCCTCAAATTATGGTGATGCAATTAAATCCTGCTGAAAATCATACTACTGGGCTCATGTTTTACCCTGTATAAAGGCTCAAAGTATAGATCTGTCAGTTGTGTCTCCTTTTAAAGTGAATTCTGTTAGCTACAGTAGGTCTAGATGCTTGTTAATGACTCTAAACTACGTTTCCCTTGCTGATGACTTCCCTCGTTTTGCTAATGTTTGTTGGGCTACCAGCTCAGTACAGCATGGCTCTGACTGCAGCCATGAGATATTTCGGCATTTTGCATGGATTCACAAAGGACTCAAGAGGAACGAATCTATTTTTAGTAGTGGCTCTTTTAAAGACTATACCTTACAATATAAAATCAATGCAACCAAGGTCTCTATTGGAATCTTCTGAAGCAAGTGCACACATCTGGTTTTGAATTCCCACTAGGGAGAATCATTAAAATAATCTGTAGGTCAGCTAACAACAGTCAAAGAGAAGAAAGGGTGGAATGTATTCCTCTGCCTATCTGTCCTTTGTAGCTCTACCAATTCTGAGCCAGTTGGTGTAGAGCAATTACTACATAAGTTTCAGTACTAAGTTGGAAAACTTTCCAAAAAACAAAGAGAAGAAAAATGGTGAGCATTTTATGCAAGGAGGAATTAAGGCTACATTTGGTGTGTTAGAGTTTTTAAATTAGGCTCATATGCTCCAGAGTACAAGCTTGTTTTGCGTGATGTTCTGCTATTGGAGCATGGCTTGCCTGGGCATTAAGCCCTGGCATGAAAGGCACTGGAATAGTTTGGAAATTAGGAGAAGCAAATGGTGACACAGTGGATGTTCATTTGTGCATAGTCCTTCTTAAATGGCTCCTGTGAAGAGACTGAAGCAATGTAACAGAAACAGCATGAAAGGAGAACAGTTGACCGTCCCAAAATTGAACTGGTAAATACAAAAATGTCAGAATTAATTTTTTCTTCTTTGGTAGTCAGATTGCCTAGTCAAATGCATATTTCTTACATTGACTTCAGAGTTTTTGATACACTGTATTTTCCAAGTAACTTAAGAATTTGTAAGTGACTGGTCTGCCAGCATGCCTCAGCTCTGAGGACAGCAGTTTTCAGGCTTATTTGTCCCTAGCCGTCTGCTGAGATTTCATGCTTTCTTTTCAGGACATGTATTGCTTGGCATGTTTCCCCTTCTTGACTTCTGTTACTGGTTTAAACCAGATGGGCCACAGGTAATTAGTTTGGCTTCATGAAAACTGTGTAGGCTACTCCATGGCAAGAACAGATCTGTGTTTTCCTATTTGGAGAGCAAGGACTGCAAAGGCAACAGCTGGGATGGAATGTGTGTATTAAAGAAGAGTGCCAGCCCTTAATGTTCTGCAAAAAATTCATTAGGTACAGAGATACCATTCTGCTTCCTGATAAAAATATAGCAAGTTTTCACTTGTCAGTAGGTTAAAATTCACAGTCCCCCACCCAGTGATATGAAGCACATGAAGGAACCACTCCCAGGGCTTTTGTGTTGTGAATCTGTAGCACTCAGTTATAATTTTCTTGGTTTTCGATCTGTCTAGGTTTTGTTGGTTTTAAAATACCTATCTTAATCTTTCCTATCTGAGAATATGGTAAAGAGATTTTTGACATTGAGAAAATTTGACCACAGTCAGTAATGTGATTTGTGGTTTTCAGAAGAGATGTTTATTTTAAGTTGTGATCTTTTCTGTGGACAAAGGACAGATAGCCCTTATGCTCTGAAGGCATCTGAGTGTCGACATTGCTATCATGAGATAAGTGCACCAGACAAACACAGTGCACAAGTAGGATTGCAGGTTTTTACTTCTGAATTTAAGCTACTATTCAGAATAGTAGTAGAGTATAGTATTGGAAGGTGCAAATAATAATATAAAGTCAAAATAAGCTATAACTACATTACTTTTACTAGAAGTTTATCTAGCAAACTCTTACAATCTACAAATGAATGGACATCAGAACTCCCAGACTACCTACACCTTTAGAAGGTTCTCCCTAATGTCTAGCCCAGGTTTGCTAAAGCAATTATCTGGGGATATTCCAGTTCATTACAAATGAACTACTAAACTGTTGTGTTTCCATAAAAATTCTCCTTTTTCATTTTCTTGTTCTTTTATAATTTGTGTCTCTTGGGATGATGTTTCTCTGACTTATTAACAGTAAGATGTCCTTCCGTATTCTGTAAGCAAAATGTGATTTGGAGATGTTAAGATGGGCTTTAGATGGGATGGGAGGGAACCTCCTGCTTTTCTTTCTGCCTTTGTCTGTTGCAGCGCTTGAGTGTGTGGAACTGGGACACTGTTCTCTGAGTAGAACCAGATGAATAACCATGACTGGAAGAGTGTATGTGGCCAGAGGTGATTGCACTGGCTTTATGAAATAGCCTTTCAGTTTGATTTTTAATTCTATTTTAAGAGGAATAAGACTTTTGTAAAGAGATTGTTAAATACATAAAAAAGCGGAGAGGAGAAATTTGTACTAACTTGGCATTTGTGTTATTTGTTTCTCCTGAAATGGACTGACCTTAACACTGCGGTTCAATGGACATTTTTGGGTTTGAAATATACAGTCCCTGATTTGTGGTATTGATCTGGGTTTGTAGGCCACAAGATCAGATACTATGTTTAGATCATGCTTCACCTCTTGCAACATTTTGTCCTTAGAAAAGAGTTAGAGAAAAAGAAATTTGTATTTTGAAGGCTGGTGAAGATACTTGAATTTACAGTAAGCCTGTGCATTTTCTGAAATGCCTGAGTAACGTGCATCTCTGCAAAAGCCTTGATCTGTTGTCTGGGAGGGAGAGAGGTCAGAGATGGAGAACATGCTGTGCTTTTTTACAATCTCCATTCAGCTGCATGGAATTCATCCCCACTATGTGGTAAATCTGCTTTTGTCTACCTGAGGATCTCTCTTTTGTTGGTTAAAAGTTCAGTATAGTCATGTTCTTTTGACAGCAGGGATTGAATCTATAATTATTGTTCATGGCTTTGAACAGCAGTATTCTTTTAAGGTCCTGTTGCTGACTTGGCTGCTTCATACAGTGCTGTTGTAGACAGACCTTAATTCTGGTTTTAGCCTGGTTTCTGAGGTAACAAGGTGTCTGTAAGCTTTCTCTCTTACATTTTTCATCTCTCTGCTAAAGCTTCTTTGGCATTTGACCAGTTTCAAGCCAAATTGACAAAGGCATATAATTTTAAAAGTCAAGTTCCTGTTACTTCATGAAAATATGTAGCTGGACACATGAAGATAAAAAAATCAGGTTTTTTTCCCCAAGACCCAGCTGTAAGAGGGCATTGTAAATGAAACATCTCTAGGACACCAGAAATCCAGTTGAAAAACATCCCTGGAAACCGGGATCCATGTAGAATTGTTTTCTAACTACTGATAGTGGAAAATTGCTTCAATGAGCTGTCATCCTGAGAGTTTTGAAAAACCTAAAATGAGAAAGGGTAGTTACAAAATTTTCAAGAGGGTTTTTTCAGAAAAAGAAGTGGTTTCAGATTGAACTTGGTTACACATTTGACTGTTTCATTATCAATGCCTATAATTGTGAGATGAACAGAGTAGAGGTTTAGTTCTTTCTTCTATTTTCTATAGAACAGACTTCATGCAGGAAGAAACAGAGAATTTTTATTCAGTGATTGTGCATTAACTGAATTCAGTGGTCTGTGTTCATAAAATGCAGTAGCATTATATTGTAATGCTCCTATCTGCAATGAGCTATGAAAACCAATAATATCTCGTGGTGAAGAAAGATTTGCAAACAGTTGCTTTACAGAAAATTATACATGACAAGAAAATTAAGTCATTACTGAGAGGCTGACTTCTGAAATAGAATCATAGTGGAAACAGAAAATCAATCAGTTTTCCATTAGGAAAGCTATTCAAAGATGAGGATACAGGAAACTTCTCTTTTATAAAGGAGGGTGAAGGTGAGGTAACCCTACAAGAATGCAGTTTGAAGTTGCAGGGAATAGCAGTCACTTAAAAGACCTTTTTTCTCCTTATTTCATTTTGAGAGTAATTGTAGTGAGAGAAAAAGTAGTTGAGAATGTAGATTCATTTGAAAGTAAATGAAAGCAGCTTTCATTGTTGAAGATTTTTTTCCAGTCTTTCAATATGAAAGACTACGAACTCAAAACCTTACAGAAATAGTTATCAGCAAAGCATTAATGGGAATTTTGGTGCATATGACTGTATGTAATTTGGAAGATTCAGGTAATAAACCTTCTAGGCTGTGAAACAAAACACTCTGCGATTATTTTAGACATGAAAAGAGAGTGAAAAGATTATTTTAGACAGTAAAAAGAGACTGAAATTCTAAGCTGTGTATGTGGAAATACCAAGGAAAACAGGTGGTTTCTTCTAAGTCTGTGATGTTGTCCCAATGATAGGGATTTTTTTGTATACATGTGGCACTGTGCCATTGGGAAATGTTGACAAATTCTCAGGAATGTGTGCAAATAAGACTTAAGCTCTCGGGAATCATCGTTCTGTGAGTTCTGCCAGGTTGCCATTGCTCTCTTACTTTAAGGGGGGGACTTGTAAAGATTATGTTGTATTTCTGAGGATGTTGTTTAAGGCAGCATCTTTGCTGTTTGTTAAAAGGAAGATATGTCACAGAATAAAAAATGTCCACTTAAGGTAAAACAACAATGAACTGGAAAGGAAAACTCTGATTTTCTATTTGCACTGTGTTCTCGTTCTTCCACCCCCTTTCTGCACACCCAGCCCTGGATTTTTCACCCCCTTTGTGCACACCCATGCCCTGTTTTCTATCCTTAGTGTTAATCATTTCCCTGCACTGATAATTTCTACTTGTAGAAATTTTTGTAGAGATTTTGTAGAAAGCCACCTCTCTGAATTCCTGATGTATGGTGCCTTATCCCTTAATGTTGAGCAGGAGTGACAGCCACTTTTTAGGTTAATTCCAGATACGTATTTTTACAGGGCTATGCCCATATTTCTTGCAGATTTTAATAAATATTTTAAAATACCATAAAGAATAGATACTGTATCCATTAGAAAGTATTGTTGGTCCCAGGAATTTAAGTGTTTACATTTGACTGGTATTTTAGAAATATAATCCTACAGATTTTTCTGGAAAACAGAAAATTGAAAAATTTGGGATAAATATCATTTCCTATTAACAGTTGTTTCCAATCAGAAAGAAAAAATTAAAGCTTAATTTCTTTGAGAGATGCTTTTCCTTTTCAATAGCAAAGAAAACACATTCACCACAGTGTCTTGGTTTAAAATATTAATTGTATAAGATAGAGGATACAATTTGATTTTCCTTTTGCTGTGGAATTTTATATCATACTCGTTACCGGTGTCTGAGCATTTTCAAGTCGCTCTTTAAGTGATAGAATTGATACCTGTCACACTTTTGATGTATTTTCTTACAGAGATTTGTTTATATTTTCATATAAACTTCATACTTTGCATTGGTATAGTCTTGCTTGGATATTTCTTAAGGTATTTCCCCTGCCTGAAATGTGCTTGCCAGGCAAATAAACCACATACCCTGCATTGAATGTAGGCCATGAAATGTAGGATGAATTTTTGGATCCTGAATTGTCAATCAGAAAAGTAGGTTGAGTGATGACTCAAATCTGAACACTTCCTAGCTTTGAATCTACTTTTCACCAGAGCATTTATCATTGCCAGAGAAGTTCTTTCATGTAAACAGGGGAACCATACTCGGTAAAAATACAATATAAGGCCTGGTTGCATAGGTTGAGACATAATATTGCATTGCCACACTGAAACTGCTTTGAAAGGACCTAAAAACCCAGTGCTTTCTCAGTAATAGTGCAAACCAAACCTGTAACTATGAGGCATTGCCTGAGTAAGTTTAAGGCCTTCTTAATAGTAAAAAACCCTCAAGTATCTCAGATTAAAAAAAAAATTATGGTTCTTGTTAAGAGTGTAAGGCAATGGTTTTCAGCAATCCCAGAAAAATGACTCTTGTCCTTCTGTCTTTCCTTTCGTCCCAGTGTCTGTTTCATTGGGGTTTGCACTGAGGAGCAGGCTTGATTGTAGATTCAACTTACATAGTTCAGTTTTTCAGTTGATTATCATTCACATTCATGTATTTTGTTCAATCCAAATTACTGAAAGCCCCTATGGATGCTGAATAGCAATAGTTGATACTAGCAGGAGTTCCAGGGAATTTCAACCCTTTGAGGATATCCATAGCTGAAACTGGTTTCATCCCAGTGCCCTGTGCTCCAGTAGGTCAGGGCAGTGTCACCAGGCCCATCACTTATGTGGAGGGCCACTCCCCAGTCCCCCTGCACCATGGGACAGTGCTGCCTCAGGGAGGCAGTCCTGGCATGGGACAGTCTGGGGGGCTGGAGCTCCAGGGCTGGGGGTACCAGCTGCACCACCTGGGGCATCCTTTCTCTGTCCTGTCTTCATTCCTTCTCCACCCCTCCTCCGTCATTACCCTTCTCCCAGCTCTGGCAGGGTTTCAGGATCTTGGGAGAAGAGTTTGGGGCTGGTTTTGCAAATGGGCTGAGAGGAGCCCTGGCTTGCTCAAGACCAGTGGAAGTTTTAAGAGCAGATTTGCAGAGTAAACTCAATTGTTACTCTCGCCTCTCCTTCCGCAGTGTCTCTTAATCTTCCTTATAAAGTTTTAAAATTAAGCCATGTAAAAAAAATAATCCCAAGCAAAAGTGAAGTCTGTCCCAGTTTAGCAGACTGGAAATACTCAGAAAACTGGTTAAGTTAAGCCTAAATCCCACTGCCTTGGAGAGAATTTGGCATAAGTGTTTTGGCAAACTACGGTAACTTTAAATACAGGCTGGTTTATTTTGTCTTTATGGAGGTTTAGATTGGAACCTTAGGAGAAGGTTCTTCACCCAGGTGGTTGGAAACACACTCCCCAGGGAAGTGGGCACAGCAGCAAGCCTGACAGAGTTCAAGTCATGTTTGGACAATGCTCTCAGGTATATGGGGAGATTGTTGGGGCTCTCCTGTGCAGGGCCAGGAGTTGGACTTGATGATCCTTGTGGGTCCCTTCCAACTTAGCACATTTGATGATTCTATGATTCTATGTATATTGTACAGAGCTAGTAAATGATGATGAAGCTTCTGCCACTTCACTGACTATTTTGGAGATGGAATTCAAAGTTTGGAAGAATGACAAGCTTTTGACTTAGACTTGGAACGTATTACTTTCATGGACTTTGCATATTCTGTGCCAAGTCTCCTGACTTTTCGTGCTGGGTTTCTCAACAAAGTAGTCAGTAGAACATACCTGCCCTTGAGCTAAGTTTACATAAATATCAGAATGATTAGAAAACCTCCAATTTGAAGTATAATAGCTGTCGAAAAAATATTTAGGTTTTATCCTTAAGTGGCAGTTTTCTTGACTCAGAACAGTTCTAAAGGCATGAATCGAATAGTCCTGGTTTTGATCCAGTGGAGTTTCCCAAAGTGCTTGACTAGAGCAGAGTTGGCTGGTGGTACTCATTGAACTGGTGGGTGGTGCTTGTTTTTTTTCAGTGCTGATGTTTTAACACTCTACATTAATGGACAAACTATATTCATTGCTGCTGGGTTTGTTCCAAGTTGGAAATTTGTTCCCTTGCCACTCAGATGGCATTCCTTTGTAACAGAAGTAGTTGAGTTACAAAATTGCTTTGGAGAAAATTATGGCAATATCTATTTTAACCTGTGGGTTTCTTCTTAAGTTACACAAACAAATTTCATTAAAGTACTACCCAGCTAAACCTGTAAAGCAATCCAACTTGCCCTAATAGCTAATACACATTATAATTACTTTTTATGTTTTTCCTTTCAGGAGTAATCACAATCAATTTACTGAAAATATGTTGTTCTGGAGTTTGCACTGGGAAATTGCTTTGCCTACAGACATCCAAGTTGCCATGGCATTATTTCAAAGATGTATTTATTATTTTAATTCTTGTAGAACAACTCTAGTTTGCAATTGCAGTACATCACAAGCAGATAACTATTTAAAAACCTAAGGTCCACCAGTAGGTTCCAGAAGTGAAGATTTTTTTTTAAATTTGTTACAACCCTTGAAGGAAAAGAATGGGATTTTTCCTTCCTGTGACCAGTATATCACTGGCTCTGAAAATCTGACAGGCATATTACGTGATTTAATCTGCCCTACTGTGTAACCTGCATTTTGTTCACCTCTGCTTATGCAGTGGAACATAAAGTGTCCTTGTGAACTGATAAATGAACACTGTTATGCTCTGGTGATCCATTTAGCACATATTGTTGGATGTAGAATTTCCACACTGATCCAAAAGGGATAAAGGTCAAAAGATGTGATTTTTCTGTTTATTACTTGCATCTGTCACTGAGCATCTTTTTGGTTTTTGCATTTAAGATGGAACGTGAGTGGTTTTAAAAGCATACCTTGCCTAGACAAGGCTTGGCTTCTAATTTCTAGATCAAGTAGCAGTTTCTGACATTATTGGGAAAGTCTGGATTCTCCAGTCTCTCTCCTCTGCTCTCTAGAGGAACCTTGTACAATCCTTTAAGTCTGCCTCTTAAATGGCAGAGTTGCACCACAGAGTTTGTAGCTGTTAAATTACATTTTTTCCCTTTTTCTCTTCTTTTGCAATGTCTCCCTATGTGCGCTGCTGTCCCAGATTATTTGGGACAATATCCTGCTTCTCTACTTGTTTGTCTCATGTTAACATGCTTCAGAGCCCTCTGCTTGAGGACAGGGTTCTTCTGGCAGTAGCTTCTCCATTTTAGTCCAGTCCCATCTTTGCAATGTAATTAAGATTGCCTTATGTTGCCTGCTGTGCTCTTTGTGCTACTATTTTGAAAATACAGATTCTCTTTGAAACAGATTCAATGTTTTCCCACAACTTGTGTGAATTAATTGTTTCCAGCTTGAATGATTGAAGGAAGTCAATAGCCTCTCTGAGTCCAAACCAGACAAAATATACATCCCCTCACCCATGAAGATACAGTAGATATTGATCCAGGTCTATATTTTGTAAATCAAGAGTAAACAAGAAAAGGGGGGAAGAATGGTTTTCCATATTTCATACCAAGATATACTGAAGGCATAACTAGACTTTTGTCTAGAAAAGGTCATAGAATGGATTTCTTCTTTCTTCTCCCCTGCCCAAAGAAAGAAATGGATCTGATTTTGTCTAAATAAAACAGGTTTTCTTCCTTAAGCATGGTATAAACTGAAATTGTTCTTTTTGAGGTTAATTAAAAAAATTACCTTTGGTTTCTATATTTCTATTAACAGCTGCACCCATCCATTTATTTAAGTTTGCCTGAGAGAACTTAGTTCTGTAAGTGTCAAAACCAGTTCAACAGCCCAAGGAATTAAAGGTTTGTAAAAGCTTTTAGAGTTCAATTGATTGCTCCCTAAGGCAATTTGATTAGTCCACAGCCCTTAAAATCACTCTTGTAGCCATGCTGGAAATGCTTATTTGGTAAGTATGCTGTGGAAGTTTGATTCTTCCCACTGGCCACCTACACAGCATTGAATTTTTTTTTCTTCGCTGTTTAATACGAAAATGGCACTGAAATAATTTTATTTTTTTTTTTTGCCACCTCAGAATGAAAGATTTTTCCTATGTGGTCAAATGGTATGAAACCTAAAGGAGGGAATAATCCTGTTTATTGTAGTAATTTATCTCTTCCTGTTTCTGTTTTGCTTTGTTTTGAAAGGACTAACCAGCCGGGAATGTTCACAAAGAAAGAATTTGATCAGTTGGCCTCAGCAATAGACAGCTTCAGTCTCATGACATACGACTATTCAGCACCACATCGGTAAGGCTCCATCTGACATCAGAAAGATCCTTGAAGGACCTGATTCCTACTTAGGTCTGTTAAATCTACTGTACAAGTTCTTTTTTTTCTAGTGAAGTGGATAGTGCTTTGTACTTGTATGATACGAAAGTTCTGAATTAGTAATTAAAATAGGTGATTTTTCCAAGAGATGATAACTCAGTAGATTTTTAACAGCAATGTGTATCTGGGGTTTGGATATTATGAAAGACTTTGTACTCCAGCTAAAAAGACATCCTTTTAAAAGGATAACCTGACACTCTTTTACAGGCCAGGTTCTTTTGTTTTGAGTTGTTTAGCACAGTTGTGCAGGATAGGCACACTAATAATCTAATAATAATAAAATTGTCAAACAAATTAGCTTTAAACAATTGATACTTCATTTGCCTTTAAATATGAGCACAGTTGCCAGCAAGATTGCTCTGCTGTATTAGCACGTTGAGTTTTAATGGCGCAGGTATCGTGAAGGCTTTGAGGCAGATAATTGGTAGGGAGTAGCAGATGTTGGTATTTGTAAGAGTGGGATTTGTAAGACAGCTCTTGCTGTTGCCATGCTAGTGAGTGACTTTTGTCATGTTAATGTTTGAGGGAGAGCCTGCTCTCTCCAGTGAGGTAGGAATGAAATGACCACAATATCCTGTCATTACATACGTGACAGTTCAATTCCTCTGTTTATTAAGGCTCTTTTTCTTCATGTAGCTTTTTGTTAGGCACTTCGTAGGTTTTTTCCCATAAATAAGTGTTACACAATCATTGAAACTTGTCTTGCTTACCAATCACTAATTTTATAGTTCCTTCTGCAAGTAAATGGAGATTTTGTCCCAATATATTTTGCCAGTTTAGAGTAAAAACGTTGAGGAAAAAAGACTGAAGTCATACAGAGTTGTGAATTATAGCATAGGCATTGTGCAAGGCCCAGTATCAATGTGCTCGGAGGAAACCTCCTCTTACCCCTAGGAAGGAATTCTGTGTCTCTTCACCTTAGAATTGAATCAAAAAGTCAAAAGTGGGGCAATCATGTTCTGTGTATCAGCACTTCAAGCTACTGAAGAATGTGCTTTTAACCTTGATAGAATTGTAGGTTCATCTTCACTGATTCTTGTGTGCCATAATTTGCTCTTCACAATTACACTGGTCAAAAAGAGAAGGCTAAGTATGAATATGTACTTTTTCTGACCACCTGTTTGATTTTTGCTAACTTGACAGACCTGGTCCAAATTCCCCCCTTCCCTGGGTACGAGCTTGTGTTGAAGTACTGGATCCTGATTCAAAATGGAGGAATAAAATACTTTTAGGACTGAATTTTTATGGCATGGACTATTCTGCTTTGGGAACCTCTGGGGAGCCAATCCTTGGCAGCAGGTATGACTTCTCTGGGTAGTAAGTACTTCTGTATGATATATTCTCACAAAAATTAGAAATTCACAAATATTCTAGTTTAGAAATATGGATGAGTTAGCAGCACAGAAATGGTAAAAGTGATGAATCTGCACATGGAATAGTAGCTCACCTGGTACAAGCAAGACCTGTAACTTCTCTTCCCTGTACAGAAATGCAGATAGATGGCACAGTTATCCTGTCAGAACTCTCATGCAAAAATGGTTTGTGTCGTTTTCCCACTTTCCTCTATTCATGCTTGTACATGCAGATTGCCATCTCTGTGTTAAAAATGTTCTGCAGTATTCTCTTATGCTCTGTATCATTTGGGGGTTCCTGCAGTTGTCCTAATGATTCTTCCTCTCAGCTGCTGAAGTTGTTATCTGTTACTTTGAAATTTGATACTGGTTTCCAACAGCAATATGCCACCAAGTTTCTTTTTTAGTAGAATAAGCTGCAATAAGCTCACCTGGAGACAAAAATCTATAACAAAATAAAGGGAAATATTCCAAAGCTAGCTTGAAATTTTATATTGATTCTCAGAGGAAAATGGTTGTTTTTAGTTTTGGGTGATAACCACCTGTAATAACAGTGAGCTTTGCAGAAATACTGTCAGAAATACTGTACATCAAGCCAGTAGAAAAACAAGAAAAACACAGTGAATTTGACAGGAAAATCTGGTTCGTTCAGAAGTTTGTTATTAAATTATAAAACAGAGTGAAGCCAAGTAGAAACAAACCTAAAGCACACAAGGTGACTGTTCTCACTTTCACAGGTTAGTAAGTTCATTGCCCCATTATATTTGAATGTAATAACAAATTGCTGTTTATACATTGGAACGCTATCTGAGGTAGACTGTGTAAGGTAAGGTTGAATTTTTTTGCGTCCATGCCTACAGTTACACAAACACACTGTTACCATTGCACCTGCTTCTGCTCTCTTCCTGCTTCTCCTTTGCAGGGGTATAATACTGTAGACACAGTTTTCTTCCAGTGCTGATCTCTGAATCTGACTGAATAATAGAAAAGGGGAAAAATAAAGCCATTCTTTACAGTGAAAGCTATTTAGCAAGTATTCCAGAATGGCTTCTGTAAAGTTAGTGGTGGTGGTTAGGCAGGAAGAATACTCAATAGTCAAAGCATTGTTGATTTACAGACATAATTATATAAGCTCAGCAAAATTAGGTAGCTTTACTGTAAATATTTACAGCTCCTTTTGCCATTCTATCTAGCAGAATAAAAGGCTCTTGCTTTTTTCTGACCTGCAACTTTTGAAATTAAGTTTCCACTTAAAAAACATTGTGCACTAGAGTGGCATCTGCTTTTCATGGGTTCTTCTGGACTATATTATGATATTAATTCATGCTTTTTGATTAATGGCAAAAATATCCTAGCCAAGAGTCATGTATGATTACTTCAAGTTTTACTGGAAGAGGCTGTTTACCTGTATGTAGGACACTGGTGCACAGTATGGTTCTGTTAACATATTCTTCACTTGACAGATCATGAGATTTTAGTTTTCCAAATATTTACCAGAAGCAGGGCTCTGGGCAAAGTCTTTAAGAGGCTTTGAATTTATACATTAAACACATCAATTTTCCCTCTGCTGTGTTACCTGTTGGTTAATGGTTATGTTTATTTTTCCAGAAATGCAGCTCTAAGCATCCACAGTTGTATATGTCATATAGTAATGTAAAAGTAGAACAGATTCAAGGTAAAATAGCTTCAAAATAGGCCAAACTTCTGACATAAAGAAAACAGAAAAAAGGGGATTTTAGTGTAAGATAAGCTTTCTGCCACTTGATTGGTATCAGGCCGTTTGTAAGGAAGTCCTTTGACCTGCAAAAAGTGCTAAAGGATTGATTCATTTCACTTTAAGGCACTGTCCTTATGTTGTAGTGATAGTGAAGCTGAGCTAAAGTACTGGTATTGAAATTAATTCAAAGTCGATTGAGTTAAGTGCAGGCTGGTGTCAACTTCTTTGTTGTAGATTTCTGCTCAAGTTTTTGCATATGAAATTTATTGCAAGTACAAGTCTCCAGCATGTCAGTGCTCCTTGGCACACAGTAAGGTGAACAATTTCTTGTTGAAACATATTCATTGGAATCTGATCCTCTTTAAGAAGAGAAATGGAGAATTGCAAGGTTCAGTGGCAAACTGTGTATTCTCAAGTTGTTTGATGTCAGTGTATTATGCACCTTAATTGATTATTAGTAACATATAAGCATAGAATTGCATGCAGAATGCTGAAATCTGTGCTGCTCTTGTGTTTGTTTTTTTTAGGATAGGAATTACATGATGGAAAGAGACGCTGAACATGGGTAGATTTCGTTCACTACATATTTTTTCAGTCCAGAAATTCATAAAATAACTTACAGTAGAACTCCTATTTGCATAACATATTATTTGGCAGTGTTTTTTATTGCAGAGTGTAATCTAGAGGTAGACAGGTACTTGCAAAGATATACAACCTTTCTGTGCAATATCCTGTTTCCGTCATACACACTGTAAGAAGTCATAGGTAAATATGTATATGCTTGCATGTACATATAACTATATGTACATAACTATATAGATATATCTCAAGATTAAATAAAATGAAAACAATTTTTCTCTTACAGCAGCACAATGCAGTTTGTCCTTGGGTGTTGTTACAATAGAAAGTACAATTTACATTTGCAGCAACGATTTGTTTCTTAAAGCTCAGTCACAACTATTACTTATTAATACAACGAGTCAATCACAGAGATTACAGCACTTTCTGGTGCTTTAATCAACCAAGTACTGTTTGGTTAGCTGCAGGGAAGCTTCATTCCTGTCTATATTTCATTCTGACATAATTCTTATGAAATGCTAAGCTGGAAATAAAGGTGTTCTGTTTGTGATTCTCCAAATCACCTGTAGTGCTTCTGGCAATGTTTTCTGCCCTCTGGCTGTCAAGAATCAGGTGTCTGAATTGTTAAGATGCAGAGATGCAGTCATTCTAACTTTCCATTGTATTCAAGTCCCGTCAGAACACAACCATCTGGTGCTGCTGACTTGATTTTCCAGTGATTGCCTTGTTCCCACATGTCCTCTGTTGATACTGTGACCTGACACTACTTCCTCTTCACCTCACAAGTGGATGTCTTGGGTAAATAATTTTTTGATGTACTCTGAAGCGTAAGAAATGGGTTAGTCTTTCTGAGAGATCTTCACCTTTGAGTCCTTTTTGAGACCTGCAGTAGGTCAGCAAGCCTCTCAATCTCACGAGCTTCTTGCTTCCAATGTGCTTTTTCTGCCTTTGGCTGTCTGTTCTACAGAATCTCTCTTAATCATTGGGACATTACATTTCAGTTAGTTTTGTTCTGCCTTCTCATGGGAGGTAACACAGGAGTGTAACGGTGTTTTTCATTCCATGCCATCTAAAAGCTACATCCATGGTGACCTCGGCCAAAAGGGAACTGATAAACTTCATTGCTAGCTGTGAATTAAAAGCAATGTAAGTCAAAGGCTGTCATGTGGCAATGGTGTCACTTAGGTTTAATAAATCAAAATTCTTTATTAAGCACCTCCCTGCTAAGTGATAATGTCATTTTGTCCTTTTTTTTTGGTATAGTGTTGAAAGAGGGAAGATACAATCTCTAATGTTCCACCTGGCTCTGTGTAACTTTTGAAGAAACTCTGCATTCAAGCTGCTTTTGTTCCAAATGTAGCCATTGAAAATGGATATGTGAATAACTCCATTATTTTGAAATAATGCTGTGTATGCTTACCTTTTATTTAAAGTAATCTGAATAAGAACTTTTATGTTAATTTTAAACATTTAAGAAGATTGATATAATAAATTGCCAGCTGAGGCAAGGGAGAAGCTAATTTTACAATGCATTGTGCTGTTCAGAGATAGAAAATAAGATGACTTGCAAGCTATGTGACAATATAGAGTTCTACTGAGAATTTTATTGGCTGCCTGCCATTCTGTAAATACCACATAAAATGTGGTACTTAGAAACAGTTAGAGGTGAAGTTTTTCTCTAAATTATCATGGCAATGTCTTTATAAGCAGAAGCTTAAGATTTGGGCCAACTGTGACTCATGATTTTGTCATACAGAGGTTAGCAAACAGCTTGTACCAGGAACTCTTTTATTCTTGAAGGTGCAAAGTTTTTACAACATTTCTCTTTGTGCTGTAATTCTTTCAGGATTTCTATTATTTCCCTGTATGCCAGGATTCTGCATCCTAATTTAATCTATTTTGTTCATAGTTCATGGGATTTGGGGGAGATACTAGTATTTCAGATAAAGCAATGTACTGTTAGCTTTGTAGGACAGAACAGCTTGAACTGTTGTCCACCTCTCCTCTTTCCTGAAGAAACTAAGTTATTTCTTCTTAAATTGTACTGCTGGGTCAGATGGTAAAATCATGGCAGTGATAGGAGGAAGTCACAACTGGGTCTGGAATCAGAAATTATTTCTATATTACAGATGTCTAAATATTTCAAGAGTGTTTCAAAAGTTTTATTCTATGAAATTCCCTCTGGAATATTCTGGTATGTGTCTCTTCCCTGGTTTATCTGTCCCTCCCTCACTTTAGGAATGGAAGGTGAAACTGAGATGTTAGCTGCAAGTGTAAGACTAGTTATTTCATGTAAGGTAGATAGAACATCTTACAAAGTAAAATTATGAGTCATATTTCATCTTATCCAAATTTACCTTGTGATGATAAATAAAAAAGCTGTTATAATTGTTTTTAATGTAAAACACACTCTTACTTCTTTTGAAATGAGGGAAAGGTGGCTTTTGTTTATTAAGCAAATGAGTGGTTCTCAAGTTCAGTGGTACAATGGCATTGGCTGTGGGTGAGTTTGTATCTCAGTGAATCTGCTTAAAAAACTAGTCAATTGTGATGTACATTTTAAATGGTGGGCATATTACTGTGAAATGTGCTCTTCTCTGTCTCCCATGGTGTTTTTTAACAGCAAATTTGCTACAGAAAATATTTAGGCGGTTAAATATTGAAAAAATAATAAGGATATATTTGTTTATTGTCTTGTTGTTTTACTCCAACCATTAGCATGATGAAATTAGGAAAAAAACAATTTGTTTTTTAAAACTAAGAGGCAGAAACGTTTACTGTAAGGTAAATTTACTTGTGTGCCTAGATTTGCATGTGGGTGTTTGTGCCTGGTGTAAAGTGAAAGAAACTCGTTGCTTTGGTAGCCTTATTTGGGCTAGTGAGATCACTAATGGTGGACCTAAAGGCAGTCCTAGCTCTGACTGAATCTCTCCAGATACATGATGATTAACAAAGAGCACAGAGCAGATAGCACCATGCATGTATCCAGATCACTCCACTATGAATCCCTTTACTCTTTCAGCACTGAGCATGAGAGAGGACGGGGCGATGGAGCAATCATTAATTTTGCCTGGTGTTGGCTGTCCCTCACAAGATACTCCTTGTGTGGGGTTCCATTACAGTTCAGTTGGGAATGAGTGTGAGCAGGGCCTCCTGAAAATGCTTAGCGACTTTATACCTAGAGCTGGGTCAATGCACTGTGCTCCCTTGTTGGATTGTGTGCAGTGTGGATTCCTCTGGGAATCTATGGATTCTGTAGGCATGGCATCCTCTTTTGGAGCCAAAAGACAGCCTGGGTGAAGCTTATCAGCTGCACTGGGACCTGCCCAACAATGACATGGATACATGGGCTAAGGTGTTGGCTCCAGACAGCTGGATAGATTTCCCTCTTACTTCTAAACAGGGAGAGTTTTTGACCTTTTCCCAAAAGAAAAAAAAAAAAAAAAATACAGATCCTGAAGTTTTAGATTGGTTGCCTATTCTCTTTACTAGAAAACTAGCAGTAGTGAGATCATTTGTATTTTGTTCAAGGAGGTGCATTTTTTGATGTGTAGTGTATGCTTGGGGTTTTTTAGCAGACATGCTTTTCTTTTAAAAGCAAGTAGCTTGGAGTTTATCTGATCTTACCCTGATATTTCAGTCCTCATTATCTAATTTTAACATTAATCTGTTCAGTGAATTGAATTGCCATGATTGTTGGGGAAGCAGTCAGAATTAAAATCAAGTTTCTATATAAATTTCTATAGGCCTGTTGAAACTGATCTGAATATCATTAGCATAGATTTAAAAGTTGAAATGAACTTTCTTGGTAACTCAAATGTAATTTCAGTTGGTTGAATTTATAGGAAGACAAATATATACGCCTTCATTTGCTAAAGAGCACCATTTCCAAAGCTTAATTTAGCAGGCTCTGAAACATAAAGCAATTCCTGATAAAGCACAGCTCTTTGCTTTTTTCTTTTTTTGTGAAGTTGTGTCTTTATTACTTGGCTGTGTGTATGCTGTCAAGCTGACTGCCACAAAAGTGGTGCTGGGGACTCAGTGCTTACAATGAGTCTTTGGGGCTTTTTCCTTTGAGGTGGCTCTGGTCTGGTCCTGTGAGCAGGAACTCATTAGCAGTTTGAGTGCCGCTCCAGTTGTTTCATCCAACAAAAGCATCCGTTTTATGCGCTCTGAGACTGCTCCACGGTGCAGACTAAAGCATGGTGCTAGTTTTTTTTGTAAAAGTTCCATCCTGGTGTGAGCTGGGAGTTTGATATAGGCAGAATCACACAACCTGAATGCTTCCTTTCATTTTGAAACTATGCTTTTTAACAGTACGATAAAAAAAAAGAAAATAAGATAAAGTTACAAAACATTATTCTTTGCATATGGCAGTGAAAAAAATTCTCTAAAAATAATATTACATTTCTCAAGACTTTTTTTTTGTGCACAGTTCTTTCAGAGGGTAAGAATAAATATGCATGTGTATTGCAATTCCAGAGAAAATAGCAATCACAGCAGCAAAGTATTCAGTGATCAAATTACCAACAGGAGGACTCAATAACCAAGTGAAGAGCCAGTGTGGAAATATATAAGATTTAGGAATAGCTTTGAAGCCTTGAAGTAATACTTACAGGAAACAGTAATGGAGCATATAGCTATACAGTCTTTGAAGTAATAGAAGTGCAAGTGTGTTCCACAACATTAACAGCTTTTGATTTGTGCGAACAGCTTGTTTATACTTGGAATTATATAGCAGGTGATTGAATAAGGTTTCTGGTGATAACATTCAGTAGTGGTACAATGTCCAATAAATTTTTTCTTTATGATTTTATGAGCTATTTCAGTATATTAGTAATGCCAGCAAACAGAGTGGGGGTTTCCCACCCTAAATTAATTCATGCCCACATTAGGAAAATGGATCCAAAAATGTTGAGTAATAAATTTTACCTAAAATAAGTTTTTGGATTTTGGGCTCCAAAAATAGGAGAGTTGCATTTCAGAATGTTGCTGGAGTGCAGTGTTGTTCACGGCTAAAATGGAAATCCAGACAGACTTTGATACTATGTCTACTAAAAATACAATATTATGAAAATTATTACAGATTAGTTATTGGGAAATTCAGTGAAATTTGCAAGCATATGCCCAAAATGTATCTATAGATCCTAAATATATACCTTAGTTATCATGTATACCCATATAGTTTACCATTTCTTACAGTTTTATGTATGTAATTTTCGTGTTTAAACCCAATGTTGGTTTTGTTACACCGTTTTAGAAAGAAACTGTCTTTGAAAAAGGTAAAAATCTCTCCATATATTCTTTCTAAACCTTTTGCAAGTAGCTTCTGCCTTTTGGTTTTTACCTGTCCTTAAGGTTTGGGAGGAAAAAGAAAATGCCTCTAGAGTGATATTTCCTGTAAAGTTCCAGGTAGCTGCACTGCCTGGCTTAGAGCAGGTACATCCTCTTCACTGCCTGTGAGTGAATAGGCAAGAGGGTTAAAGAGGAGACTCTAAGTTCTGTGACCCAGTTTGTGGTCCAATTTTCTACAATGGTTAAAACCTAAAGGAGATTGTTTTATCTTTAGGGTTTCTTTGTATTTTCCAAATTCAGAGATCTTCATATTATACTTTTTTTTTTTTTCCC
>WAAE01022880.1:122507-198623 GCA_013400495.1 Nicator chloris | reverse complement strand
AACATGTATCTATAACATGGCTAAGGGAACAGCTGGGGTTGTTATTTCTGCTTGTTTGGGGTCAGGTTCCTGTGGTTCAGGTGCAGTCAGTGCCCTGTACCCAAAGATGACAAGTGAAAGGGTCCTGGATCAGAGCAGCACGTGCTGCTCACGAGGTGTTCTGTTCCCAGCTCCTCAGGAACCACCTCGGCTCACAGATGGATTCACGCCCTAAGAGGGCTGAAAGTGGCTATTGCATATCATCTTTATACATTTCAACAGTAAGGAGGTTGATCATGATAGGATGACAATCTCAACTGATAATTACCCATTCATTAGAATCACTATGAAAATCCAATAATACGTTACACAGGGATGAGATTTTTCCAAACCTTTTCATGTTCACAGTTCAAAATACCATTAATTAGGAAGTACATCCCATTATTTAAATAGGGTTAGGGAATGGGCAAAGTAATTTTTCCTTAATACATTCTCCCAACTCTTTTGCCTCAAGAAATCTAGAAAGTGTTAATTGCTGTGTTTTGTGTATACAAGACTGCTCAGGAACACTGAACATGCTCTGAGAATTTCATCAGTCTGTGCACCCCTCTTTAGTTCTTTCACAGCTCTGCAAACATATTTTATCATTTTTTCAAAATATCTTTTTCTTATGAATTCCACAATGCAATGAAATGTGACATTTCAGATAACACACAAATTATCACTCTCACACAACAATGTACAAAACTGCACCTTTACTTTTCTGTTCTCATAAATGAGAGTTCTTAATTTTTCATGTCTCTTGTCCACATCATTCTTGTTTTATCTCTGCTTTAAAACTGATTTCTTCATCAAAGGACCTGTTGCCAACCTCAGTGATATTCAAGGGAAATAAAAAAAGCACCAAGTAACAAATTGTTTTTCTTGTAGAGGATCTCTCATCTACTACTAAAATTCTGTCCCATCTCAGATATCCTTACAAAATATTCTCTTTTCCAGGAGAACAAAAAGCTTTTCAGAACCACTTACGGATTAAGCCAAAAAGTGTATTTCCCAAAAGAGAAGGAATTCAACAGTCTGACCTGAATTTGCACATGACAAGTTTGCAGCTGTGAAAATGGACTGTAATTCTCATAACTAACCTAATTTGTCAAAACTCTAGCTTCAGGTTTCGTCTAAAACACTTTTCAGAATCATACACACACACAGAGCACACAAAATGAGTTCCTGTTGTTTGTTCCTGTCTCATGCTCCAGTGCTCCACCTAAACACCTGGCAGCCAGATGCTATTCATTTTTCATGCCTAGTCCACAGTAGCATTGATTCTGAAATGATGCACTTCATTTATGTTTACTCCTAATGCTACAACAGAGCAAACAAAGAGAAGTAAAGCCCGTATCTAACAAAGCTTTGTTCACCACTGGTTGTTGGTGTTTGAAAACAATTATAAAATGTTGATGATCACTTGTGCTAGTATTAACTAAACACTGTTGATTGGTTTTATTTGAAGGTAAAAAGCCCCCAGGAAAAAATTGCTCCTGATTCTTCTGTGACAGTCCAGCAGGGTTCATAATACTGCTACTACCAGACACTGGTAGGTGGCAAAGGAGTGTAGTAGCATGCAGTGATGCATTTATTGTCCCATGAGTTCACTGGTGCTGTGCACAGGAATTACCTCTGGCCTGTGCAAATCACAGATGGCCCCTGCACAGCTCAGGGAAAGCTACAGAAGTAACTGTGATGGGGATCTCCAAATTGACTGATGTCAATTCCAGCTCTTGAAAAACTGAATTTGAGGAAATTTTTAGAGGACAAATTATCACATGAAAATAGGAAGCACATAGGGTTTGGGGTTTTTTTAACTGAAAGAATGGATATTTCATATTTCACATCAACATTCAGACATGAATAATCACAAAAGAAATCAAACTGTGGTGGACACCTGTAATCAATTCTACAGCAAGCTACTGTATTTGAAATGTCCAGTCACTGAAAAGAGATAAAATGGGGAGAAAAAAATATTCACATAACTATATGAATGAGTATAACATATATACATAACTTATATGAAAGTGTAGGAAAAGAAAAATTCACAAGCCATCAAACAGCATCACTACGGTGATCTTCCCTGTGAGGAGGAGTCACAACTCTGCTGGTGGTATTTCAACACCAATCAAAAAACAAGAACCTGGGGCAGGGCAGGAAGGAATAAAAAAGGTCCATTTTGTATCTGTATCCTTGGTATCTTTCCAAGAGGTGCCCTAGGAGAACATTTCTCTCCAGATACATCAGGAGCTGCACCATGCACACTGAGCTCGTACAGGAATTCTGAAAGGAACCTGTCCCAGGTTCACTTCTGCACCAACCAAAGGAATGAGGAGCTTCCTCTGCATCTACGGGTGTTGAGAAATTAGAGCAAGTCTGATTGCTGCAGCATAATTGGATTGCAGTGGTTGGCAGAGTAATAAAAGCCCCCTAATTACATGATCAGACCATATCACAGGCAGAGAAAGGCCTGTCCATTGCAGCCTTGCCAACCTCTGTCAGTCATTTCACTGTCCCACTCAGACTCCTTTTTCGTTCTGCTGACTGCTAAAACAAATGCTCTTTTTGGTTACAAATCTCTCCATCAGTTATCTGAGGGTACTCTACTTGATTACAGTCTCAAGGGATATTAAAAAATATCCATATTATACAAGGCAGCACCAGAAAAACCCTCTGTATCAGGTCACCTAATGAACCTGAGGGATGTTGTTCTTGAAGAAAGCATAACTCGACTGAACAGCACCTAAATAAAATCCAGCCCAACTGAGTCTCCAATTGCTCTTAAAAGACTCAAAGCTGCACTTCAGAAAAACCTACTTTTATGAAAGTAATTAAAACTAATTTGGCAAATGCCAGAACATCATTTGAAAGTGTGAAGTGACTGTATTCCCTTTATTGTCTCTCTAACCTCACTAAGCATTTGGGTACCTTTCTATATCTAAATTTGAACTCAAGTGCAAGACATTCACTTTTCATTAATGTCTCGTGCTCCCCTAGCAGAAAAAGAAATCTAAAGTAATAGAATGTTAAGACTTTACCATTCTAGAATAGAAAAAATAGCTATTAATAAAAACTTTAGCAGACAGTTCAAAATATGGTAAATATATGAGTGATAACAAGTTCTACCAATTACACTTTACTCAAGGATTTAATTTTACAACTTCACCTCTATTTTCTTTTTATTCTCATGGTACAGAGTCCTCACAATCATTGTCATTTCAGAAGGGAAAGTAGCCGTGAAGACACCAACTTCATAATGGCAACTGCTGGTGTCAGCCCAAATGTTATGACAATCAAAACAAATTCCAGAAATCAGCTATTTGTTTGCAGGAAACGTCCAAGATGCCCTGCATTGGGGCTGATTCAAGTACCTGATTAAAATAAAACTGATTAAACTTCGCAAACTAGGGAAAAAAAAGTGGGAACTGTTCCTTCCACAGCAGGTTTAGGGTCGTGCTGTCACACTGTATTTATGTTTCAGACTCTGTTATTGTGCCTGTAAGTTATATCTGGATGCAATTTTGCTGTAAGATAACTCTCACTAAACTAAAATTTAGTGTTTTGGGCTCTTTTTGATCACGAGTTCTTGGGAAGGTTTAAACCTCAAAAACCAGTCTTCATTCAATGGTCTGAGTTCCTTCTCTGTTTGCCTCTGAACAGTGGGGGAAGCCTTATCCCTTAACTGCTCACCAAGAGATCCAACCCACACCCTGCTGGAATTGCCCTACTGAATCCCATGGGAGCTTCTCCCTGTTTGCAGCTGATCCTGGCCAGCCTCAGCTGGACCTGTCTGTGAGGACCCCTGAGCTCCTCAGGGCATCGCCCTGGAAGAACCTTCCATAGAGTTCCTCACCTAGGCTGAGAGAAAAGACTGCCCCATGGTGTTCTGCAGCATGATGTCAGTCTCCCCCAGCTTTGCCTTCCCCATGTGCCTGTGGGCTTTGCCCACCTCATGTTCCTGGCTGTCATTTCTCCTCTCCTTCTTTCCCCACTGGCTGTGGTATCCCTGGTGGCCTACTTTGCCCACCTCATGGTCCTGGCTGTCTGTGCTGGTTTGAAAGTAAAACCAGTGAGAGACTCCAAGTCAGAAGTACATTTTAATAGAGCAAAAAGAAACAAACAACAAAACAAGTAAAAACAAAATAAAAAGATAAATGCAATAGTACAAAGGACCACTGACAGAGTCAGAATACAAACCCAACACCCTGTTAGTTAGGGTGGTAGTAGCAGGCCAGATGAAGTAGTCTTGTTGAAGCAGTGAGCCTGTAGAAAAGGTCTGGTAGGTAGCTCTTGTCCTCTGGGAATCCAGTGGCTAAGGCTGCCTGTGCTGTCCCAAATCCCAGATTATATCCAGGTGGGTATGCTTGGCTCCTCCCCTTGGGTGGAGCATCTCACAATGGATTGATATCATTTCATGAGTCATGCATTGTTTCCTTGATGGCCCATTTACCAGAGATAAGATAACTGGAGACAGTTGATGAGCCCATTAATCAGAAGATAGAGTGAGTAAGGCAAACACTGCCCACCCGGTTTCAACAGCTCATGGAGATGGTGAAAGAATACATACTTTGGGCACATCTTACATTGTAACCTATGACACTGTCGTTCCTCCTTTCCTCATTTCCCCACTGGCTGTAGGATCCCTGATGGCCTGCCCCCGTGTCCCCTATGTGTCACTGCCCTTTGCCCTGCCCTCACACCGCCCCAGTGCCCTCAGACCATTGGTCCCTGAGCCCATATCTAACCTTGAGCACTCCTTTGATGCTGGTCTGTTGTCCCTGATCCCTTTGGCGTGGTGGACACAATAAACCTTCCCTGGAACACTTCATGAGAAGGCCCTTCCTGCCTCTCCTGGCTGAGCCAGCTGTGCTGTGTGTGTGTGTGGACCTGAGTGCCTTGCCTGTGTGCCTGCCCAAGCAGCTTTTCCACAGGAGATGCTTGTTGGGAATGGGTAACAGCAACCACCATCTATCCCCACGTGCAACACCTGTCTCTGCTATAACTGAGCAGCCAAAAGTTCCTCAATTTCTGCTCCTCTAACAGCCAGGGCTGCAGGACTGGGACAGCTCTTTGTGACAACAAGGCTCCTGCTGTGTTTGTTATTCCTGTTTATTTCTGGGGTTTTTTATACACTGCTGTTCCCCCCAACTGTCAATAATTTTCCCCCAAACAGGGAGACACCTCAGGTATTAAAATAATTATGAAAGTCAGACATTTACACCAGCAAAATGGCCTTTAACAAAGAGTTCAGGAAGCCATTTGTGACCAGGGGTTTCAGTGTCTAGCATCTAACACAGATGTAAAGATGAATTATAATAAATCCTTTATACTTTTCCTTTTTATACAGCACCCTGGCAGGAATAGCCAACAAGCATAGTTGGGCAGTTTTATGATACAATTCCAAAGAATTCCTGATGAGCCCACACTCAACATTAACTAAACTCCTCAGGCAGGGCTAATCTTATGAAAATACTTTTTTTTTTTGCCATCATATAATAAAGAATAAAATCTGTAGCGAACATTTATCTTTCACCTTTGTTAAATCTTTTATCATGCAAAAGGCATTTATACCTAGAAGTTAAGGTCACATACTAAAGCAAAACACAAAGAACACCCACCAAAAAAAAAAAATCTTTCAGAAAGGCAGTTTAGACTGATTTGTTTCAAAATGCATAAAATTAGAAACAAATTTTAATTAGAAATTTAGAAAACTTTCCATTTTGGAGGTAAATGAGGGTCTTAACTGAACACTGGTGGATTATTTTAAATAAAGAATTCTTGCCCTCAGAAATACAGCTCTTGAATTCAGAATTAATAAACACGTAAGCCACATGTTTTCTCAGAGACCAAAAAATGAGAAAGGATTTGTCACAGTTTCAGTGGTTGTACACTCCCAGTGTATTCAGTGCAAGGTTTGTGTATACAAGATTTATTTCCACCCTTCTTTGTCCTGCTCTCCCATCAGTCCCTGCCACTGTAAGACATGACACCACTTCTTTCTGAAACACAAACCAGCTTCAGCTCTGAGAAGAGGGAAGGGCTCATTCTTCCTTTAAGAGGGGAAACAGAAGGTCCATAACCTTTCCAATATATACAGGCAGAACAAAATCTAATTCAACTTAACTTCAGGTTTTGACTCCATCTCCCACTCATGCCTACGTTAAGCTGACCAAATCTAAATAGAGATATGAACCTCACTAGATCAGTAAAATAAATCAGGGCAGGGTCACCCAGCAGCCTCTTCCTCATCGAGGCAAGTTCTCCTTGCAGTCCAGTGTCTATCCCAACAGACCTGGCTCCCTGATGATCCAATATTCCACAACTGCCATCACATTTTCAGCTGGCCCTTGCCTGTTGTAGGTTTTAAAAGAATCAGTTTTATCACACAGTGCCCGGAACACACAGAAGACTGTTACAACAACCCTGCTCCTTCATAAGATCAATCGTACCAGGTATCAACTAACACAAATCAAACACTTGAGAAATGAAAGCAAGTTCTTCAGATCACTTCAAATTCAAGTTTCAATTCCCAAATACCTGTAATTGAAATCCAAACACCGTCTAAGCATTTTTAAAAGTGAAACACCTTGTGCAAATCCAAAATCACAGTCACTGGTACCAGTGCTGCTTCACACTGTTCAGTTCTTTGGAATCTCTTCCTCTTCAGGCCACTTTTCACCATGAATGGGTCATGTTCCTCCACCAAAATTTTTCTGAACAGTAGATACAGAAATATTAAATTGTTGTTCCTAAGTCCTTGCCAATACAACTCTTTAATAAAGTTTAACTCAAACCACTTAGTGAAAGGAATGTTCTTCTAAAAAAATAGTCCAAAGATTAGGGATGGCCTCCTCAGCCTGGCTACAGAACCATTCATGGAACCAAAGGGCACCCAGGGCATGACTGAACAGTCAGCTCCTGACAAATCCCCACCTTGCAGCCAAGGAGCTGAGGAGTCACTTCTGCCAGCATCCCTCCCATCCTAATGATCATAAAATCCACTCTAAATTACAGACTGAATTCAATTCTATACGATTCATCCTGCTAACATTAAGACGCTTAACAGTTGTTGTTGGGGAAGGTGATACAGGGAAATCTCATAAATATGATTGCTTGGCAACAGGTTCTGAAAACATCAAGCCTGCCAGTGACATAGAAATGACAGCAGTTTTTGAAATGTGAAGGTATGCCAGACCAGAAGACAGGATATTGGGCAATACCTCTGACCATGAGGGAAGGGGCCTGCTGAGAAGGCAGGAAGAGGGGATTTTAGAGACCAGCATTAAAGTTTAAAATGTAGCACCTTATAAAAATCTAGTAGTTCTCATAGGCTACATGTAAATTCTGTAGGATTTGTGTCTCACACCGGTTGGTCACTGTAAATTAGAATATTCAATACAGAATGGGATAAAACTTACTGTAACAGGAGATTCTCCCTCTTGGGATGACCTGTTGCAGAGACACAATAGATTGACTACACGGACTCTGACTTCAGTTCAACTAAGAGGACTGACTTTATTACATCACTGACTCTATATATATATATAGTATAGCAAACAGACCAGTATGATTGGTAAGCAAGGTCAACACTTCTTTAACTACACTGGTCAAGACAGGTGTCTATCAAGAGAACTCCACCCCCAAGAAAGAATGTAAACAATCTACAGTTTACAGAAAATGTGTGAGAAAAGAATTTCTCAAAGGTAAACATCAGAAGGCTGAAAAAGCATAGCTACATCGACCCTCTCAGCTGGGACTGGTAGCTGAGAGCAGGGCTCTGTCACCCACAGCCCTTGCAAATAAACCACGTGTTCCAAGAGCAACCCTGTCTCCAGAGATCTCTCAACCTACCATCACGGCGTGCTTCTAACAAGTTGTGCTTTTCCCGTGAGTCAAGAAAGCTGTTTTCAGTTTTTCCCACTGCATCATCCAGTAAAAACAACAGAAGATACTGGATAAAACAAGAGTTGTGGTGTAACTATTAAGTGATGCTGTGCAACTGTCAGAACTAAAAGTTTTGTCCCAGCATAGGGGTTTCATAGTGACAGGGGCTGTAAGGACTAATCCAGCAATCTTCCAAAAAGCTCATTTCCCCTCCTGCAACTTAGACAACAACACTTATGCTTCTTCCTTAAAGAACCTCAAAACCAGAAAAGAAAGCTACAGGACACCTTGGCCATCTACACAAAAATTAACTCTACCTGCTCTAAAAGCAAACTTTGCAGAGTAATACTCATCATTTGTTTGCCATCACCTGGTTATAGCCCCTTCAGGACTTGCAGTGGTGTGACAGGAAATAATAGGTCAGATATACCCGAACTAACAGCACTGATTCTGATCCTGTGTTCAGCCTCCTAGAGAAAATGTAATCAGATTCTTAAGAATATTCTTAAATTAATGGAATGAATTTCAAACATTTTAAGTTTTAAAATTTTAATCAAAATCACAGAAATAATTTCCACAGGTATCTTTCCAGCTACAGACCATGACTCTGCCTTAATGGCTGAATTCTGTCACAAAAGCCATAAGCACTCTGGAGGCTTATTGCAGTCTCCTGTTCTGCTGAGTAATTATAATAGCTAAGATCTGTAAATTATTAACACTTAAAACTGTCGATGGAATACAGAAAATGAAACAGCAAAAAATTATATGGGCTACTTGTAAAAAGACTGGGAGGTGAGATCAGTGGTGTTGGCCCACAAGGCTCTTCTCCTGCTGGGGTGATCTCCAGCATTCATCCAGTCTTTGAACAGGCTCCTTCTGCCCTTTCCTCGCAGGGAATGCTTCAGTCTCTCATATCTGAAGTTATGTATTCAGCTATCAAAGCGACACACAAATGTCTTCATGTGGCTCTAAAGGTCAAAACCGTGTCTATCCAGCTCAGGTCACTCTTGCTGCTCTTATATTGCAAATCGAGGTCAAAAAACTGAGTTTTCTCTCACGAAAGAATGAGAGCCAGCTAATTTCACCACTGACAGCAGATGTAGGACAAATAGCAAACAGTAGCACTTTACAAAATGTGACATTCATCTCTCTTCCCAAAGATCATTTCAGGTGGTAAAGACATATTCTGTATCAAGTTACCTTCTTATGCCACATAAACAAAGCTGAAATAAACTGAATTTTTTCTCATTTAAAGAAAATATGTATCAACATTATATGACAATATTTCCACATTATAATTCATGTGGTCTCTCATGCAATATTTTACCTAGAGCACTTCAATTTGTTTGCCCTTGATTATTAATTATAAACAAGCAGTGCATGTGAACTAAGTTCTCCTTCCTTCTCAGAAAAATCAGCCTGAATAATTAATTACCGAAAACCTGTCCAGTTGTTTCTGCAGCAGTAACATACTGGACAAATTCAAAGTATTTCAAACTCACTATTTCATAATCTAGACTTAAGCCAGAATCCAACTCTACTTACTTTAGCTGTCAAAAAGAATGATTGTTCCCCCTTCTCTACATGAGCCTTCTTCTCTTTATAAATATTGATTAGAGGAATAGCTTAGAGACAATTCCTGGCCAGCTCAAGTTCATTAAACAGGTTCCTGTGGCAGTATGCTGCCTAGGGCTGGGTGCCACATGCAGCTTTGCCTGCAAAAGGCTCAGCAGACAAGGCAGCAATTCCAGGCTCTGGAAGAAAAGCCATTGGAATGGCAGGAGAGCAACGCTGACTACAGCACTGCAGTTCTCAGCCGGACAGACCTCCTCACTTGACAAATGCTGGATTGCAGGCAGCCCGCAGGACCAGGACAGGCAAACTCTGGTGTAGCAGCACACTCAGCCTGCCCTGCCAGGCCTCAACACAGAGACTTAAACCTTTCCAGTCACATCAGCACGTACCCAACTCCCTCCTCAGAAAAAAGGAATTCAGATTATCATTCACCTCTTACCAGGACACTGTTTTGCCATTGAGAAAGTGAACTGCTGAGAAAAGCACCCATTTGATCCTGTAGCATTACACATAGAGGAATATGCTACATGGAGCATTGGAAAGTAAGAGATTTTACATACAAATTGGGAGCTCAGAGTTACAGGTACACTTTTCCTCTACTACAACCCTTTTTCACTGCACAAGCTTCTTTCTACTTCATATAAAGTTAGTTATTTTCCACTGACCAATTGGTTAAAAAGCTTCCTACCCTGTTTAAACTTATTTACTCATGATACACTAGAACAATAAAGAATAATCCTTTAGCAAGGAAAACATTCATTCTGTACAAATATCTGTGCCATACCTGTCCCATGCACAGCTGTGTATGACCACACATACATAAAAGCCTGATATGAAGTGAAAGAGAGCTGGACCTTCCTGTAAAGGCTGATGCAGGAAGAAAGCCACATCTGTACATTGCAGCTGGATCCCCTGGACAGCACAAGCACTTGTGGAGCACTTGTGGGGCAGTGATTAAGGCTTGAGCTTCTGCACCCCTCCATTCCCAAAGGGGATTACCCACCCTGATACTCCTGGTCTGGTTCAAAAGGTGACAATGCTTTGAGCTCTTGGGCTCCACCAGCCCTTCACGCAGCCAGCACCTCCAGCTGGGATGGCAGCAGATCCATAGGGCTCCAGATGCAGGAGAGAAATGTCTGTCCCCTTATCCATACCACAGAAATCACAGAAGGCACCCAACTTCCTCCTTTAATAAGGAAAAGTATTTAGTGTGAGTGTGATTGGAGATTCCAGGCATATTCCTGAGATCCTACATCCTCTCCCCTGGCCAGAGCAATGTTTCCCACCGGGATCACATCCCCAGCCAAGCACCTGTGGTACATCAGCCATGGGAATAGGGAAATGAGGCACCACAGCCCTCACACAGCAGGCAGCCTATCTGCAATGACATGGAAACCTAAAAAGGGAATTAACTTTCACACACAGCACTTCAGAACTAACAGATCTGCATTTTGTTTTGCATATTGATGGACTTGAACACCACAATTTTACTTGGTTTTCCATCCATTTTCCTAGATGTGAACCAGAAAGACAAAACCCCTAAATGTCTTAAGGCCTTCTCCTCATGGAAGTCAGCAAGATTTATCCTGAGGCTATGCATATCCATCCCCAGACATAACATGGGACTGGACAGAACACCTCTCCACTTTTCCAGCATTTCAGTTTCAGGGATCTTACAAGCAGCTACAAGAACATGATGGAAGCTGAGTGCCAGCCATGTGAGACAGAAAGCTGGTCCACAAATGAGGTGTGAGCCACCCCAGGTGACTGCAGCAGGATCTGCATCGACTTAGTTCAAGTAGAAGTACTGGTGGTGTGCACACATGTACATCAATATGCTGTAAAGGCAGACTGTGAGATTACATCTGCAAGAGGACACAGAAATGTATGCAACAGTCTCGGAATGCTTCTTCTGCTTCCGAGATCAGTTCGTGCCAGAGTTAGAAAGGAGCAGAGAGAGACTTCCAGCTTCTTGTTCAGGCATTTATTATTTCTTATCCTTTTGTGGGGTGCTCCTCAGTGACAAGGTCTTTTCCCTTCAAGAACACGGCTGGAAAAGCCCGGAGGGAGTGACCCTCAAGGCCTTATGGAGCCATTTGACCCAATCCAAATCCCAAACGTATTATATTTACAATTCTGTACCAGTTATCCTTATTTATCTCTCTAAATGGCACTTCTACCTCAAACCATTCCATCCAATCACCCTGTGCCACCACACAACAGAAGATGGAGTCCATGAAGAAGAAGGAAGAAGCTCAGGTACCACCCAAGATCCTCCATCTTGTCCCTTTTCCAACCTCCATCCTAAAAACCCAAACTACATTTCCACACCCTGTGATAAACTAAACTAACATTTATCAAACCTACAACTCTTCTCTAAGTGTTGAAAGTCCTTTCCATGGGCAAAAGCCAAAGGCAGTGTTTGTTCTCCTGGGGTCCCAGCAAGGGTTCCAAACCCCCAAGATGTACATGGGGGTGTTCATGGGGGTCTCTGCCAAGCCCTGGGCTCCAACACAACAGAATGACAGCAACTGACAAAGAGACGTGGACTCCACAGGTAACATCTATGAAGCCATTTGTTGATCAGCAAAGCTGAGCTGATATACCTTTCATTCTATAACCCAGTAACACTGCTTCATTCAGTGCCTTGTACTAACCTACACAGGTATGTCCTGTTCTTACATAAGTTCTGCTATCTAAGCATTCTATACCAAGCACACCATTATCTCCTGCACTCCTTTCTCAAAGTTCTGCTTTCTGTGGCCAAGGCCTGTGGCCTACCCATGTTAGCATAAACACTTCTGTCATGAGCTGAGCCGTGCTCCCAGCTTGGCTCTCTAGCTGTGCTCCTACAACAGAACTACTTCCATTCCCTCTCCACTACAGCATTCCCTCTGCTATAAAATTAAAGTAACCATGTTGGGCAAAACCTCCCAAAATCTTAGACTGACCTGAGAAGACAAGACAGTCACTCTTTGCTGGAATAAAACTCTACCTTGATGTTTTCAGATGTAGGTTTTGCTCCGTTCACATTATAGTAACTTGTAGAGTTTCTGTTCACTGCAATTCTTATGTTCTTCTATTCCTTTTGATCACATCATGGCAAAGTCATTTCAGATCAATACATTGCCCAAGAGGTCAAAAGAACTCCAGTCAGTGGGTTACTTGCACCTTCCATGTACTATTATTAATTAATCCTCAGAAAGAAGTACTGTTCTACTCACAAAGCAGAGATAAAGCCGGAAGAGCTAGATCAAAATTCAAAAAAGTCACTTAGTGCTTCAAGTTAATTAACTGCTTCTCAATACTTTCTGGAGGCTTTTCCTACTACAGCTGACCATGGCTGGCCTCCATTATTTCCCATGATTAGAAACAGTATTCAATTTCATGAACATTTTGTTTGGCCATTATTAAATTTTAAGTCTTTTGTTACCCTTCTCCTGTGTTTTGGCAAGGTTTTAAGAACAATGTTCACCCTTTTCGACATCTGACCTGGGAAGGGAAAGAGTAGCTCATGCCAGCTCGTGAATGAGAAAAGGAGAACCATGAGACAGAAAGAGAAACCCTGAAATAACAAATTTAGTTTAAGCTTTTATGAACTTCTTTATGTCTCAAAAAATGTCACTTATAGTTGTAGCTGTTACCTAAGCTTGTGTAAAGTCCCATAATACTAAATAAAGTATGGCATTATGAAAAACTGCAAGTCTGCAAAACACCTCAATGTCCTCAGTATTTCTGTAGAAATCTGTTTATGTTATGACTTACAAGCTGATGTGTATGTAGAGTACTTCAGAAGCAAAGAGATCTGCAGACCCTGCTTCAAGACCAAAATTAAATTTCAATTCCTCAACTCCTCCTGGAACAGGCTGAAATTACTTTTCACAGTAAAAAGAATTAAATTATTTGGTACAAAAACAAAACCCCTGGTTAGTTTGGATTAGTAAACCAGGTCTAACAAAAATCTCAGACAGCAGCAGTTTTACTTTGAGTTTTCCAGGTGTTCAAAAGGCAGACACGTGTTTTCCTTTGGCTGTGTATCCATGTACAACAACAGCATCCCAGTTCCTGCTTTTAGAATCCACACCAAAATCTTAAAGCTGTAATTACTGATATACACTCAATAGGAATTTTTAACTCACTGGAAAACTTCCTTACGGATTTAGTCACTGATTGTTACAGTTACCAAGATTTTTACTTTCTCCCAGTAAATATCCTGATTCCACAGAATATTCTGAGTTGGAAGGGAACCACAAGGATCACAGAGTCCAACTCTCATGTGAGGGATTGCACCCACGATGTCATTAGCACCAACTGAGCTCATCTTATCTTCATTGTTCGTCTCACGTACTCGGGCTCCTTAATTCTGCCTTTACAGACGTTGGCATCAAGAGCACAGCTGCATCGGCGCTCTTTGGCAATGCTGGTTCACAGCTGCAGAGGACGAGTAGCAGGAGTAATTGTTTGTTTAATGCCACTGCCAGAAAAATGTGTTTGAAGGAATGAAGACCCAGCTCTGTTGGGGGCTGAGCAAGGACCAGCGAAAAGCAGAAATAATCCCATGATAAACAACGAGGCAATTTACAGTTTCTTGAGCTAAGACTGGCATATCCAGAAGGCCCGAGCCCCAAGAAATGAGCATAAAAGCACAGAAAGCACAGACATGCAATAGGCCTCTGCTCAGACATTGCTTGTTCTACTTAAACTGTTTAAGTTCAAGTGCAAGTCATCTGGGCTAACTACAGAGTGGAAATACAGTGGAGAGACCAAATTCTTTTTTTTTCTTCCTATTATGAAACCACACTCTCACAAATTTCATTTCTTTTTTCTACTATCTTCAGTATCTTTGCACCCCTGCATACTTTGTATTTACACCTTAGCTCACCTCCACGTGGAGGACAATGATATTCTGTTGCTATTTTAGAGCAGTGCTTGAACTACTGGCATGAAATTGAGGAGCATTTCTGATACAGAACTTTTTGATTCATGACAAACATCCTTCCTGAAATTAAATTCTCCCTTCACAAACTGGAAGTTTTGCTTGAATGACGACATGTAATATTCTGCTGTATCAGATTATATAATACAGGGCACACAGTACCTCTAGATAATTGCAGGGCAGGATACAAATGAAGGTTAACCTTTTTCACTCTGACATGAGGCAAACAACAGCCGCAGGTTTAAATTATACCATCAAATTTCACAAGACTATAAAAGCTTAACAGTAACAACACTGATTTTCAATCTAAGTGAAACAGTAAATATTCACTAAGGCACCAAGAGATTTTCACAATTTAGGGAGAGAAGCACCGGGTATTTTGTGCTTCTCTCTTACTCCTAAAGCTTCCATTCGTCAAAACCCAGTTGCAGTTGCCTCTGCTCCCACCCCTCCTGCAAAACCTCTTTTACTGCAAGAAACGCTTCACTGACTGCAGCTTGTTAAGCAAAAGAGCATCTAAAGTACACAGATTCATATTGTGAAAGCAGCTAAACAATTACACAGGGATATTGATTACCAAAGGCATTTACTTTTATTAAGAACATTATTCAGATTTGAACATGGCCTGAACATTTCACACTGCGTTCAGCCAACAGCAATGCCTCCCATCCCGCTGGGCTGCCAGCTAAGCTGCAGCTCCATGGCACAGCATGTGGCAGAAGAATCTAACCATGGAATTATCCCATTTATCATCCTAATTATGCCTCGGAAACTGCTGAATTCACATCAATAGCTGCATCAAACTCCAGGCGTCACCACAAATTCTCAGGCAATGAGCAATGTCAGCATGCGAAAGACTGAGCTGCCCCGGCAGAAATCAATGGGACATTACTTCCAACCCACCCTCCCTTCAAGATCCTTGCCAGATGAAAAAATATCTGTGTTTGATCCTTATGCTCACGGAGGCCCTCAGCTGACATGATGGGCAATCTCACAGAGCTGCCTGGAGAACCCTGACAACACCCAGACCAACAACTCACATCAAGTTCAGAAAGATCTTCATGCAGCATTTTTGCCAGATGTGAAAGGAAGAAAGGAAGATCCCTTGCATAGTGAGCACATTTAGACTGCTGAAAGAATACACAGCAAAGGCATTCTGTGCAATGTGCCATGGGAACACACAGGGGCTGTAGAACACTGAGGTACGGCCAGTTGTGACCAACAAAGGGAGCTCTCATCTCAGGGTCACCGCGCTCAGACTGCCCCCACAACACCGAAAGCACCCATGGCAGGGTGAAAAAAGGACAATGGAAAGAGGAGGTTCACAGGAAAGCCATCCCACAAAACTCATCTGAGAGCAACCCCAAATGCAGTGCCAGTGTATGGCTTTGTGTTAGCAGCACTGGAGTGTGGACAGCAGCAGAGCAAAATTGGCACCGAAAATAAACCTTTGCAGCACCTCTGCAAAGAGCAGCTCCAGGGACTGCCAGGAGAACAAACACCGACCCGTATTCCCCTCTGACATACAAATTGTTTTCACATCCAGCACGGACAACACCAGTGCAAAGCCCCCAGCCTCTTGTTCCACAGCTACAAACACACAAAGCAGCAAAAACGGGTCATTGCAACCTCTGCAAAGTCGTTTTTTTACAGAGAAAAAAGTATCTTTCCCACAGATGAAATGCTATCTTTGATTCAGATCTTTACATTTAAGAGCAAGAGACTTCTCAATGCATTTATATTAATGCTCAGACAGGAAGCGTTGTTGATTAAACATTCAATTGCTGTTGAGTATCACCACTGCCTTATTACCTCATGGTGGTGGCTCAGAGTGAATCTAATTCTAGCCCAGCACTAGTGCCTGTATATTTTTTCTTGACTGAATTTACTTCTTCATACTTGTGCAAATGACTAATTTACTGAGCAGTAAAACTTCTTTGCTGACTGCAATGGAAAAACCAACAAATCCACACCACAGGCAGTTTAATCAAAACTAGCCCATTTTACAGGTCCTAAAACAAAGGGGGAGCTCTGGGCAAATGACTGGAAAGAGCAACAGCAACTTTCTATTTATGTACTGCACTCAAGTTGGCTGACTTTGTTTTTCTGTTACAATTTAGGCCTCGAATAGTTATTTGAACTGCGATGGTATTTATTTGATAGAAAACTGTCAGAAATACAGGAAGCCCTTCCCAGAATTAATCAAACCATTTTAAAAGTTATCTAAAGGACAGCCCATGTGAACATGATACCCACTGGTTAAACCACTGCCAGTCTGGATTGTATTTATAGTATCAAACGGTTCTTCAAAATTACCCTGGCTCTTTTTTTTAGTACTATCTATTCCTAGGCACTGAAAGTTAAATTCAACAGTAGCATTCTGACTGCAGAATAATTATCTAAATGGAACAAAGAAACACTATTCTGCTGATATTAATGTAGGATAGAAGAGATGCCCTGTATCAGTCTGAAAAGAACCACAGCCTTCTCTATTGCGTCCCCTAACTGATGCTGTATGAAACCCTGCACACTAAATGGCACAGGAGAATCTACAAAGAAAGCAATCAGGGATATGAGCTGTAATTTAAGGTAAAATGATCTATTCACAGACTTAGACAAAAAAAAACAACAACAACAAAAAAAACCAACCAAACAAACAAAAAACCCCAAAAAACCAAACAAACAAACATAAAAAAAAACAAAACCCAAAAGAATGTGCTGCAGAGAGATGTTTCCTTCTGCAAGGTAAAGCTGCATCACATTAAAAGAGATTTATTTTCAAAATTTATAATACATTTTGACAAGAATAAACAGACAAGATGGGGAACAACTTCTAAATTATTAAAAGTATGAATTGACTTAATTTTATTAATCTTATTCTTATTTTATTAATCTTAATCTTATGAAGATTAAAATAAAGCTTTATCTTAATCTTGTTCTGAGACCTCAAATAAGGAGTCCGTGCTGTTACACTCATGGCTTTATTATTGCCCCTTGAATCTTATGAAGTAAAAAATGAATATCAGAAATTATTGCATAAATGGCTCACACATCATCTTAGGTCCCCTTTTTCACCTTAGAGAATTTTTTCCACTAATCTTGATTTCACAAATGGACAAAGGGAGGTAAAAAAACATTGGAGACATTATTCTGATTCCCTTTTTTTTATACGTGAGTGCAAACAATTAGATTATAATTAATGTTTTATCAGTCAGCTGCTCCTAATATAAACAACATGGCTCTTCCATGTGAGCAGTAGTTTCTGTCACTTACTGCTTTTTCTATATTAATAGCCCATGATATTTTAAAAAACCCACAAAAACCACAAGAACAAAGTCAGCAGTAAAATAAAATACAAGAGAGACCAAAGAGTCACTTCAGAGCTCATTTTCTATTCATGGTGTATAGTTTAACAAATAACGTGTCTGTGTTTGATTTTATGATGTTACTGGGTGACCTACAGAATCTCAGGAGATAGCTAAGAAGAGAGATGACCATTATTCCATCAGTGAGAAAAATCAATAGGAGTAGCTACATACTTTATGCAGTCTAAAACCTAATTAATATAGAATTTTTAAGGAGAAGAATAAAAAAAAAAACCCAAACAAACAATTCTTAACTTTCCCTAGGCAATAAAGTAAAAGCAAACTATGTTTCATTCAGAATCAAGGCCAAGAGTCTGGCTGTTAAGCCTAAATACACCAAATGCAAATGTAAATAGCATCTGTATTATAATACAGGCTTGCTTTGGGGGTTTGGTGGGTGTTTTTCCCCCCCGTTCAAATCATTCTTATCTATAATTTCACACCTATTAAAAATAACAGCCTTATTTTACAGTAGCTAGAAATGCTAAACTGAAAACCTACGCAAATGGAAAGCAGAGATAAGAGCCAAAGCGTTCTGCCTGGAAAAAAACAAGTAAAAAAAATAACTATCCTGCAAGCTTTTCTCCCATCTCTGTTTTCTGAGGCTCCTTCAGTGCTTTTGCTAGAGGAGAAACTTAAACATAAATTGGGGTGATACGAAAACTGGCAACACCCTAAGAAAAACATTTGTAATGCCCCAAACAGCAATTTCCAGCCAGGGCACAACCACTGCATGGCAACCTGCATGTTCCTGCCTGGATAATGACAAGGCATCCCTGCCACCAAACGGGACCCCGCTGTGCCACAAGGGCTCACGTACCCACTGACATTGTAAGGGGACAGCGGGCAAACAGGAACAAATGCCAGCCTGAAGTACACTGCAACAGCACATCATAGATCAGTAATTACCAGCAGCACTCACCACGTTTTTCAGTTATCCTTGGAACACAGAGTCATACTGTAGTTTACTTTAGGGAACAGAGTGCAACTATTGGTATCAGAGCCTAACCAAAAAAAAACAACCCATATTTCTCAGATGCTGCGTGGATGCTCAGAATAATGAATAATCTTCTTTAAAAGCCCTGCAAACCACAAAGATGTGTAAGCCTGGAGCAAACAGCCCAGTGCTGAATGCACCACTGCCAGGAGCTGGGAAATCACTCACACATGGGGCTGCCCTGCTGACTGCCCTCATTAGCAGCTGCCTCCCGGTCTGGACAGACACACACCTTGCTGCATTAGCAGGGGTTGCTGTGACACTCTGAGGTGGCTGACAGAGGCCCTTTCTTTGCGGACACAGACCAAGAGCATCCTCAGCCCTGTGACACAGAACTGCACAAACGCTCTGGGAAAAGCTCCATCCCTTGGTGTTGAACAACAGCCCACGGTGCTGCTCAAACCCTCAGCAGGCAGCAAACACAACTTCCAGCCCAGCTCTGGCCGAGCTGGGAGCAGGCACTGACTCTGAGACCACTGCAGGAAGGTTGCAACTGGTACCAGTAACCCCCGGCTGCTGGTGGGCAGAGCATCCACAACTGGACAGGACAAGATCCAAGCTACACACTGTCTTCTTGAGGAGCTCAAATAAATAATCAGTTTTATCATAGCTAACGGACTCAATAAAACATAATGCAAGGGGGAAAGAATTCTGTAAGAGCTACCAGAGTTAGCAAAGGAAAAACCAGAAAACACCCCAAACACACCAACATAAAACCCAACACACATAAAACCAAACAACCCCCACAAAACTCAAACAAACGCCACAAAAAACCCCACAAGCCAGACAACAAAAACATTGAAAAAAATAAAAATAAAGAAGTCACAAACTGTTTCTCAGGAATAGTCAAAAACCCTGAGAAAAAAAAGGGAAGAACTGTAGCCTGGGTCTTGGAAGGCCACAGTGCCAGTATTGCCTCAGTCTCTACATCCTGAATAAAACTGCAGTTGAGTTACTGCACTTCAAAGGGATTAAAGTGTGTGCCATTAAGGACAGCTGCAGATTGTAAGACAGCAACAGGAAAGAAAATTGAAATCAAGAAAAGAACCAGCTCATCTGAGTTCTTCCAAGCTGTCATAGGTTACAATGTAAGATGTGCCCAAAGTATGTATTCTTTCACCATCTCCATGAGCTGTTGAAACCGGGTGGGCAGTGTTTGCCTTACTCACTCTATCTTCTGATTAATGGGCTCATCAACTGTCTCCAGTTATCTTATCTCTGGTAAATGGGCCATCAAGGAAACAATGCATGACTCATGAAATGATATCAATCCATTGTGAGATGCTCCACCCAAGGGGAGGAGCCAAGCATACCCACCTGGATATAATCTGGGATTTGGGACAGCACAGGCAGCCTTAGCCACTGGATTCCCAGAGGACAAGAGCTACCTACCAGACCTTTTCTACAGGCTCACTGCTTCAACAAGACTACTTCATCTGGCCTGCTACTACCACCCTAACTAACAGGGTGTTGGGTTCGTATTCTGACTCTGTCAGTAGTCCTTTGTACTATTGCATTTATCTTTTTATTTTGTTTTTACTTGTTTTGTTGTTTGTTTCTTTTTTGCTGTATTAAATTGTACTTCTGACTTGGAGTCTCTCACTGGTTTTGCTTTCAAACCAGCACACAAGCTCACTAAACCTTTTGGGATAAGGCATTTGGGCTGTGGAAGATGTTTTGTTTTGAAGTTTTAGTGGGAAACACATTTTCGGCACACTTCTCAAAACCAAGGGACTTGTTTAGCTTTAACAGCAGAGCTGAGAGTGAGTGACAGTGGTGGTTCTACCACCACGCAGCTGGTTCGTGACAGAATTCAGAGATGATTCTGCCCATTCACAGGAACAAAAGGAGCCAGGTAAAGCTGTGTTCTGGCTCCACACACACAGCACACATTGCTTGCTTTCATTGCACTCCACCTTGTTCCTCACTCAGCTACACAGATGGAGAGATCTGGCTTGGGAGCACAGAACACGTGACAAGGTGACTGTCACAGAACGTGGCTCATCTCTCAAAAAAGAGCAGCATTGAAAATAGAAAAGGCATCACACCTCTTCCACAAAGAATAAGCAGCAAAGGAAAATAAACTTCAAGCCAAATCCTGTCATGGAATCACACAGAGACAAGAAGGAAGCACAAAGAGCAAATCCATGGTGTCCCATGAGCAATGTCTTAGTCCAGAGCCTTCTTTCCTTCCAGCGCTACACCTAGAGGTAAATCCTAATGCAAAGTCATCTCATTGTGAAATACGGGTTTATGAGCTCCTTGCCAAAGTCACAGCACAGAGTTTTGTACTGCCTTGGACACTAATCCTGATCTGCAGAATATGCACTGTTCTGATTTCCCAACTGAAAGCTTTTGATCTCTTAACTTTCAACTTCATTCACAAGCCACCCTGCTGACTTCAATGAAGGAAAAAAACAGGAAAAGATATTAGCTAGCATAATTAGAGGGATTAGCATCTGATTACAGAACAAACCACAAGTAATGTATAACAAAAAGACAGACATTAAACTTAAGTCAAAAATGTCTCTTTTCACCAAGTCATGAAGAAATGCATAAAACATATTTGTATTTTCTGCACTTCAACTGTTTACAGATCTTTCCTGCAAAAATTACAAATTAATATTTAAGAAGTTAACAAATGCACCACTCTCATTCACAGAAACAATGGCCCAAAACTTATCAATCAATTGCTCTGAATGGCCCAAAGCTTATCAATCAATTGCTCTAAAATGGATATTGAAGAGAACTCCCCGTACAATCATTTATTCAGAATATGCAGGGTACGTACATATAAAAAATAAAAGGCATGCAGCAAGGATACACAACATTTTTAAAGCAGTTTTTACAATTTATTCAAATGCTCACATCATATTACAGTTTGCTTCAAGAAGCCAACTTAAAATGGTAAACGTTTTCATGAATCAGTGCTCCAAATGCATTTAAAAGAGCTAGCAGCATGAAAAAATCCTTCTTTAGGGTAGAGTTTTTACAATTTATTTGACAAATAAATTTAAATTCTAACCAGCAATATATACACCTAAAGTAAGCCTGACCTTGGACTAACTCATTTCCCTCAGCTGCTGGTATGCTGCATACATTTTGTATGAGAAGATTGAATACAACACAAGGAACTGCAAAAAGCACATGCAATGAACTTTATCCTTTTATCAGCTGCATTCAGATGTGTTGGTGATGAGACTTTTTAAAATCCATCCTCTCAGAAGCACCATGCTGAGAAACAGCCCTGTCCATCTAATAGTGTGCGTCTTATGGTCAGTGTTGAGCAAATCAACTGCCTTCTTAGTCTTTTCATAACATTTTTTCTATCTGCAAAAGCTTTCTTTAACACATTCCACTTAATTTTAATATCCTTATCAATTGCTCCATGATATTCAATATTTCTCATAGGATGCAATCAAAAATTCACTGGCATGAGTTAGGAATGGCAACAGTCGTGTCCTGTGCAAAATACTCTGCTGAGTTTCTCTGAACTGCAGATTCAAGGATTATGCCCCTGACTGAAAAGACTTGTAGTTAAACAGACAACCTGCCCAGGTGGTCAGCACCTTGAAAAAGAGAGAAGGTCAAAATGTTGGGGTGGGCTAAACAGCATTTTCCAGAAACAGGGAAAACTTGAGCCACAACCACAAAGCAAGACTTTCTGGTACACCATCCCAGATTCACTCAATATTCACCTCAAAGTCTTCAGAAACAGGGACAATATCATGATTTCTGTCATTTTCTCCTGCACGTTACAGAACATTAATTAAACTAAACAGTGGCCAAAACTGATACAATAAAGATTTTTCAGGATATCAACAGTAACCACGTCACTTGGTCAGGCAGCAATTTGTTCAAGACAAGATTTTTAAAGAGATTTACAATATTGACATAGGTACAGATTCCTTTTGGTTCTTTTCTAGTTCCCTAAAATTGTTAAACTAAAATCTTACTCTCTAATCTAAAGAGGCTGTGAAATATGCAAACACTCTGTCTTTAAACTTACCGGAGTTACAGAGAGGGTATCAAGAAGCCCCAGGAGACTTCAGCCCACTTACCCATAATTTTGCACCTAAACAATTCAGAACAGGCTGCAAAGGTCTCTTGACTGTGCTGAAGACAGGTTATTTTTAAAAACTGAAGACAAAAACCAACTTTACAATTTGACAGGAAAGGGAAACATTAACAGGAAAAAGAGAAATAAAGTCAATTACAATTTTTAATTAGCTTTCCAAGCTATTCTGTGAACATTGGTGCTCATGAATAGCAATCAATATGTCATTCTAGTAATTTGCTATGCAAATGAAGCACTTCAGCAGATTATCCCATCCAAAATTTAATACTCTTAACAAAAACTCAAAAAAAAATCTATTTGCCCTTATTATAAAGGCAAAGGAAGGAAACAACACAGAGAACTTCCCTAGAATTTGAACTAGTTCTACAAAGGTACCTGTTTACATTCCAGAACAATTCCCTCAATTTGAAGAAGATTTTGATCCCTGGATGTTTTTGAAATACCAAGCCCAACTTCACAAAAGACACCTCATGAATTATAGCAGCGCTATATGTTAGCATATGCTAACCATTAGCATATGTAAAAGTCAGAACAAAGTCAGTATCTCCACTCTGAATGAAAGAGAAAGAAACACCAAACCACTGGTACCGGTCACACTGAGGCTTGGTATGAAAACCTCAATTCCTGCTATGAAAGCTAGGAAGACAAGATACAAATTTTCCCTTGGAATTTTATTTTCAGTGATATTTGAAAATAACTTATCTGCAGCTGCGTGGTCAACATAGCATACACAGCAGTTCATAAGTAATACCAAGTTAACCCAGTCAGCAGCTGATGAAAACGTATTTTAAAATCAAAAGCACTCTTTATTTTTCTCCTGCCCAGACCAAGTCTGTAGTGTTAACAGAACATGTTAATCTCAGCAGCAGTCAGATGTTTGACTGGTCACACAGAAGTCCCCACTTTACCACACACATACCCCGATAAATCACTGGAAAATCTTCTTGATCCTTTCTGCCAGCACAGAGGAGCAGGATCCCACATGGTTTGTTGGGTTTTCAAGCATACTACCTCCTATGTTTCTACTTCAGGTCACAACAGTGTGGAGCACTCCTTCGTACAAAGGCCGTCAAACACGGTCAACACAGGTTCTGTCAGCCACTGTGAACTCCTATGTGCAAACCTGCAGATTACCAAGGGTCTGCACACAGGGACTGACCCAACTGTCCCACAGTTAGGAGAATGAGCAATTGATTTCCATTTGAGTTGATGTGCCCGTGAAATACAAGAATGCTTCAGAATACTTCTGTAAAACCAGCAGACGCTTTTTCTCTGATTTTTGTCAAATAAATACTTCATGGAAATTCCCCTGGAGCCAAAGTGCCTCCAGCTAAATCACTGTAGTGAAGAGTGCAGCAGCTTTTCAGGGTCACACTCTCACATAGCCCATTTGGATCTGTAAGCTGGCAATGACATTGCCATTCCCTTTCTGCAGAGGGATCATGGGCACTCCCCATCACACACATCTTGGAGAAAAAACACCAGGGTGAGCACAGGATGCTGCAGCTCATGGTCAATTTGAGCAGCCCATTTTTTGCGAGGATCACAGGGGAACTCATTATCTTCCCAAGGCAGGTGCAATTGTTGTTCTGAGCCAGATATTTTGGAAAGGCTATGAAGAACCTTCCCTTTGAAGGGCAGAAATCGCTCTCAGTTTTGCTGCATGCACTCCAAAGTTTAGCCAAAGGAGTTCCCCACCTGATGGGTCATACAAAGCAGGTGGGAATCAGTTCCACTCAATAATGGGAACAGCACTTATTACCACAGAAATTAAATATCAGTTCCTCTACATTTCAGATCAACTCCCTGCAAGAGCACGCACTAAGTTAGGAGCAAAGCCCTAACTTAAAAGACATTTATTTCTACATGCCTAAGAATGTGAAAGGATACAGGTTCTATTTCATTTTCTTTCTGCTTTCCAGATTTCTGAGATCACAGAGTGGTGAATTTTGAGAGACTCACTACATACACTGATATACATCACAAAAACACTGCCAAGTTTACAGAGTTCTTACTAAATTTTACATTTAGGTCTGAGACTTGAAACTTGTAATAACAAACATGAAACCAGCTGAAGTATTACAAGCCAACCAGGAAGAACACTTTTTCTGTAACCAGAGCCCTTCAGTTCAGTCACCCAGCCTCTGGAGCCTCAGAAGTACTATATTTCTTATGAGGCAGAGAAGAAAACCAAGAGGAGCATGTGATGTCCCACATGCTCCTGTCTCTTCCCTCCCTAGTGAGGAGGGACTGACACACTCGTTAGTGCTGCCCAGAACAATGCAGAATAATCCCTAAGTAGCACTGCACTGGTGCTGATTTTCAGGAGTTCCCACTGTGCATTTCCTTGCTTGCCTTACCTCCTCATCATCAAATTTCTCCTCCTGTGCATGCAACAATAGGTGAGAAAAAGATCTGCACGTTATCCCCAGGAAAAGCCTGCAATCAGCTCCCTGTCCACAGATTACACCAGACTTCTCTAGCTCCTGGATGATTTAACTCCCCTGCATATTTGGCCTTCAATTTCCTCCTTTGTTCAACACACTGATTATAATCATTCCAGCAGAAAAGTGAAAAGGCAGCAGGTCATAAATTATATCAGAGTAATTGCTTATGTGGAATATAAAATAGTTCTCTAACATGAAGCCAGCCTAAAAGAACTGGGTTAGACAAGATCTGCAAAAAGATACCCAGGTGTAGTGGTTTTAGGTTCGCCTATTTCTGTTTCCTGGGCAGCACATTAATTACTGTGGTGGGTTGAGTGCCCACCTGAATTATTTACTCTTTTTCTGCTGTGAGATAGGATTAAGAGAGAAGCAAAGCAGGCTCAAACATTAAAGGGTATAAAGAAAAGTTTATTAACAAAATTACAAGAGAGAAAAAATTAACAAGAATTAGAATAAAACCTTCAAAACACCTCTCCTCCCCTCATAACTTTTCTTTGCCTTCTCACTAACAACGTATAGAGACAAAATTTGGAACCCAGGTCAGTTTACCACATTTAAAATAATCTTTCATCAGTTCTTTTAGAAAGAGAAGTCTCTTTTTCCATGCCATGAAGACTTCTCCATGAGAAAACCGTTCTCTTATGGCTTTAATTCTCACAAATAGCAGCTGCCTGGGAATCTGCATGTGTGAAGACCCTCCCATATCACACAGCCTTCCCACAGCTGCATTATGGGCCATGTGAACTCATGGGGTACTATTTTAAGGATGAGCTATTCAAAGGCAAAGGTCCTCTGTTTATTTGTTAGATAATCCTCATCTCTAGGAACAGAGATCTTCTTTCCCTGAGGCAGGTCTTCATCTCATCTTATCTCATCTCAGCCTCTCTCTGTTCAAGCTTCTCATGGGATCACAGCTATTTCAACATTTATCAACTCAACACAAATGCCTTTGCTCATGTCTGTAATTTTGAATACTTCATCCTGCCATCCAAGTTTTCTACGGCTTAAAGGGATATTCTAGTATATTACAGTCCATCACCATGGCCTTGCAAAAGAACTTCAGCCTAAAACTAGGCACCTTCTCATTCTCTTCTCATCTAAGTTGTGACTCCTCCTTCACTAACCTTGATGCCTTCATATTGTCTCTCTACATGTCCTCACTGTCTCAGAGAGGATTCAATGTTTTGCAAGTTTCATCTGTGCAAGGAAAGAGTTAATATTCCCACCCGAGGTCTGCAGAGGTCATGATGGTTTTTTTCAGGCAGTACAGAGCTGCCCCTGGTCTCAAGCTGCATGATCTCTCCTACAGCTGGGACCACTCCCTCAGCAAGGGGTCTTGGTAACGGTGGCTGGAGCTGGTTCTAGTAGAGGATTCTTCACAAGTTGAACGGAGGGGGAGAAGTGGCTAGGATGTCACCAGCAGCATGCCCATGGCAGGGGCTTCCCTCCCTTCCTCTGCCTGGCAGCCGCTGGAGGCCGAGCCCAGCCCGGCCGGCAGGCCACAATGGGGGCGGAGGCTTCAGTGGCTGGATGCTGGCAGCCGCTGGAGGCCTGATCCGGCCGGGACGGGGCCTTCTCCCCTTCCCTCCTCTGCCTGACAGCCGCTGGAGGCCTGATCCGGCCGGGACTGGGCCTTCTCCCCTTCCCTCCCCTGCCTGATAGCCGCTGGAGGCCTGATCTGGCCGGGACTGGGCCTTCTCCCCTTCCCTCCTCTGCCTGGCAGCCGCTGGAGGCCTGATCCGGACGGGACGGGGCCTTCTCCCCTTCCCTCCCCTGCCTGACAGCCGCTGGAGGCCCAGCCCCAGCCCGGGGCCTGGCCCCCATGGCAAGGAGAGAGCTGGGCCTGCTTGTCACCTCTTCCCAGACCACAAGAAAAGACAGCTTCCTGGGATTTTTCCCAATTGTTAACATGGTGTTGAGGGTTAGATTTGTTTCTTTTCTCTTCTTACAGAATTTTTCTCGTAAGTTGCTAGGAGACAAACTACTGGTACTTATGGGTGATTACCCAGGACAAAGAGGTGGCCAAAAAGTCGTGAGGGGGAAGATAATGTGAGTTTTGGGGGGCAGGAGAGGGAAGGGGCTAGAGGCAGCTGGGCTGGCTTTTCTCTTTTTACTGGCACTGGGCATTTTCGGTCGGGGGACGGGCAGACAGTCGGTTCTTTGGCTGCGAGAGGAGTTCACTGTCACCATCAGTTCTGGGGATGCTGCCTTCACCTGCCCGTGTGCTCGGGAATTCTGCGTTCATCTCCCCCACCCTGTGCTGAGGCCGGCCCTGTCCACCGCCGGAGCAGCTTTGCTACAAAGTGACCTCGCAAGCCCTGCCCTGCCGGGACATCCCGCCATCCCAGCTACCGCCGCAGAGCTGCTGATTCATCCCATCCACCAGCCGGGATTTCCACTGTTCCAGCTCTGCTCCCCAGAAGGCACCGAGATCAGACTTGCCTGGGCTCTGTGAAGCAGAGCCCGCGAGGTTCCTGGTTCTGTTGTGTCGTTAATGCTGTAGTTGTTGTTGTTCAGTTTTGTTTAGTTATACATTCTAGTAAAGGACTGTAATTCCTACCCCTACTACCTCTGCCTGAGAGCCCTTTAATTTTTTTCTAAATTATAATAGTTTGGAAGGAGGGAGTTAGAATCCTCAAGGGAGGCCCTACCCTACCCAGCAGATACCTGTCTTTTTCAAACCAAGACACGTGTATTCCCAGAGGTGTGTCAACTTTCTACTGGTTTAACCAGAAATCAATATTCAAACCTAGTGACTGATTGGTTAATCACAGCTTTTCTTAGAAAAATGACTTTCGTAGGCGTCTTCCTTTCCTCACCAAATGTCAATAAATGCAAAACCAGCACACCAGGAAACATTTTGCAAAGATAAACTCAAAAATCTCAAAAATCCTTTACAATTATGCTACAGTCAGCACTTTATAGAAGGTATTTTAATATAGAAAGTGTTGAACTTAAACACAGACTAAAATTAATTTTCCCTCTATGTCCCAGTTTACCCTTCAGCTATTCTCAAGGTTTCACTAAATCCACTAATCTGCCAATATTGGCAAGTCTTGCAAAAATATATTGGGTTTTATTAGCTTCCAAAGAAACAGAAGCTGGTCTATAATTAAATTTCTATACCAGACCTTATTCCCTTGCCCTAACTTATTTGTAGAATTTGTGGTCTCAATGAGAACTGCTTCCTGAAATACAGTCAAGGCCATACACCCAAAAGTTTACAGAATTTCAGCGTTTTCCCATCAATCTGAAGTCTTCGGAGAAGGCTCGTGGCTCAGAGCTCCTTTTCCTCTATTGGGTTTGCAGTGCTGAAAGCACGGAAGCCTTAAAATCTCAGAACTTGATTTGCCAACCGCTTTGATTATCCAAACACCAAACAACTTCTCCTCCTCTGTTGATCTTCCTGTAAATAAAAATGCTCTCTATTGTGCAAAATAAGCACACAGCCTCATTCTGTACGGAAAGCATTTATATTGTTCAGCTTCAAGGATTTCCAAAGAAGGTTAAGCCAAACCATGCACAGATTTAGCTCTTCACATTCAAATGGAGAGCTTAAGAAATCATTACAGCATTTTAGGATTTATCCCCTAGTAAATTCCACTGTACATTAAAGAATGTATACTCTTTGAGACTGGAAAAGAAGACAAGTTTGTATTTTGCAGAATGGAGGGGGGAAAAAAAGTAAATATTTCCCTGAACTTATAAGGGAACTACCTCTTTTAAGACACCGCAAAGTACTTTCTAAATAAAGGCATTATACTCAAATCTACACAGATTTAAGTTATTAGAAAGAAAACATATTGGACAAAATAGCTTAACGTTTTTTATTATTAGAAAGTCAAGCATCCAGCAAACAGACTGACATTTTTTGAGGTCAAGTTCTTTCCACCAAAAATATTCTCTCTCAGATATTTTTGCTGATCTTCACAAGCAGCTCCAGTTCTTTTGGATTTGTGAATCCCTACAGATTTAGATGGACAGCTGAACGGTAATACAAGCCTACTGAAAATAGACGTGTTTTTCTCGATTATTTTTTGCAGCCATTGGAACAGGCCCACAGATCCCATGACACCAAAGATCACCATTAAAGGAGGAGCGCAGAGGAAGCAAAAAAAGGAAATTTTTTTTAGTTTCCCAAAATAAACCTTAAAATAGTTCTCTTCAAATTATTTCATCTCAATAAATCTGCCTAATCTTGTGCCTTTCACTTCAGCAAAACACTGAAACAACTGCACTTTGATCATTTTATACAAACAATCTTTACGCTTCTTTTGAGGAAGAAAAAGATAGAAACCGACTACAGTTGGCTTCAGTAGCCAATGCTTTTCCCTTTACGACACCAAACAAGTGAGTCTATCCTTGCCAGGTTTAAAGACCACTCTCAAAAGGCTGACTTTTTAAGGCAGTTAAGTATAAATCAGACATTTAACATCTTTCTAGCTTTCCTTTTTCAACGCAAATTTAAAATTCTGTTAACTAAGGAAGAAAAAATTAACTTTTAAGATCTAAGCCTGACAATAATGGCAAATACCATCTGTTCAGCTGTAGCTCAGGAATTTTTAAAGTAGCTCTCATAAGGAAAAAAAATCCTTCACACATGATTGCTGTACACTTTCTTCAGAAATGCCTCAAATATACCTGCCAATGCATTGTGTCACAGACTGACCTGTGCTCCAAAAGAAATTCCAGGAATGAACATCATCTGTCACACAAAATGGTGAAAGAGAGTTCACAAATTATTTTAACTTTGTTCCATCAACCCATATTTTACAAACTCCTCTCACAAGCAAGAAATTCAACCCAATTACTGCAAATTTGCAACCCGGTATATACAAGGAGTGCAATACTTTCAAGCCACAGTCGAATTTTGATTGCATTTCCAAGAGGCAGGTGTAAGACAAAAACAACCCACCAAGTTATGAGGGAAACCCTCATTACTTCCTTTGTAAGTTTTTGTGATTTACCTGCACGACCTTTGCACTTCTCCCTCATATTCGAGGTAGGGTTTATTATTTTTTTAGGGGATAAAAGACTAAATTTTCTTAGTTGCTTGATTTCAGAAGCTCAGAGTTTAAGGAGGAAAAAACCCAAGTGTCTGAAAAGTCATGAAGTCCTTGTAGGCTGATAATGATCAGACTCATGCAGTACAAATATAAACACATACACAGTGTTGATAATCATGTGCATATTCAGTGAGAGGAGAACCTACACGAGAAAGAATGAGGAAATCAGTCCCAAAATGAGCAGAGTCTATTTTTTCTCACCTACTTTACTGACTTCAATCTGCTAGCAAATGAGTGATAGATGAATGATGATCAAAAAGCAGAATCTTAATATTTGCATTTAATTGCAATTTTCATCAAATGAAATAAAAGGTGTCTCACTTCATTTTAACTGTCCTAAGACGTGCAAAGAAGAGCAGCAGTAAATTAAATGTCATTCTTAATCATTGTTATTAGAAAATCAGGCAAGTGCTATCCATATTTGGGATATGCAACTTCAAGTGATCGGTCTGATTTCTAACAGCAACAAGAAACAGCTCCACAAAATGAGCACGAGGGAAACCTCAGGACAGTGCAGCACTGCTTGCCTTTACCACACTCCCAGTATTTACCCAGCACCAGACAGGAAGCATGGGGCCGAATACAGACAAGGAGCAAGCAGCCTGCACCACACAGCTGTTCTGACAGGCAGCACAGGGAAGAATAACCACACTTAAACCTTCAGGATACCCATCTTGGCCAACACTTCACTTAATCTTTTTAAGTTGAATAAAAAGCACTTTGAAAAGAATTAAAAAAAAAAAAGAAAAGAAACAAAGCAAACAAACTCCTCCCAAAAAAAAAATACAAAAGAAACAAAAAGCCCCAAACAAACAAGCAACAGACACCAAGAACGGTTCTACTGGCTCAATGGAAGCAGTTATGCCACAAGAAGCCATAAGGTGAAAGAGATTAAATCAAACATTTCTCCTGTCTGTACAAAGGCAACTATTAGCAGAACAGCATTAAAAGCTTTGAAATAACTGTTTACATTTATAGGAAAACACACAAAGGATGAAACTCCAATTCTACCAAGATATGCTGCAAATCTCACATTGATTTAACGAGGGTCAAGATTCCTCATACAAAGACCAAACATCTAAATAACAGCAATAACTGCTGGGAAACTGCAAATCTATGTAAAGGCTTCTTTAAAATCAATACAGAGAGAAGCCACATTAAAATGAATTGTAATTCCACACATACACTTCTATTCCAAAACATGTTTTTAGGTGAGCTGCAAAAATTGTTTTTCCTAGCCCAATAATCTATTGGTCAACTCACACTCCATCTGTATCTTGAGGATACTCAGGCCCATCAGGGCTGAAAAAAACCTGAACCACTTTTCCAATCCCTTTAATTTCTGCCAAGCCTGAACATCTTGTACACAGCCGACCTGTACCACAAAGCCAGCAGCATCAGGGATGCTTCACCACCAAGCACCACGAGAGATTTACACAAACCCAAATCATTTCTTGAAAGATGGATTTTAAGAATCATCCATCTTCCACATAGAGCATGATTTCAGCGCAGGGAGATTAGATGTGGGCACTTCAACTCAATGTGTCTTAAACGCTAATTTTTATTTTTTTTTTAGTATCAGTTATTGAGCACGCAAGTACCAAATTAACTGATGCAGTGAGAGACACACAGTAGCCTTTAGGCTAATTTTATCAAGAAGTCACTTGAATTTTGATGCCATATTATAATGCACAATGTTCTAACAACTAACTCAAGGTAATTCACTCCCTTGCTCAACATCTAGAAGCAATCATCAGAGCCATTTTTGCTGGAATGCACACAGCAAAGAATGAGAAGGCAGTTAGAGTGAACTGTCTTAAAGTGCACTTTAGAAATTGACGCTTGCACATTTTAAATAGTTAGATTCCACTCATTAACCTTCTTGATAAGACTAAATTTGCAGCTCATAAAAGAAAACAAAACACTGAAGTATTACAAGCATCCTGAATTTTGTGCTGAAAGCTCCCACTGAGTGTGCACAACTCTCACCTCCTGGGTACATCTGCTGGGTGCTTAAAAACCAATTAAAGAAAGCTGAGCTCCCTTTTAAGTGTGCAATTTGGGCAGGAGAAAGTGTGTCCAGGTCCAGATACAGCCCTCCGAGTTCAAGATCAGTCACTTTAAAGTGGATAAAAACAGGATGAAACTCTGACTGCTCACAAGCCACTTAATGGGAGGTGACAAAAGACACACCTTGGAGGGTGTTCTTTAAGTGGCACACACTCTACTTACAATCAAGATATGCTTTGGAAACTCGTAAGTGCACAGTCTTGGTAGCCTTCCAAGTAATGCAATTAAAATTGGTAACAATATGATTCTTACTGGCAAACATTCTCTAATTTCATAATGACAATTTAAATATAGTTGGCAGTCTTCTATGCTGAAATACCTGAACACTAAAGCTGCTATCAAATACTGACTTCTGTCTTTTCAGACCTCTGAATCATTTCATTATCTTGACACCCAGACTTCATAATCAGACAAATCTTTTATCCTATGAGACAAAGAGTCAGTCTTCATGAACTGCTTTTCAATCAAAACACTCTGGGAAAAAAAAGGATTCCTAACTCCATTTATTGATGAAAAGAAATAGGAAGATGGAATCATTTACATGTCTTTACTGGGGTTTATTGGTGACCTACAGGAAGCACCAGCAAAAGAAAGCAGAGTTGCTTTGTGTCCCACCTTCTGACCCTTATAAGCACTTGCCAAACTTTGCTCCTCATGTATTTTGGATGAGGTTGAAAAGAAGGTGCATTTTTTTTTGTCTCCTATGGACTGATAATGAGAAGCATTTCATTATTATTTACTATAAAAAGAAATACAAGAAAACACTGAGTGATGCAGAAAATGCCAAACTAAGATCTGCCCAGTGTGCTCTCAAAGCTGTCCCTTCACTCTCCTCCCCCCAGGCTGTAAGGTTTCTCACACACAGAAGACGCTGGCTCTGTCTCCCCGGGTCAGCTGTTCCTCTGCTGCTGAGAGACAGAGCTGATGTACTCACACCACAGACCTGCAAAGTGGGACTGAATGTTCCATTGGTTTGGAAATGTCCACAATAGCTAAGACCTCAAGTTTTGCCCATGTCATTAATTTAATTGGAATCAAATATTCTTAGTCATTCAGATCATTGAGAGGCTTTCAGCTGTACTTAAAAATTAAGACTAAATGTTGTTTATGGTAATGATGAAGTTCAAATACAGTGAACTTTTAAGAGGTTGATTAATTGGGTCTTACAAGAAATTTGGATATGACAGCCCTTTTAGGACTTCACTGAGTAGTTTAGTGGTACATACTAGATTAAGATGATAAATTATTTAAGAGATTATCCTTATGCAGAAATTTGGGGAAACAGAACATGCTGCAGGTTGTATTGCTCCCTGCCTGTGACAACCTGGACCTATGATTGATTTTTGAATATGATGGGGGGAAAAAAACCAAACCTTATCCTTCAGCATATTCTATTTTCCATAACTGAAGACCACAAGAGACAGTTCACACAAGTTCCAGCTATCATTAATGCAATTCCAATAAACCAGAAAGTGTGCCTCTCTGTCTTATTGAGCAAAGCTATCTTAAAATACTTAAAAGAAAACATTTTTCTGTCCAAAATGGTGATTTTTATTGGACCCTATGATAGACATCTCAGTGTCAACAACCTGCTGCAAAGCTAACAAATTGCATATGCATATTTAATACACACATTAAGTTGTGCAACTAACCACCTCCTAAAAACTCTGATGTCACCTCGTATTTTTTTTTCCTTGGAAAACTTCAGAGAGGTTGGTTTTGTTTTTTTTCTTGGGGGGGGGGGGGGTCATGGGGCAGGGCAGGTTCTCCCTTTGTATTGAGCGTAAATAATTTTTGCACCCTGGAGATATTTAGTGAAAGAAAATGTTATTTTCTACTGAGTGAAAAGTGAGAACCAAAACTGTTCCTCTAATCCTTTTCCCCAGCCTCACAATCATGAAGGGAAAAGGAGTGGAAGTGGAGGGGGCTTGGTTTTGTTTTTAAATTAAGAAGCAACAGAGCACAGCAAAGTAAGGTGAGAACTGAAATCGTTATCTTTGGTTGTCTTTGGTCCTCTATACAACAGGATGCTCAGGGCACATGGGGAGCTTTGTAAACACCACATCCGACCTCCATCTCCCACCAGAATGCATCTTCAAGCCACAAGTCCAGGTTATGGCTACAGCACCAAGCTTTGCAATTGCGTATGAGATATCCACAAAATGCCTTTTAACTTAAAACTTACTTACTGTAGAAAAACAGAGCAAGGAGAAAGCAGCACGAGGTTCTTGCTAAAATAGAACCTTTTTCCCTTTACTGATCAGGTGGAGGAAGAAAAAGCCTATCAGATATTAACTGCATACAGTGCCCAGACATCTTACTTCATTTATTGACACTACATTATAGTCTTTGAAAATATCCAATTTTAAGAAACAAGGTATATAAAGTAATAAAAAAAAACTTAAGGCACTTGAATATCAATATAAATAACCTTAAAATGCCTGTTTTTAACCACCAACTGCTGGGAGATGGTGGCTCCTGTTATCCAAAAATGTTCTCTGCAGCCCTCCAGTGGTCAAAGGCACAGCAGAGCCCAGGGAGAGAAGGGCCCCGTTTTGTCTGATGAACTGCCGGCAGCTTAAAAGACATCTCCCACGAAACAAAACCTCCCACGCTTGTCTAAAGAAAAGATTCTTATAAAGGACATCATTATCTCGAATTACATTAGAAAGTAAAGAGGAGGAAAGTAACTCCCCTCCACCAAAATGTTCCGTGTTGTATGATAATCTTCCCAGAAAACACGGCGTTGCCACCAGGACACCGAGGCACGGTGGGTCAGTAGCAGAAGGAGCAATTCATTTCCTACAGTCACTTTCCGCTATTCACACACGTAAACGTAAACAAAGACAAGTCACATTTGCTGGAAAGAATCAATTTCCTCACAATGTTACGGCTCAAACAGTTGGTTGGGGGTTTTTTTGGTTATTAAGAAAACAAACACTGAAATTTTCTCTCTCACACATGTCCACAAATAAAATAAACGCCAAAGCCCCATATAAAAATAAGAGAACCGAAACGTTTTAAAATAATATAAAATAGACTGAGGCAGAGTTCTCAAAACTAAGTTTATGAAACTTGGGGCTCGAAAGCCAGTCCTAAACTGCATGGAAACAATGCAAGGGAAAAGAAAACAAGCAGAGGCAAGAAACCGCCGACACCTGTGCGACTGGAGCTCTTGGAAGGGGCACGGCTGGCCGGGAGGTGGGAGCCAGCGAGAGCCCCGCCACACCTGCGCCACTGCGGGGTCACCCCTGTCCCAGCCTGGGGAAACCACAGCGCTCCTCCTCCGCTCCGGGCCTGGGGCAACCACAGCGCTTCTCCTCCGCTCGCAGCGCCGGCGTGCGGAGGCGCAGCCCCGGTCCGTGCGCGGTTCCCGCCGGAGCCGCGCCCGGCCCGCGCCCCGGTACCTGCCTTTGGCGGCGAGCAGGCTGCTCAGCCCCAGCGGCAGCAGCAGCAGCGCCGCCGGGCCCCAACAGCAGCAGCGGCGCCTCCGCATCCCCGGCTGTGGTGCCGGCCGCCGGCCCGGCTGTGTGCGCGGCGCTGCGGGCGAGCCGCCGGGCGGAGGCTGCTGCCACCGCGCCGTCACTCGCCCTCGCTGCCAGCGCCGGGGCGGCTCCGGCCCCCGCCCGGGACCGCGGCGACGTCACGGCGAGGGCAGGCCCGAATATTCATGAGCCGGGGCCGCGGGCGGGAGGCGGCTCCGCACCTGCCCGCGCAGGTGTCACCGCAGTCCCCCGCACCTGCCCGCGCAGGTGTCACCGCAGCCCCCCGCACCTGCCCGCGCAGGGGTCACTGCAGCCTCCCGCAGGTGTCTCCGCAGCCCCCTGTACGCGCCCGCGCAGGGGTCACCTCGGCTCTGGTCTGGGGATACGGGGAGGGCACGGCGAGCCGGGAGCAAGGACACGGCGGAGTGGTGGGCAGGGAGGGAGACGGGACGGAGAGGAAGAAAACGAGGCTTTGGTGAAGGTTGCGAAGGGCGCGAAGGGCACCGGGAAAGGAAGACACAAAGGTGGCAGCTGGAAGAAAGGACCGGAGAAGAAAAGATAAAGTAACAGTTCAGTAAAGTCGGAGGGAAACAGAAGACCTTGGAAACCCAAGGTGGGAAGAGAACATGAAGTGCTTTTGTTGGAGGAAGAGGACAAATTGCAAAGGTTTTGGTACAGGGGAGAAATGAAAGAGGAATGGGCAGGGCTTCAAACCTTAGACACGGAGACAACTGCCCTGGCGAGGCTCGGAGTGATGCACAAAGGCATTTCCTTGTGGAGGAAGGAAATACCTATCCTAGGAAAGCCGGGGTTTGGGGCCTCACAGATTACTGTGGGCCCAGGTGCAACTCATAACTAAGGTTGCAGACAGCTGAGGTATTCTAGCAGGAAAGCACCGACAAATGCGAGGACACTCACATTAAGATTACACATTACACTGACTGCAAGGTATTAGCTCCATATAAGCTGTGAGAGCCACAAGGAACTATTGCAGGTAGCTTGTACCCTTCAACGTTTCCTTCCCTGCTTCAAATGCTCCCTCATCTGTACTCTGTCCCGCGAATTGCTCATCAAAGCCACCTGACTCTGGAAAAGCCAGTACTTCCAGCAGAATCACTGCTCCAAGGGATCCTTGTTGGTCACTGGGCTGTTGAAGCGCTGTCACTCTGACAGAGGAATGTCGGGATGCTCTCCTGGGATGTTCCCTGAACACCTTGTGCCTCAGAGCAAGCCCAGCAGCCATCCCACAGAGTGCCATGGAACCTTTGCACCAAAGGCATCACCATCGTTGAAAAAATTCATTTGGGTTTAGGTCGCTATCATCATTCCTTGCCGTTATTTTTCCTAACATGTGGGGCTAGAATCATCATCCATTGAGCAAATTGCATTGAGTAGATGGAATGCAGGATTCCCTCCTCCTCCTGCCCGTACAGACAGAAAAAATGGGATGGGATTCAGAGACAAGAACCCAAGCTCTTTTCCAAACCAAAGATGTAATGTTTCATCTGCTAAGGAAGACAGATGGAAATACACATTTACTGTGACATTGCATTCAGAAAAAAAAAAAAAGTCCAAATTAAAACTGTTGGGACAAACTTTTAAAGCTCTTTTTGACTGCTTGACTAATTAGTTATGGAACCTGCTTTCCTGTAATCTCTATTGTGAGCTTGAGTAGAATACTGTATAGAAAAAATGGGGAAAATCGGAAGTAAAGTAACTTTGAATACCAGAAAACTACAGAAAAATCAAATTTTTGCCAGCATTCACTTCTTTTAAAAACTTTATAGGACTGTGGCTTGTTGATAAACATATAAATAAATAAATATAGGGGCGAACACCATAAGCATTTTTTACCACAAAATCCCACTTTGTGAAAGGTGAGAAATATGACCTGTGGACTAACACTCTGAAATACATGTAAATATATATAGATAAAAAAAATATAAATATATAAAAATGTATATAAGCACAGCATCATAATCCAGAGGAGGGTGTTTTCCTACAGGGAACCAGCAAGTCTTTGAGGGAGCTAAAATTGGAAAATATTGCATTTTTAGTATGAGCCTGTCATTAACAATCCCAAATACAACTGATTTGCTGGTGGGATGTAGAGAGCAGGTTTGCAAGGCAGATGTTGTACAGGAAGAAGCATCTTCTCAGCCAACTTACAGTCTAAATAAATAAGCTAGATAACAGAAATAAAAAGGGATAAATGCTGCTCCATTCCATTGGCAGGGAGCTGAAGCACAAAAGATGAAGATACTTCACCAATAGATAGCATTACAGTGGTGTCAGAATCAAAACCTAATTTCAGCTCTGGTACCTTAATCAAAAACTCTCTTCCTTTTTACCTGACTGTGTTTGTTTATTGATGTGACAACGTGGGTGTTCTGCAGTCCTCTGCTGGTGTCTCATACAGGTGATGGATGTAGATGGATAGAAAGGTTTACAAACAGTAATGATGATATGGCCCTGTGCAGGAATTCATAATAGATAATTGCCATTACCTCTTCTATTGAATGCTGACTTGCAACCCAGTGTGTCCATTAACTCCTGCAGCCTTCATGGGGGCTTGAGAAAGCAAATGGAAAATCCTTTACCCATTTTATTCCTTCTTTCTAATTGTTGCTTAACTGAAAGAGTGTACCCTTCAATTTTTCCTTGCATACATTTTTGACAGAACCATTACAGCAGGGAGATGTATTCTTTAGTCCCAAACAGGAGCATGCTGAAGGATTACCTCTGACCTGAGATTCATCCATTCTTGTGTCTAGAACCACCACTTTCTCTTGACATGGTTTATTGGTCCTGTAAAATAGAAATTCTAAAACAAGGGGGAAAAGGTCACAGCCATGCATTCCTTGCGAATTATTGACACGGGCCTAGCACCAGAGGCAGTCAATCAGAAAGATCCATTTGAGTCTGGAGATGTAAAGATTATTTTTATCATAATTTCCCTAGTATGGATTCAAGATACTGCTGGAGGCCAGGATTTAACCCTGGCAGGCAGAGTTTGCTGAAGAAATCTGTGTTGCTCCAAGGTCGTGGTCGATCCTACCTCAGCATATATCAGGACATTTAGCTGGGAGCTTTAACTATTGGGATGTTCATGTTTTCTAAATAAAAGTCTTTAATATCAAGGTGAATATTAGATTTTCTAAGTAACAGAGAAGAGAGAATTTAGCAGCAATATTCAAGTGTAAATTGGGGTTACTCTACTGTTAAGTGCATTATACTGCATTACTTAAAAATAACTGAAGCAACAAAAATAAAGGAAATCATAAAAAATAATCTATTTTAACATTATAAAAGTTACTTTGTCATCCATAGAAAAGAATTCAGTATGTAAATACACATAATTCAGATCCTACTGCAAACCCTGTTGTAGCACTTGTTGTAGGATCAGGGTCTAAGGTTCAAAATTCTTCATCCTTTTATTTTAGGACATGTTTGTGTAATACCAAAAAAGGGAAGCACATAATCTGATTGGCTGCCTATAGCCATGATTGTAAAAATCAGAATGTATAGTTAGAAATAACCAGCCAACCAAGGTGCAGGAATCTAGATCTGATCACATTTAGAAAATGTTTATGTATTACCCAAGAAAATGTCAGCATATTTTCATGATGGAGAAGCAAAAGGGAAAGCAGCATAAGCGTCATTTTAAAGAAGAAAATGGATTTAAAGTACAGTATTATAGAGCATGCATTTTCTCTGATACTGCTGTTGCAGTCACAGGATAGAAAAATAAATTTCCAATAGAATGGAAGTAAATTTTGGGGTTGCTGGTGAACATAAAGTAATGGTTTTGCTGTGTGCCAAATGCAGCAGCAATAACAATGATGTAATTTATGTTTCTTCTCAACAAGCATGAAGTAGGCCTAGAGCCATCCTGATTATTTGTTCTTGCTGCATGGCTTTAAACTCGCCTTGGACAGCAGAGGACATGAGGAGAATGAGGCAGTATTTTGCCACTGCTACCACAGGGGCCATTGCCTCTGCAGAAGTTTGCAAGCATTTCTGCAGACTTCTGCAGGTCAGGAACTTTCAATAAATAAGCATGGTGGCCATCAAGCGGAACAAAGCAGCCTGAGAAATGAGGATAAATATAAACATTACTTCCCATACACTGCTGCAACTGCTAATGCGTTAATTAAACAGAAGAAAATGTACTTAAATTATTGATTCTTAATAAATGAACCGTCGGAATAGTAAATACGTGTGTTCTATAACCGTCAGGAGGGTTTTTAAACAAAGGGGCCTTTTGCAGAAGGAAAAATCACATGAAAGGTGGGGAGAGAACTGTATTTGATTAAATACCATTAAGAACCCAAGCAAAGCCAAAGAGCTGTGATGGTGGGAATTAATACTGCTGACAGGCTATTGCATTGTCCCGGACATTTTGTGCACAGCGCTGTAATTCCTGTTTGAGAATACAGATGGGAGCTCTGAAAGTGTATTTAACCCTGTAGTGCCCAATCAGAATAATGGAAATGGAGTTTGAATCCTTAACACTGAGCCCTGCTGCCTTCTGTCATTGTGCTACAGTAAAAGCCACAAACTCCAACTCTGTTCCTTTGACCGAGAGGTCTGAGTTTATTCAAAACCAGCGCCTTATTTAAAGGTTTGCAGACAGCTGGACATCATTGGTCAATTCAATCACCACCCCATCACCCTGATTGGTTAATTAGGATCAACACTTCTTGTTTTCACAGGTGCAGAATATTTACAAACCCCGTGACAAAGTTGTGAGAATATGTTGACATTTCTTTTGCTCAGCTCCCAGGAGAAAATTCACAGCGCTGCAACTGAAAAATCAGCCGCGGTTCCAGAATGAAACCCACAGCCTTCAAACTCTGCTCCTGTCACCCTCCTCAGGCCCAAAGACATCCATCCTGTTTTAGGCTGCTTAACAGGCACGTGGCTTCAACTGTTGTTTCCAAAGCAGTTTTTGTTCTTAGCGCATCATGAAACTTCCTGGGTTTATATTGTGAGAGATGACTAAATAAAGTCATGTTACATGCTAAAAGTTAATCTTGCTTAATCACACCCAAGCAGGCCTTTGATGGACACCTGTGTAAAACACTTGTCTTTACAGTGCAAGATGTATTACTGGGTGCTTATTACCCTTATTTTGTGTTGTCCAGTTTGGATCTTTCATTTAAGACATTGACATTTAAGACATTTTTCATTTTATGTAAATAAAATAGAATCTGGAAGCAGAGATAACATATTTTTTTGTAGCATTAATGAGATTGTCAGCAGAGAACAAGAAAATTAGCAAATCTATGGAAATTTTAAAATGAAGATAGCACAGGATTTCAACCTTTACATTGGACCCAAATTAGGAAAGATACCCTTAAAATTAAAAATTGGAAGAGAATAAGTATTTCACCTATAGCGAAGATGTCATTTCAAGAAAATCAAATTGGGAACACACTGAATAATAATTATTTTCTTTTTTTAGTTCTGTGAAGTCTGACTTAGAATTGTTTTTTGATGCTTCTATCCAAAGGTATGAAAACCACTTGGTGTAAGTCACAGCTAGGGCACTGTCTCAGATACTGACTAGTCAGACAGAGAGATTAATGCCTCCAACAGAGCTACAATTGCAGCTTCCCACATGCACTCACCAGAAATTCCTTCCCCTTCTGAAAGTCTGGGCAATGCAGTCTTATATGTACATTTAAACTGGTGGTTGGAGATTTCAAGTAAGTTGCAATTTTTTCCCTCTAGGGTCCTCCCCCAATTAATATTTTTACACTTTTGAGAAAGATTTCAATGGAAAAATAATGAATCATAACAAGATAATTTCAAAACACCTCAAATTCTCCCCTATTTCTTTTGTGAGAGTGTTCTCAGTGTCATTCCTGCTGTAAAAAGTGACAGCCCTTCTGCTCTCTCCTATTTGGCATTAGCAGTAGGGCACTGGGATCAATAAATGAGTTTTTATTTGGTTATTGGTCTGACAAGGGATGATCAGAGCTGCCCTAGCAGGACACAGGACCCCAACCAGAGTGTGAGAAAGGTGACAGATCAACATCTGCCCTGGGGCTTGCACTAAACCAAATGAAGAGTGAACAGAGGGTGCCTGGCACAAGTGGATAATGCTGTTTGCAGATTATTAGATCATGAAATTGGTGCTGCTGTGCAGCCTGCTGAACCAAGGCCTTTCTTTGGGACCATTTTTCCTGCACTCAGAGAGCCAAAAACATGGCCTTGTGGAACCCTGAGTCAGTTCTTCGTGGGATGGATTCATGCTTGCTGAACTTGGATGGCAGCACTTTGGGTAACTTAAATATCCAGAGGAAATGAGAACATCAACCCAACTCCAGCAGTCTTAGTTCTTGAGAGGAAATGCTGTCACCTGCAGGAACAGCAAGCAAATTCTTTAACTCATTTAACTCCTAAGTGTTTCTCCAAAACACTCATTTCTCCTTCCTCCTATTTCCTGCCTTCAAACCAACCTTCCTCTCCTACTTACAGAAGTGTGTAAACAGCACAGTAAAGCTGGAGGTGTAGATTGGAACCCCATTGCAAGGTTTACAGCCCATGTGCATTCATTATATTCTCCTTTTTTCTTTGTACAGGCTTCAGGGAAGATGTGAATCTATGTAGAGACATATTTGAACATGTGGAGGGGGAATAATAATAAATACCCAAGGTGACCTTTGAAGGCCAACTAAAAATGTGATTTGACAAAATTTTAATGGTACCAAAAAGAAAAATGACAGCATTTCTACCCACCCTGAGTGCCCTCTATGGCTCCCATCAGACAGCACAGCAAAATTTCTGTAGGATATTTTTCATGCTCCATGCCCTCTTCAGAACTTTCTCAGCTCTTACACCTTTTTCCCATGTTCTGCAACTTTTAAATGAACATTTGGTTTACTTCACCCTCAATATTTTACATATTAACCTTTTGGTTAATCAGTATTTGCTGTGCCTACCTCTAGGTTCTGTAAATTTTCTTAATACTTCCTGAAGCTCTAGAACAGTGTCAGACCATAACTTAGGGTAAAGCAGCCTAAGACATAGGCTAAGACCTCATAAAATTTATGAGGTTTTCACACTGTATTTCTAACAAACACAAGTCATTCTAAAATAACTCTTAGAGAGCTTCTATTTATTTGGCAAAGTACAGCTTCCCTTTTCCAACTCAAAGACTTCAAAATGAAAAAACACACCTTTGCAGGAAAAGTATATTCTAATACAAAGATGCAATCAAAGCTTGGAATCTCTACACGGCTGTTAACATTACTTTAGTGCTACCTTTCCTGTAGTTTAATTACCATTATTACATCAGGCTGAATGTCAAAAAATGTTGATGCAGATAAAGATTTTCTGCTCACTGTAAGATTTCCTCCTCGAGCTAAATTTGAACCAGTTAACTTTCAATTGCTGCTCTTCATTTTTTTGATTAATGATAATTCCTTATAATTTCCTCCCTTTTCCCCCATGTCTGATTTCTCTTGATTATTATAATAACATAATCCTATCCCATCTCTATTTTGCTTTCTTCTGAGGCGTATTTCTCGATAGGAACCACTGTAGGCTTAGTGCTGTTTGATCTGAGCTGCCATGAGCTGCTGTGTTTTGGCTGATCACTGAGCAAAGCTGATATTTCCAGGAGCTCCTCATTTCAGAGGGAATGGAGGTAAGGAATGCCATCCAGAGCCCCACGGAGCTCCAGGCACTGGGAGATAGGAAAAACCCATGTGCCTGAGCCACCAGAAAGCACCAGGGCCTTTCTGCCCACCCTGGGAAATTCAGTGCAATGTGGATTCTTTCTGTGCTGAAGACCAACACAGGTTGGATCTGTACCACAGGAAATCAAAGATCCTGGGTCCTCAGCAGCACCTCACATTGTGCTGTTGTTAGCACACAACTGCTGCTGCTCCAGCTGTGCCCGTTCCCTTTGCAAGTCTGAGCCCTTCTCTGCAGAAGAGAAACTACTGTGATTTTTGTGGGGGCCTGTATCACACCCAGATGAATGAAACTGGTTTGGAAACCAGTCAGAAAAGCTGTTGCTGAAAGGCAGTATTTCCAAGGATGATAAATAAAGGAAATGCTACAGCAGAGAGATTCAGTGCTGAAATGCATCCCCGTTGCTAGCCTTGAGTCTCTGAACTTCAGCAAAATTCAGCTGAAACCAAGCAAAGGAATTGCAGTCAAGTCCTTCTAAAAAAAATGAGTTTGAGAACCCTAGAGTGACTTTAGAGAAGAACTACATACACAGGGCAGAGAGAGCAGATTCATCATTCCGGGAGCCAAGAGGAGTTCTTAAAAACATAACCTTATTTGTTGGGTTTGTGAACTAGAGGAAATAAAACCACCAGAGTTCACATCCTAGAACCATTCCAAATGCAGTGCTGTTTCTTCAGCGTGGATTTCCACAAACAGCAAATTTCTTACGGGAAACTCGAATAGAGCCCAGGAGAAATAATTCCTGCTTCAGTCAGAGAAGAAATCTCCACATCCACAGTGTCCACACTGCTGCTGGGTAACTGATACAGGAGCTATTGCAATATCCCACTTTCTGATGGCCTGGCTCACTGCAAGGCCTTGAGTTTCCAGAATCACTAATCCTTTAACTGTGGGGGTCATAAATGTTGCAATTACTCTCAATTTCCCCAAATGATAAGTCTTAGTATACAAATAAAATGTGAGCAAGGAACTTTTTCCACATGAAATGGTTCAGAACCAAACATTGCAAGGAAGGCAAAAAGGATTCTCCTAAATGCATTTGGTGAGCCAAATTTGAAGTATTCCTCCAAACCCTCCTGCCTTATTTACACCACCAGGGGACACATTGAGTGGCCATTACCAACAGTAACTTGCAGAAATGGTTCATGGGAACACAAGGTATCCTACCCCATTCTCCAAAAATCCAAAAAGATTTTGGCTGCTGCCTGAATGGGGTTACCCTTTACTGTGCCCTTTCCATCCCCTCACTTTCTGCCAACACAGCACAGGACTCCAGATTAGGCATATTTATTTCTTGTATAGAATATCATTGGTGAAACTGCTCTGGTTTGGAGAATTACATCTTGCTGCACTTCCAAGGGTAGTGCTGGTCTTCCAAGTAGTTGAGAATTGACTTTTTTGAAGACTGTAAACTTCAGCAAAGCTTGTAGTAGGCAATGAATTTAGAAGGAACTTATTTACCCACTAAGTGACTCAAATTCTGCTGTAAATTGGCTAACAAAATAAAAAGGAAAAGAAGCAGAGCTTTTTCACAGAGCAGAGTCTCACTGCACAGACTGCAAATTGCCCAGTGAAATTTCTTATCCCCAATACTCAGTAGGCAAGGATTGTTTAGCAGTTGCCCAAGCAGTGATTGACATTTGCATTTCATCTGTCTTCGGCAACAACAAAGTAACTTCTGTGTTTCAGTTATTTACGTTTGGCAAGGCTGCAATTTGGATGTGATAATACGAAAATCTGTTATTGTAATACAAAAAAATTATTAGCTTCTAAAATCTTCTAGAATTTGATAGGGACCAATTAATAGGTAAACAAAATATGATTAAAACACAAACCCAATCAAGCAGTATGATTTTGTTCCAGCTGCCCATGGATCAATAAGGAATGGCCTGTTCCCTGAGCAAGTAAAAATTGTCCATTAATCAAGAGGAATGTTTACTTTTCCTTTAAATGTTTTTAGTAAGCACATCATTATTTTGCCTGCTCTGATTGGAGGTTTGCAGTGTCAATAGAGTTGCTGTTAGCTGTGCTCTGAATGGAAGAGAAATGTAACTCCAAAGTAAAAGAGAAAGCAAATTCCCAATCCCTGTTCCAAGGGGGCCTCCAGCTCCTTCCCATCCATGGGGCTCATCCCACAGGAGCCTCCAAAGCAGCATCAGGACACCTCAGGCAGGAGCTCTGTGCCTGAGCAGGGCCACCCTTCCAGGAGGCTCCAGGAATGCTGAGTAGGAAGGGAATTCCTGCAGCTGAGGAATGGAATGCCATTCCATGGCAGCACCCAGTGACCACAGCTCTGTCCCAGCAGGAGGGGCTGAGAGGGAGAGGAGGCTCTGCCTTCCTCCCGGGGACTGAGACAGCGCTGCAGGGGCACTCTGAGCTGGGAATGCTGCCTGTGGACACAGCTCCTGCCCACCCACCAGCTGCACGTGGAGCTTGGGACAGCATCTCAGACAGAACACCCTCCTCAGCTCATCACTTGGTGTAAGTGAACAATAAGTGACATCACAGTGCACTGTGCCAAGCAAATTGATTGATAGGTTTTTCAGAAGATTCAAACAAGCTTTCCTTCTTTCAGCTGTTCCCATCTTACTAAATCAATCAAAAGAAGTGTGATTATATTGTAAATTAAGCAAATCAAAAGTGTATGATTTCCTTTTTTTTTTTCTTTAATTTTAAGTGCAGGATCAGCATCAAACTAGGTAATAAACATAACAGAAGATTTTGATAAAAGACAGCTGAGGATGACCATGTTGCCACTTTAGTTTGACTCAATTTGCAAACAAAAGGAACAGTCCCAGCCCACCATGCCCCGTTTGCACTGCAGAGCAAACACAGAACACATGAACTGGATTCCTGTCAGGTGACATCAAAGCAGCAAAGGTGGTCCCTGCCCACTCCTGATGTCCTCCAGCTTTTTACTGTGGCTCAGTCCAGAGGACCAGACTGGGGTAAAACTGAAGATTGCAGTTAAATTCATGGAATGGGGTAGTGTGGGCAAAGGGTTCTCAGCATCAGAGCTGCAGCCATTCCATGTCCTCCTATTGCACATCAGCAGAGCACACCCAGCTGAAGTGGGATTTAGTGGCACGGAGTTAATTTCAAATATTTCTCTCCAAAAACAAACGGCAATCTGACAAAGAATTTGTCATTTTTATTTTGCAAACATTTCAAAGCACTGGAAATGGACAAATGGGCAGATGGACAATAGATGTCTAGGTGTCTTTACTATTCTGTAATTGGTGTTACAGCCTGTAGTCCCTTCTCCTCCATTTCCCTGATCTGATGAGTTATTTCCAGAGGTAATGTACAGAAGGACCTCCTTTGTGGCTGTAGAGTTTGCACTCACAGTTCTCTCCTTACCCTCACATTAGGAACACTTGTGCATGTTTGTGGAATCCCAGGATGGTTTGGGTTGGAAGGGCCCTCACAGCCCACCCAGCCCCACCCCTGCCCTGGCAGGGACACCTCCCACTGCCCCAGGCTGCTCCCAGCCCCAGTGTCCAGCCTGGCCTGGGGCACTGCCAGGGATCCAGGGGCACCACAGCTGCTCTGGGCACCTGTGCCAAGGCCTGCCCACCCTGCCAGGGAAGGATTTTTTCCTAATATCTCACGTGAACCCACCCCCTTTCAGTCTGAAGCCCTTACTCTTTGTCCTGTCATCTCTCAAGGTGTACCAGCTGCTGTCAGGTATTGACCTGATCCATTTAATGGGTTTTGTATCTTTGTTCTGGCATAGCAATTTAGTAACCCCAAGCTGACAAGTATTTCTGCATTCTAAACAGTTCGAATATCATCCAAGCACCTGTACATTTTAAATGTGAATCTTTGAAGTTCAGATCCTGCAAACCTTAAAGCGATTAAAACATAATTTCCAAATGTTTGTGGGAGTTAAACAAAGCCAACTTGACCTACATTTTCCATCCAGAAGAATAGTGGTAGAAGCATTTTTATAGTGGCAATCCAGCTTTGTCCATTTTGCCTTAGTGAACAATACAGCATGTAGGCAACGAGTCTGCTACCACTTTATTGTATATATTTTCAATTAATGTAAAAGGATTTTGCATGGTTTTAAGTGCATTTTCAGAAAAATTAATCTCTTGAGAAAAACAAAACAAAACAAAACGAAAACAACAAGACAAAAAAGCCCCAGACTGAATTAATGATGAACAAAAGACATCCATGGCAAATGCAACAGAGGCTGCAGTGAGCAGAGCAGTACCGTGGCCTTTGTTTGGGAAAAGGTATTCAAGTCACTGTCTTGTTTCTATCTATATCTTGTCATACAAATGACTCTTTGACAGAGAGCTGATATCTCATCAAAAACTATTATAAAACCATAATTACTACTTCTGGATCGTTAATCTGAAGTAGCAATATGTTTCTGCATAAATGGAAGTGGGTTAGGAAATTCTACTAGCCTGTGATCCCTCAGATGTGTTATAAAACTGTTAATTAACAGAACTGAGACCTACAGAAGGTCCACTTGGTTCTCTTACCTCCATGAAAAAAGCAAGACTCGGAGCCAGAGTGAAATTCTGGAAATGCCAGCACTTCCCTGGAAATTTCAGACATCCATTCCCTGCTCAACTGTCCTTTCCCTTCTCACTCAGCTGCTGTGACATGGGAACCTGGGCAGGACGTTCCCTGCTCACAGCACTGCCTTGTTCTCAGTGGGGTGCTCAATTTCCCAGGAATGTGTTTGTGCCTGAATGCTTTCCAAGGAAGAGAAAGCACAACTTTCTCCCCCACTCTTCAGTGGTGGGTTGTTTTTTTAGGTGGTTTTGTTCGTTTGTTTTTTGTTTTGGGAGGTGTTTTTTGGTTTGGGTTTTTTTCCAAATTTCATATTGTTATCCTCCACTATCCCCATACTGTGCCATGGAAAAAGGTTCCATACAAAAAGTGGCTTAGCCTTGAACATGAGGTAATTACTGGCTGGTAAATGCAGCAGCCTGCCATAACATTTTTTAGTTGTGCTTTTGCAGATTAGTACACATAAAAAGGCATCTGATGAGGTAGCACATTATGAGACAACTCTTGGGAATGACAAAGCAGAAAGGACTGAGAGAAAAAATCAGGAAAACTGAAGCCAAGGAAATCAGACATGAAGGTACATTGCAACTGTTATTCATCCTTCCAGATCAGAGACAGCTTTACATGTGAAAGAACTACAAAATTTGACCCTGAAGAGCATGGCAATACCTTAGGTTTAGAAAATAAACGAGGTGATTTAATGCTGAATGCTACCAGAGTTGTCAAATACGAGTTGTTTTTCACTGTGTTCTGCTACTGCTACCGAATTGTCTACAAGCACCTCCCCTGTGAATCTCCTGGCGTGAGGTTTAAGGAAAAGGAGCAGGAGAGGCTCAGATCCTCCATCATTAGCAGATATGAGAGCTCTAAAGCTGTGAAAAGCAGGGAACTTTTGCAGGAGCTACCAAGCTAATCTCAGAATTATCAGGAGATACTGTTCAGAAGTGATGCTGGTTTCACTGAGTCCAGCTTCCAACTACTGCAGAAGAGAGGATATTTGACCTCAGATGTGAAGGGGAGGCCTGATTAAATTGTAGGGCTACCACACAAGAATCAAGACAAAACTGGTTAGATTGCACAGATAGTTACAGCTTTCAAATTATAAATCATATTTAATATAATCAAGTATTGATTACTTAAGACTTCTGAGAAAAAAAAAAAAGCTGTTAAATTGTTTCTCATATGAGCAAATATAACTTTTTTAGACTTTAATTCCCATAGAACCCTATACCAACAGGAAAGGCAGGACAGAAAAATGAATGGTGTAATCCTACCCTCACACCAGTTAAAATCCTGATTTTGCTCTCCAATTGCTGGCATAAATCCTATAATATTTCATCCTAGATTGTTCCTCACTGTTTTGAAAAAAAATAAAAGCTCTGTCGTAACACAAATATTGAAAGTGTTGAAGTCATTTATTACAGCACTACTGGAGTTTTAACGAAGCTGGGGGAAGGCTCATTGCAGAGCCACAGGCTCCATGGGATCAACCACCACTGATTCCTCCGAGTTTTGCCTTAAAAATTGATACCCAAAGGCTCCAAGCAAAATTTTCAGTGACTTCAATGAGGCCAAGAAATCACATCTCTAATGCAGTTGAAATAAATCACACGTGCGAAATACAGAAGAATTAAGTCCCAAAATTATTTTTCAACACCACCACTTTGGTTGTGGGGGTTTTTTTGTTTGTTTTTGGCTCATTCTGGATATTAAGAGAAGAGCCAGGGTGTCACTGGACTGCAGCACTGAGCTGGGCTTTGTCACTGCTGGGGGGGCAGCTCCTTTGGGGTGCAAAGGCTGGGGCTGAGCAGCTCACCCTAACAAAAGATTGTATTACAAACTGCTCTTTTCTGCTCTGTTCCATCTTAAAAGGTTTGGGGGTTATATTTCTGAGCTGCTGGCTTCTCTGAGTCCGAAGCAAGCTTTACTTGTTCAAAATTTTGAATCTTTTGCTAGTTTACTACTGTTTGCTACTCTTCCTACAGCTATCAAACCTTTCCCGTGTTTCACTTTTGTCTGCTGCTTGCATTGCAAACAGTACACTGCCTTGAAACTTCTGCAGTTCCATGACTGTAGATGTTTTACAAAGCTAATTACTGTACATGCCACAACTTAATTATTTAAAGGTGCATATAGCTGATAACTCACAGAAAAGTACAAATTAGGGAACAAATACATGAAAAATCTATGTAAATGCTACCCCCTCATGAGACACAAAAATATGGATATGTATGTCAACACACAGACTGCCAAAAAGAGATTACGACACTGAAATGCATTTTAAAAAGCTCATTATTTCTTCTCATGGACCAATCTTTACATCAAAAACGTTGCCTACATTCTGAGTCGTGTTTGTCAGAAAGCAAATGTAAGAAAGCCAGATCAAAACAAGACCAAAAATGAGTTTGAAGAAGGAAGAAACCTAAATTGTCTTTACAGAAATCCAGCAAAGAATCAGCAAAGAGTTGGAAAAATCAGTGATCACAGTGCAGCCAAGGCACAGGGCAGACAGACAGGAGAGGGTCTGTGCCAGCAGGGCCTGCTCAAAGGCTTTTAATGAGGGACTTGGTGCAGTCAATTGTCTAAAATAAATGATGCATTCAAAGATGGGGAAATTTTATAAGGAAATCCTCATCCATTTCTTGCCCCTTCCTATCTGTTTGCACAGAATCTCTAAAGGTGCAGGAGAACGGGGACCATACTGTTTATTAATCATACAAAGGCAGCTCCTTCTGAAGGATTTCAAAGCCTCCTGTCAAACATTTAATTACATCTCACAGTTAGCCTCCCTTCCAAAGGGTGTTATCCCTTTCCACAAGGTTTTTCAGGAAGGAGAGGTTTCTGCACTGCAAAGTCATCGTGGAACTGAATAACTCAAAAGGGAGAGGAGCAGAGGACAGTCAGGAGCTGTCCCCAAAACACCCTGAGCACTGCAGGGGGACAGATGGGTCCCCCCAGAACCCATCCCACTGCCAGCAGTGACCAGCTCTTGCAGCTTACAGAAATGGTGTGCACTTGGGCAAAACGAGGAGGAATTCCCTCTCTGAGGCTCTGGGGGACACAGCTCCCAAGATCCCCGAGGGACAAAGAGCCCCTTTGCAGCAAAGGGCCTTAAGGAGGGGCTGCCACCCCTGTGGAAGGCTCCAGTGATGCTGCCTGGGCACTCTGCTGGTGCAGTGCTCACATCCACGCCAGCAAAAGCCATGGGAAACCTGCAGAGGGGTGCTGAAACAGCTACAGAGATGTCCAGAGACCTGAGAAATATGCTCTGCACACATTAAGTAGGAAATTCCACCTATATATTTTGGCAAAACAGGTTAACTAAGCCAGGAACCAGCTAAAGTAGAATACTTTAAATAGAATAATAGAATTTGTAAATTATGGGGCCGTTTAATTCAGGTGACAAAATGAGAAAAAATAAACACACCAAAAGGTGACACTGCAAATTTAATCTTTTTTCTTAAATAATTACTCACCTATTGAAATGGATTGCCAACAAAACTGATGAATTTGCCAAGAGCCAGCACCTAGAGTAAGGCCAGGTGCATTTCAGACGAAGGGACAGCTGATTGGAAGCTGAGAGCAGCAGTTTAGGTCAGCTTTGTGACTACAAAGGATTTGGTGTGACCTTAAAGCCACCAAATCTCTATGAAGCACATGATTTGTGTGCAGATCCTTCCCAATCATGAAAATGTTAAGGTGATTTAGTTATTTGGTCAAGCTTTGTTGCTTTTTCAAAAGTCATATACCTCAAAAAAACCCTCCAACATTTCAGGAAATGTGTCAGAAGAAAGTGATTTCACATTAGTGAAAAGGCAGAAATTTCTGGTCTGTGATTTTTCCATTTCTTTCCACAATAATTGCTTTTTCTTTTTTAAAAAAATAAATCATTAAATAGAGCTACTCCATTAGTCATTTTGTTAATCACAGCTCTTAGCTTTCAGACTTATCAAGAAAAGGATTAACTTCTTAGTTGCCATTGCAAGCCATTCTCTGCATAATCTGGGAACAGGAGAGCTTGGTAAACAGAAACTGAGGGAACAGATCCATGTGGTTTACATAGGTACCACTGATGAAAATCATGGTCTAAACCTGCCACTGACTGACCACCTCAGGTCCTGGCAGGTAGATGGACAAGACAGGCTATGGGCAATCCTTTCCCTCCTCTCCTTGAGTGTTGTTTGGGGTTTGTTTTCTAAAAGACAAGCTCTGCCAGATTTTCTAGCAGCAGTTTCCCACCTGCCAACAGTGCAGGGCAGAAACTTTCATGCACAGTGGCAGCAAAAGCCACTTGAGGTGAGCCCAGGGAGGGCAGGACACTGCTGGTACCAGGGGCAGCCCTGGCTCCTGCTTCCCTGGGCAGTGCCAGTGTCACACTGTGCTCTTCTGGAGGGGCAGGAGCAGGAATTCCTCCTGGAATGGGGCAGGAATGGGAGCCCAGCCTTGTGCTTTGGTCACAGGGCTCTGAGAAGTGCTGTGCTCTGCTGGCCCCCAGCATGCCCAATTATATAATTACTGTGTCTGTAACAATTATTTAAAGATGCATAAAAGTGATAACTCGCAGAAGAGTAAGAATTAGAAAAGGAATATATGAAAAAATCTATGTGAATGCTATTAGGAGAAGCAAAAATCTGGGTATGTGTGTCAGCACACAGACTGCCAAAAAGAGATGATGACATTGAAATGCATTTTAAAAAGTCAATTCTTGCTTCTCATCTGATGCCCTGCATTGCCTGGCAGTGCCCACTTTGCTCAGCTGAGCTCTCAGCACGGGATCTCCTCCCCAAAGCCCTGGGAGCTGCCGTGGGCAGCAGCACGAGGTGGGTGCTGCTGTCAGGCACTGCCCTGGGGGAACACAGAGCTGAGATTTGTGCCCTTTGCAGTCAGGGTTTTGAAGGTCCAGACGGGCTCTTGGTCATCTCCACGGGCCATGGAAAGGGAGAGCTGCAGCCTTGCCACAGGGACAACCCTCCTGGACACCCAGAGAGGCTCTCATGGGCTCACGGGGACAATTAGCAGCAAATTAAGGGAAGGGGAGAAAGGAAAAGCCTGAAATGAGTTAAAAATATAGGTCAACATGCAACACACCACATTTTGTTGTGCCACAGTGTCTCTGCTTAACAATGTAAAAATAGGAGAAGGATTACCTATTAAAAACCAGTTTCATGTTTGTGCTGCTCTGGGCTCTCCAAATCTGCCATGCTAAAAGGGTTGAACTGATGATAATTAATGAGTGACTTTATTCAGGGCTTTGACAAAGGATTCCAATTTCACATTAAACTTGTCCGGGTGGCAACATTAGACTTTTATGCTGCAGCAATGTCACAAGCACATTTTTATTCTCTCTCCTTTAATTAATGTGATCATCCAGAGTCAACTTTCTTTGAAATAAAATACAGGTGTTACAAATCTAAAGTGATTGCAAAGGAATATCCTAAATGAAGCTACATGAAATAATTTAAATGCTTGCTTTCCATTTTCCATTTCTGAACGAATCTACTCAGAAATTACTTGGAGAAGAAGGAATAAGTGCAGTTCTCCTAATTTATTTGTATTGCTGTCAAATACACAGCATACAGGAATACTGCCCAGGAACCTCAGTACAAGAGCAAAGTGTGGAAGCCTTTGAATAACAAAGGAGCTCATTCTACTCAGAAGGAAAATTGAAAATTAAATAAATGCAGTAAGGATGAATTCTAGACTTGAACAGAAGACTTGAATTCCTTGAATTCACAGACCTTCTTTTCTCCATAAAAGAACATCCATTTTAAATAAATAAAGGGGCAAATATTTTTTAAAATATTGCTGTAAAATACACCAGCAGAGTTCTCCAGCAGGAACAACAATGATCACATCAGTCTTGCAGCAGTGCTGGGACTTTCCACCCTGCTCTTTGTGTGACAACCTCGGGCAATGTTTTCTGCAATTGCCACTGGAAGACCTGAAGATTTTTCTCAGGTGAGAAAGATGAGAATTTTGTTTCTTAGTCTTTCCCTCAACCTTTCCAAATAAGAAAAGAACACTTTACTTTCTGCAGTCAGTTCAGGAGCACCTTGGAGCTTCCATTAGATCTGGAGAATGCAAAAGAGCAGAATCTGCCTCCACAATCTGTGGGCACTGAGTCTGTGTGGGGGCCATGGAATGCTAACTCCAGCAGTAACATTTTAAGACTTCTCTTTTCCAATTTATTTCCAATTTATTAGGCCAGAGGGTACCACTACCCTGCTTTCAGGCACAGCCAAACCTCACATCTCCCTGGAGAAGTTATGAGCAAGTTCACAAAGCCAGGCATAAACTAATTCAGGATTGCAATTTCTAAGCACTGCAAGAGGAAAATATCCTTCGCACTTTCCCAGTGGAAACAGCCTCAATCCCAAAATGAGACTGATCCAGAGCTGCACTTTGATTATGGGGGTAAAACTCCCTGAAATCAATGGGAATTCTGTTTACCAAAGGAAAAGGGACCATGTTATGAGACTTGAGCACATATGATCTCCCCGTTTCTCAGGGCTGGGCTCTTGACTGACAGTGCAGGGTTCCTCATCTTCCCTAACAATGTCTTACAGAGTGAAGGAGTAAATCTCCTGAATTTCCCTTCTGAATTTGTATTCCCCAGTCTAACCTCATTGACCCCATTAAAACTGCAATAAAGACAATCCTGTAGTCATTAGCAGAAATCACTGTTTACATTCAAGCCTCCTAAGGATCTCCAGATTTTGCTTTGTGCTGTGAGATCACTACTGGAGAGAAGAGTTGGATATATTGAAAAATTAAAATAATCAGTGGGATTTTTCCTTTTTTACAGTAACTAATGCTAACCTGTCTCAAAAGATTTGGAAAAGGTAACCTGCTTTCTAAATACAGGAAAAGAAAAATACTTAAAAGGCATTAAAATCTTTTTGCTATCTGAGACAGAAAGGACTAACTTGCATTCTGCTTTCCAGCTGAGAGTTAAAATTGATGCACAGTTCCTTACAAACCCAGGTATTCACACTAATTTAGAATTCACCTCTCCATGAGCACCATAATCTGTTGCCCTAAGTGGGCAGAGTAGAGGAAGCAGGAGTCTAACCAATTTGTCAAAACAATTTGTCAAAATAATCTTTGAGTTTAATTTTTTCATGGTTTATTATAATCATAGCCATTTCAAGCAGTAGGATAAATCTGTGGCTGTGTAAACCTCTGATTCCAAGGAGCAAAACCCAGTAGGCTGCAAATACTCAGCTTCAGAAAAAGCATTTGCTTAGAAATACAAATCTTTCTTTCTAAATAAATGTATGGATTCCTATTGTTAAGGACATTTTTAAATATGCTCTCATAGCTGTATTTTTAAAAGTTTTAATTACATCTCTGTTTTGTAGCTCCTGAAAAAGGTCTGGAGCTTAAGCTCTGTGTATTTTGAGAAAGCTTTATCACAGCATTTCAAATATTTTGCCTCCTTTTTCCAGGTAGTGGCAGGGTCAGTACCTGGAACGTGAGAGCAGGGATCCATTCTGTGCTCCCCAATCTGCTGTCCCCACTGAGAGGAAGAAAGAGGAGGAGAATCTGAGCTGGCTGGGAGCAGAGGTGGTGCAGAGAGCCCTCAGTGCCTGCTAATGGCATGTTAGCTAAGCTGCAATACATAATGAAACCAAACTAAGTGCAGGCAAACTTAATTCCAGGGTGTGTGAGCACATTAATATTTGACTCGGAAACTGTAGGGGCATGATGGGTGCATGTGGGACCAAAAGGACCAGGAAGAGAACAGAAGAGAAAGGAATGATAGAATCATCATTTAGCAGTGCTCAGATCAGCTGGAAAGTGGCTAAGCAGCATAAAACCTCAGTGTGAGTGACAGTTCCTGTACAAGCGTTCAGAAATCTCAAAACAAATCACAAGGAAAGCTGTAAGAGGCAAAGCACCTCGTTCAAAGCCCTCCCTTCTGTGTCAGTGGCAAAGGAGTGCTTTGATTTGCTTTATGGGCAATAAATAACACAAAAGGCTGGAAGATGCAGCAGGACTGACAAGGCTGTGCAATCCTCACAGGACAGCACACACAGCTAATCAAACACACTGACTTCTTGCCTCCAGAGCTGCTCTGCCTTGCAGTGCTCTCCTGCACCTGAGTATTCCTGATTGGAGAGGAAAAGGATGAAATTGTAAATCATAGCTGGCAACACAATGGGTTTGGCACATCTTGCACATTAATTCCTGCAAGGCTTTCACAGAACTACCTGAGTACCCAAAGAAATGAGCGAACAGCAGATTATTGTTCCTTCTGCTGCAGAGTGAGGTGCTGTCTTCCAGAGGCACCGAGTCCTGCAGGGGCAGGATGCAGGATGCAGGGGCAGGATGCAGGGGCAGGATGCAGGATGCAGGATGCAGGATGCAGGATGCAGGAGGAACATCAGGTCTCTGGCTGCCTGAGGTGAAGCTGCAGCCTCTCTGACTGCAGGGCATTGCCCACAGCACAAACCAGAGAGCAAAGCCAGAGGGAACACTGGGTGATCCTGCTCCTATCTCCAAAGAAAAGGGATTTTTGCTCCCAAGTCCAAAGGGTTCTGAATTTCACCTCCCTCTCCTGCTCTCCAGTGTCATTCCATTACCTTGGGTGTTTCTCAGGTTTGTGTTTCCCAAGACATGTCAGATCAGAGTCTTTTTTCCCTGAATGCCCCGTGCTGAAGCAGAAGAGTCGAAAGCCGCCATTTCAGGTTTTCTTTGGGTTGTTTATTATTTCTTCTCTACAAATTCTTTCTGTGCCCTGCCAAGGTCTTGTTGGCAGATGACTCCCACTCACGACAGGCAGGCAAAACCTCTTATACCATGTTCTACATATCTTTTATTTACCATTAATCACCAATACCTACTACTAATGTTAGACATGTCACCTCTATCCTACACCAATCTCTGTGAGCCACCACAGCAGAAAAATGGATGCCAAGAAGAAGGACAAAAAGGACAAGGACCACACCCAGGTCCTCTATGATTTTCTTCTGACCCCTTTCTAAAAACCCCAATATTCTACATTTGCACCCCGTGATAATTTAACTACTATTACTAACTATTACTTTTGTTACATTCTCGTGACTTGTAACTCATTTCCCAAGCTGGAAGCTCTCCCATGGACCGAGATCCAGGACAGTGTCTCTCTGGGGCTCTGTGCAGGGGGGTCCCTGACCCCCCTGCCAGGATCTCAAACCCTCCAGGGCAGTCAGAGGAGTGCCCTGGACTCCGACAGGTGTTCTTACCACAGCATCAAAGATGAGTGTCCCTCGGTCTTGCAACGTAAATGCACTTCCCTGTGCGCTGCAGCAGATGAAGCCCCATCACATTTTATTAGGGTTAAGAGAAAAACTGCAGCTCTGCACACCTAGCTGGGAGTGTGTTTTACATTGCAATGTAATATTCAGTCATGTTATGGTACCAAGCACTGAGCAACCTGACAGATACATCTGTTAGGAGTGTAATTACACAGGATAACTTGTATTGCTGTCTGTCTCTGTTAAAGAAAACAATAGATTTTCATTCAGAGGGGCACCTTGGAAGATTAATGGTAGTAATGCAGCATGAAATATTTCCTTGCTAGCATGGTTAATCTGAAACAGAGGAAACAATCATTTCACCCTGGAGGGATAATCCTTTGAGGAAAATTTTCAGTGAAATAATGTATTGTCATATCCCATCCCACATGTGTCAAAAAAGAAACTATCAGTGTTGTGCTGATTGCAATAAAGGCCAACAGGAACAAAAAAAAAGGAAATGCAATCAGCACAGCAAAAAACCAGATACATGGTGGGATCAGCAGCGAGGAGAGAGGAAGGGAGGAAAACTGCGACAAGAAGCAACAGCATAAGGAGCAAAGAAGGCCACAGACCAGAAATTCAACCACAGGGAGAGGAGCAGGAAGGAATTGTTCAATTAAAACCATTTAGAGGCAATTTTTAAAGTGAGCCTTGTGCAGTGTTTGTCAGAGGAAGTGACACAGAGGCAGGTACTGCAGCTGGGCAGCCACAAAAGGTGCCAGGGCAGCACTGTGCTCCTAGAGCTGTCACCTATGGGGACACAGCCCAGGACAGGCCCTGTGCTCCCAGAGCTGTCACCTGCTGGGGACACAGCCCGGGACAGGCAGTGTGGTCCCAGAGCTGTCACCTGCTGGGGACACAGCCCGGGACAGGCAGTGTGGTCCCAGAGCTGTCACCTGCTGGGGACACAGCCCGGGACAGGCAGTGTGGTCCCAGAGCTGTCACCTGCTGGGGACACAGCCCGGGACAGGCAGTGTGGTCCCAGAGCTGTCACCTGCTGGGGACACAGCCCGGGACAGGCAGTGTGGTCCCAGAGCTGTCACCTGCTGGGGACACAGCCCGGGACAGGCAGTGTGGTCCCAGAGCTGTCACCTGCTGGGGACACAGCCCGGGACAGGCAGTGTGGTCCCAGAGCTGTCACCTGCTGGGGACACAGCCCGGGACAGGCAGTGTGGTCCCAGAGCTGTCACCTGCTGGGGACACAGCCCGGGACAGGCAGTGTGGTCCCAGAGCTGTCACCTGCTGGGGACACAGCCCGGGACAGGCAGTGTGGTCCCAGAGCTGTCACCTGCTGGGGACACAGCCCGGGACAGGCAGTGTGGTCCCAGAGCTGTCACCTGCTGGGGACACAGCCCGGGACAGGCAGTGTGGTCCCAGAGCTGTCACCTGCTGGGGACACAGCCCGGGACAGGCAGTGTGGTCCCAGAGCTGTCACCTGCTGGGGACACAGCCCGGGACAGGCAGTGTGGTCCCAGAGCTGTCACCTGCTGGGGACACAGCCCAAGGCAGGCCCTGTGCTCCCAGAGCTGCCCCTGCCACCCTTTGGACACAATTTATACTTTGAATGGGCTCCTCCAGCTAACACAGACATTTTAGAATATATATATATTTATTATATTTTTCCAAGTAAATTCTTCTCTAGCAAACAGTGGTCTCAATACAAAAAAAAAATCCCTTGATAACAACTTATTAGAATTATTGCCTCAGGTCTTTACCAATGCTCTCTCTCCAAATTAAACTCACAGGCCTTTCATTTTTGATAGATAAACCATTTGATCAATATTTTCAACACTAATCTAGGCCAAGAGCATTTTCATTTCTACCCTTTCCCTAAATTGAATTGGAATCTAAGCAAGTGCATCACTCAGTTACTTTGCTCGTGGTAAGCAGATGCAGCTGAAGGAGATAGAGGCTTTCAGTGGCAACTAATGCTGTTCAGCTGATAATATTTGAGATTTATCTCACATAAACATCAGTGCAGCAGGAAATGCTAAACTTTCTCTAGGAAAAAAAGCCCCATTAAATAAATCTATTTCTAGATTCTTTTTTTAAATACCTAAGTGCCTTTTTATTGCTTGAACTGATGACTGCTGTTGTCCTGATAATTTTTTATTCTGCAGGATGTTTTATGCTCACAATATTCTCAGTGTGAAGCACTAATTAGAATCAGAAAACCGGTCTGTTCTCATCATCTTTTTCCTGTCCTCATTCATTAGGGGAAATGTCTTTCCTGTAAGAGGTGTCCCTTGTTGTCTGGGAGGCTGGTGAGCGTGGGGACTGTCACCTGCCACTGCTCAGTGCCACCAAGAGCGAGCCATTCCCCCGGGCAGCACGGCCAGCTGAGGCCAGGAGTGCAACCTTCCCTGGGGCTTTGCCTCAGCCTGCCCTGCTGTGATGGTGTCCCTGCTCCAGCCACAGAACACAGAACATCATAGAACACGGAACACGGAACATAGAACACAGAAAACAGAACATAGAACACAGACACAGAACTCTCCCTGTGCTGGCCCAGCACAGCCCCAGAGGTGAGGAGGCAGCACAGCTGCACTCCCCACTTGTCGTGGTAGGAGGTTCCAGGTGTCTCTGATGGGGCAGCTTCTGTGGCAAGGGTGACTGTGCCTGCCCACACTGGCCTGGTGTTTGCTGTCCCTGGTGCCCTTGTCTCCTGTGCCCGTGGCCACCAGCACAGCTCCAGCAGCTGGCTCTCCTGCACACTCCCCACTTCCTCGTCACCCAGCCCTCAGGACTTTGTTGCTGCCAGGACAAGAATAAGGAATGAAGTGTAGAGAACATCAGTGTGACTCTAAAAACACACTGCCATACCTCACTTCAGTGGAAGAAAATGCAGCTCGACTATTGCAAGCTCTGTGGCAATCCCACAGCCTTGCCTTCGGCTTTGAGATGGCCCTTTTGGCTTTATCCCTCTGCAGCAGGCACTTGAAAACCTGTCACACACACTGGGGGCTTTTTTACCTTTTGTTTCTTCCCCTGATATCACAACATAAAACACACAAAAGAAAAAGTTCTTCCCCTGATATCACAACATAAAACACACAAAAGAAAAAGTTCCCTTTCCCAAACATCTCCAGAGCTAACAGGAGCTCACCAAATGCTGTCTGCTGTGCAAACACAAATTTAAAACAATTTTACAGGGCCTGTTATTTACCCAGCTATAACAGCTTCTTTGTTAGAGGATGGCACTGTAATTATCTGCTTTTATCATTAATAGCTTGAGTCAGTGGTTAATGCAGAGGTGACAAATCACTGAAACGCCTGGCAGTTTATGGCTTTTAGCACTAAGGAATGTTTCTTTTATTTCCTATCCCTTGTGTATGTCACATTTCCTTTAGATATCTTCTGGTCTCTTACATACATATCCCCATTCATAATTAAACATACCTGATCATAATTTATTCACATGCAACCAATTACCAAACTGTGTTGTTTAGTCATAGTGCCTATTTGGCAAGTGGTGGAACAAAGGGAATGTTTCTAACTGAGGAGTTTCACAGTAAGGACTTCAGTCTTTTATGTCCATTCTGCAACATCAGCCAGCAAATAATTAAAAAGTACACATCTGCTTGAATTTGTCAGCCATCTGAAGGGTAGGGGGAAGTGACAGTACCCTCAACTACACTCCAAAAAGTGGGATCAGAAATGTTTCAGGCCAAGAGCAGGAAAATGCTCTGCTTTCCCTGCAAACTCCAGTACCCATATTTCACTCTCATCACATTATAGGCACGCAGACCAAGGATGTGTCTCCAGAACTGGTGCTGCCTGTGCACCCCAGAGTGCTGCAGAGCAGGGGCCCTGCCCTGCAAACACCAGGATGAGAATACAGAAGACACTGCCAGCTTTAGACTGCCCTGCCCTAGCAGGAAACGCAGCCAGTTGTACTCTATTATTGACACACAGAGCATGGGATGGCCCTGTGTATAAACATAATTTGCCCCATACAGTGAGATTTAGTTGCTCACCCTCCTGCCCCATGCTCACAAAAACACAGCCCCCCATCTGAAATGGAATGTAAGCCCTTGTGTTGTAAGAAGTCAGTCACTTTTGGAAGCAATGAGTAGCAACTGTTAAAACAAACCAAACTCCATTTCAAATGCACCGTGAAGCAAAGGAGCAAAAAAAGAATGAAGCAGAAATGACCTTATCCATAACTACAGGCATCAGGCTAGTTAGGATTCCTTCTGAGTAAAAAATAGAGAGGAACAACTGGCAAATGTCAGCCTCATTACCATGAACTCTTTTTAGTAGTGAAACAAAAATTGCCCTTAGATCTTTTTTCAACGGCCCAGACCGTTCTCTGTGTTAGAAGCCTTTCCATTTCTTTTGAATAACTATCAAATTATGGCAACATCTTTTCCCTTTAGTACTAAAAGCACATGTTTCAGCCTTAATAACTATATGCACACTATATTTGTGTTCCACAAAGTTTAGCTTGATGTTAAACTAGTTGGGGCATAATGTTGTGAAATACAGTGAGCAGAAAAAACGAGGTGAAGCTGAGCAAAAAGAACATTGAGTTCAAAGGTAATTGCTCCTCTGTGATACCTACAGTTTCTTCATATTTTCCTTTAGAAATACTAAAATATGAAACATACCAGCTCCATAAAAGAAATTCTGAAACAATTTCATGTAATGCTTGTGTCACCACTTAAGGTTATCTCTTCAATCCTGAGTCGACAGTGTCCACAGATAGAGAACACTGTTGTCCTTAACCTGACAGATGTCAATGGGAGTTTTCCAAAGTAATAACTTGGTAAGAAGTCAAATCCTAACTGGCTGCAAATCTCTGAGGCTCCAGTAGAGTTAACAGAATTGTGCCACTTGATGCGAGCGCGGGCTCTGGCACAACACAATTTAATCCAGACACTTTAATCTTTCTAGCCAGCAGTTCAACTAATGCACGTTTTTACAAGGCACTTGAGTGAAAAAAGGGCAGTTTCTTATCTTGGCTTTTTTGTCTCTTGTATCATTTTGGTCATTTATTCTTTGATATTCTCCAGTAGTGCATCCTCAAGTGCACCCCCATCTTTTCTTGAAGGCCAAAGCTTTGTTATCCCTCCCAGATATGACTCAACGGTTGTTGAGTCCCTGGAACAGTGATGGAGTACAGGTGATTTTCCCTGTTCATGACATCATGAATTGTCCTTTATGGGAAAAGATACTGTTCATGTATCCACATCAGCTCTAGGTAAGGCTCAGAAAAAAAGACCAGATATTGACTTTTGTAGTGGGTTCCTGTGGGTTTTTTCCCCTGACTTATTTCCCTATAAAGAAACATGTGATTGTGGTCTCAGGTCAGGATTAGTTGTCCAAATCCTACCCTGCTTCCATTTATCCAGCTTCCTGAACTGACACAAAACTGGGTGGGTCTTCATCACATTTACCCACATGGCATCACTGAGCTGGGAGTACAAGGACATTTGTCCCTCAGAGGTCCTGTTTCCCACTTCTCTGGTATCTGGAGATACAAATGTGAAGCTGAGTGTTCCGGGTTTCTGTGATCTCAAAGCCCCACATCCAGCATTTCTCCCTGGAAGCACAGAGAGATGCAGCAGCTCTGTGTGTCTCATGAGCTGTGGTACAAACACACTCAGGTTCATCCATCCTTGGTACAAACACACTCAGGTTTATCCAGCCTTGGTACAAACACATTCAGGTTCATCCAGCCTTGGTACAAACACACTCAGGTTTATCCAGCTGTTATAAGTGTGAATATTAATTCATGCCGGACCTCTTTTTCATTGTATATAACTAATAATTTCTAAGATCATAGTTTGTCTGAACCTTTTACGGGAAGTCTGGTTTCAGTGGGGAGCCTGGAAACCTTACACAGTCACAACATTTACATCTGAAGAAACAATGGAACCCCACGAGTTTCGGGAGGAGATCGTGGCTGACCACCGATGCTTAACGCGCGATCGTTATCATCCGATAAGGATAAGCTCGTCAGCCTCCACCCGAACCCACATCTAAAAATGAATTAAGGAATCATCACCATCGATAAACCTATTCAGCGGGACCGGGGACCCATATTCAATCTTTTCAGCGACTCTGGAGACCAGCATTCGACAACTATGGATTCCATCTACAACAGAAAGAAAGACTTTTGTTCTATTGCGGACTCGAGCCTAAGGGCAATTTTCAGGTATAAGAACCGGGGTGCTGGCACGTCAAATTCGTGGTCAGAGAGTGGGCGAGTGAGAGGGCTGCTCTGTTCACCAGTGCCAAATTCCTAGGCTTTGGTACTTTGTCCGTTGACCGTGGTTTTTCTTCAAAATTCTTTGTAATCAATAAAATTCTATATATTTTTTTTTTTTTTAATTCGGCTGGTTTGGCTTCTTACCTATAACACAGCCTTGGTACAAACTCACTCAGGTTTTTCCAGCCTTGGTACAAACACATTCAGATTTTTTCCTACTTCAGCTGCTTCACCCACCCTCACTGGGCACTCTGGGCTGCAGGAGTCCCCTCCACACGAACAGGGACAGTGACATGGAACTAAACACAGAGGTGTCTGACAGCTGCCCAGGGAGCAGCAGAGAAGAGAGGCATTCTGCCTCGAGCCTCATTCAGGAAAGATCCCTCAGAGGCAACTCCAGGCAGCCAAGGCCATTTCACCCTGCCTGTGACTTCCCGAGGAGCAGCATGAACCAGAAGCCTCACATGAGGGTTTTACCATGTGAAACACATGAGGATTCCACTCAGCCACAAGTTTAAGATCAGAATGTGAAGGCTAAGCAGAACATCCCATAAGGCACAGTAAAAGGTCAACATTCATATTTGAAAAAAGTGGGAGTGATGAGTTACTTGCTCCAGAGGGTTGTTACGAAGCTCAGCAAAGTTCTGTATAATTCCCTGATGTGCCCTATCAATGCCAAGGGCTGTTGCCTCTAAAGAAAGCACCCTCCAGTGTCTCCTGCCAAAGTATGATTTACAGAACCTGCCTCAGAGCAAACCAGGGACGGCTCAGAGAGGTGCAGAACCAGTAGCCTGTAACACAGAGTGCTGCTGGCAGGGAGCTAAAGCCTGTGGCAATGGCTTCTGCAGAAAGCAGGGCTGTGAACAGCTGTCCTGCCTTTACTAGGGTGCTAATAAACCTACCAACACTTTTCCTACTCTGTTCAATGAGCATCTGCCCTACACCTTGAATGCTTGCTGGAAATGGGAGCTTTACACAAGAGACTTTTCCCCTGAACTAGCAGGTACATGGATTATATTATCTCCCCTCTCATGAAAGCGCCCAAGAAAGTCACAGCTGAAATCCCAGAGAGCTTCTTGAAGTTCCTCTTCTTGCTGCTTTATCTCAAGGCAGCAATAGATCACTCAGGTTATATTCCTGAAGCTTCTTTTAAAACATTATCACAAACATAGAGAACAACATTTTCTATTTTCTCCTATGAATCCAGGAAATTCAAACACTGAGTCAGTTGAAGAATATAGATATCATGCTAAACACTCCATTCTTTAAATATGATGCCCATTGCTGTTTCAAGTTACTTCTACCTGATATTCCATCAGAGAACAGACAGATTCAGGATAGATCAAATAAACTTTATGTTATAAGATCAGAGAAATACAGTGATGACACAGCATTTATTACAACTGCTAGAAATGAAAAAATCCCCAGTGGCCTAACTCATGATGAGAGTCAGTAATAACTCCAATTCAGTGCCAGGCAGACATGCTATTAACTTGTGACCCAGTAAGATAGCAGCTGGGAAATAATGTGTTCACTTAAAAAAATAAAGCAAAAAGCCCAAACCCCAACAAATCCCACCACAAAAAAAAAAGACTGAACATGTTGCTTATAAAACGTTTACACCCAGTTTACCAATTTGTGCAGTAATTATACTCAGGGTTTGTTTCTCCAAAATGGCTTTGACATACTAAATGCAAAACAAGAATTAGAAGACTTGAAAACAGAGAGCATGTAATTGCTACCAAAAAAGAGATGGCACCAGCAAATCACACACATCCAATGAGATCCATATGGCCATGGCTGTTTTCAGCTGTCTCCCTAAACTCAGTCTTGTTCTTCCTTTGGAGCTGATGTGTTGTCAATGAAATCTCCTGTAACTGCATGTCCTGGCACCAAACGGGGCACTCTGAACTCAGGAGTGGAGGCAGTCAGCAGTTTGGGAGCTGAGAGCATTGTCTGGAGCAGGGGAAGCACGGGAACACCGGGAAGGGCGGGAAGCAGAAGATGCAAAGGGAGGGCTGGCCATGGAACGTGTGAGAAAACAATGGGGACCAATGTCACTGCTTTGGGGTGGGATGAAGCAGAAGAGAAAAGTGTCCTCCAAAACTTCCTTATCCAAAGACTTCTAGATTCCAAAAGGAACAAAGAAGAGGCCTGGATTCAGTCGAGTTACCTGAGTATGTCTGACTTAAGGGGTTTTTCAGTTTGTTGTAAGAGCCGCTGCATGTCACAACTCTTTGACAATTATTTTGATGATTATGTTAGATTCCTGCTCTGGAAACCTTTACTTCCCCCAAAGTTGCTGTTAAAGCTCCAAAACCCCTGGTTTGCTAGTTTATATCAGTTTTGTCAAAGACTGTAAATAGAGAAACTTGCTTTCTTTATTTAAACAAAAAAGCAAAAAAACCTTTTTATTTTGATTTTGTCAGTTTTCTAATAGAAAAAAAACTAATCAAACAGTGTTTTCAAGTACTTTAAAATACTGAAAACCCATACAAAAAAGCCTTGTGAACATCATATGATTGGAGTGTTGGAGTTTCCACAGTGTCTAATCACAAAAAGTGGATATTGCCCTTTTTTCATCCCCGAACTCTGACTCTCACTGTATGACCAACTATGACAAACTCTGTAAAGAAAAGGGATTGAGATCAGACCTTCCCAAGGTCTGAAGAGTTCAATGGAAACTCCTCCTGATGTCTGATGAGAAAAAGAAACTGGAAATGTGTGTCCTCATGTAAACAATGCAAAATGGAGGCGATGCTGCCAAGGAAGAAGATGTAATCCTCTGAAGCACAATAGTATTAATAAATCTAAGAACAAGTTGTCCAAAGAGCAAGAATAATTATCCAAACTGCAAACTGACAGCCAGACCTGAGCTTTCTCAGAGAAAAGGAGACTGAGACCTGGTGTTTGTTTTGCTCATTATCTTTTTCTGAGTTCATGGCACCCGTGGCTAATGAGACGCTCAGTCTGAATTTTCAATCTGGCAACTTTTTGAAGTCAAAAGCACAAACAGGTTACACTTAAGGAGATTTGTGCAGCTAAAGAGGAGGTGAAATGGAAAGTTTTGAAATATTAACCAGAGTCTCATGTTTGATGTGAAAACCCTTTTTGATCTGACATCTGATGGGCATTGGTGATAGAGCAGAAATCCAGAGACAGGAGATACTCATCTCTCTCCCTCTTTGTGTCTTTTCTGAAGAAGCTTCCAGCCCCACTTGGCTTCTTGGCTTTTCTGTGGCTGCAAAGAATGCTCAAAATGTGACATTTTCACTAGAACCCAATTTCACCTTGTGTCAGGCCCCTGACACCTGATTTTACATACATGTATATGTATCTTAAAGTATTGCCAGCTAGACCATTGCCCACGAAGGGAATTCTACCAGGCCCTCAAAGTGCAGAAGTTTAACATTGTAAATAGTTCCGTGCTCCAAGAAGATGTAAAGCTTTTGAGGGCAATTTGTAGCAAGTGGCCACGTGCCAAGCAAACTGCTGTGCAACAAGTGATTGATGTCCTTGCTGATATTCCCCATTTCTGTGCCAGATTCCTGCAGCAAATCCTGCAGTAAATTGCCAGCTCCACTCAAGTGAACAAGGCTGGGGTAATTGATATTTGCTGGGAATCTGCCTCTTCTCAGCCATGGGTTTCTGTGGGCAGCCACTCTCCACCAAAATCCACTCTTGGAGAACTGAGACAGCTCTGTTTCACACATCAATATCACCACTTCCATTGGCTTGCTGTCCCTCAAATTACAGCCATACTGAAAGCTAGAATGCTGCTGAGCTTTTTTCAAGCCAAGGAGATAACACTGACTTAGAGCAGTTGGGCACCTAGATCTCCCACAAAAATCACAGAACTCCTAGGCTGGAGGATGACATGGGAAAAATAAAATTTAAAAAGAAAGAAAAAGAAAAAAAGAAATATCAAACTGCATTCCTCATTGTTGGGACTGGAGGACTTTTGCTTCTTGGAGTAGCTCCTTAAGGTGCCAGTATGACAAGGTGTTGTTCAAGACACAAGGCTGAGAGGCAGGCCTGGACAGAGGGAAGAGTTTCGGGCTGCACAGTGACACAGCAGAGCTGAACAGAGGGCACAGGTGGTGTTATGGATGGCCAGGAGTCCAGCTCCTCAGTGATTTCAGCCTTTATTGAAAGCAGCCTGGGTGGGGCCCGAGGGCTGCGCACACCGCCGCTGCTGCTCCCGTGGACGATGTGGAGGAGGAGGAGGACTCAGTTCTGTCACACGAGGAGGAGGAGGACTCAGTTCTGTCACACGGCAGATCTGGGCTTTCCTTCCTCACCACAGTCCCCGAGAAGGTGATGTACAGGTCCCAGGTCTGGGGTCCCCACACTGACCTAGGTACACTCTGGTCAGGGTGAGGAGGTCGAGAGGCCCAGCCCGGGCTCTGGAGGTTGCTCTAGGTGCTGCCGGGTCAGTGGTGTCACTTTTGTCCTTTAGTTGTATGGTGGCTCGTTGTTTTAGGGGTTTTTCCCTTCTAAAGTCCACGTGAGTCACATTTGCATATCCGATTTGCATGTGATGACATCATCCTCCTCCTCACGGTCTGGGGTGAGAGGGGAGCGGCAGGGGCAGTTCCTGATTGTAAGGGCGATATAACAACAGAACTCTTGACAAGTAACTCACCAATTCAGTCACTTATTAACATTTAAACTTTGTAACAACATTCTAACAAGCTACCCACTGCAGGTGGCCTGCTGAGGCCAGGGGACACTTCTGGACACGGTGTCCTTCAGCCAAATCGTGGCACTCAAACCTGAGTGCTCACCTAGGAACTGGCCCATGGCATGGGCTTCCCTCCCTGGCCTAAAGGGACAAGTTCCAATCCTCTGGCCACTGAACATGGTGGGTTTGGAGCACACGTTAAACATAATGCTAAACTGCTAATGCAGATAAAAATGCTTCAGAATGAATGACAATAGATTGGAAACTGGGATTAAGATAAAATTTTCTGTCTCACTTCATCAACCACAGGTACCATGTTCCCCAAATTGTCTTTTAAGTGAGCTAACCTCTAAAGAGAAATCATTAATGCTATTACTTTTATAGCACAGGCACAATATAACAAGTACATGACCTGTGAAAGGAGAGCTCAGGAGCCTAAACCATAAAATATGGTAAAAAGATGTAAAAATATCTTTAATCTCAAGTTGTAAAACATTCCATAGATGGGATTCAGAAAGGTCGCTCCTCACTTTCAGAGGCTTCTTTATAAAACAATTCCTTAAAAGAAACTAGAAATACATGAAATTGTGTTATAAATATTGCATTACTTACAAATACAGTTCTCAGTAGATCTGGAGAGCCCAGACCATCTGCTCAAAGTGCCAAGGACAACCCCTTTCCTTCAGTAAATGTAAATAAAGCTTTGCCATAAAGACAGAGCCACTACAGTTTAGTAGATTTTCTGTTAAAAAGTGAAACCTGTTTGGTTTCCAAGCACCTGGCTGGTACAGTTTTATGAATGAAATATGTGAGAAAACAGCATTTACAAATTAGTCCTCACCACTGATTTGACTGTTTGTTCTTCTTTCTATTTATTGCGATGATTACCTCTGAAGGGAGACGAGAAATATTTATTTTTTTTATCTAAACATTTCACATGAGTGGTGCCAAGTCCAACAGTTGGCAGCTGTAAACCAGCAGAATATTTACAGCAGGACCTAACAGCAGCCATAGCTGATGGAGACAGCCCTGGCAAGCTGCTGAAGTTTCTCCTTCAATGAGTCTTAGCTAAACTGGGATGCATAAAACATACCTTCAACACACAGCAATCTGGGCTTGGCTTTTTCCTCCTGTATATCAGATATTGTTGCATGTAAATGCAGCGTTTCAACTCCCTCTACTGAATTTTTACAAAGATCTAAGAGAAACAAAACATCAGTCTGAAAGATAAAGACAATACACCCTGTCTGTTTCTATGGTTATTTTAAATCAGTTTTATGCTGGTTTTGACAGGGGTGTATTAAATCAAAAGCCAAAGATTGAAGTGGCAGTATTGAATGAAAGCTAAAATAACTGCAGTCAAAGAAAGGGTCAAAGCCTATGTCCCGCTTCAAGAGCAGCTTTCTTCTATTTGTAAAAACGATTTTTAGCTGCTAAACATTCCGAGCATGGAGAGATGCCACTGAAAGGTGCTGGAGTGAGCCCCAATCCAACAGGAGCTCTGCCTGCCTCTGGATGCAGAATTCCAAACACAAAACCTCTCCACAGCCTCCAAAAGCCCTATGGCCTGTGTGCCACCCCAAGTGATTTCTGTGGGAGGGACATTGACCCCTGAGGAGGCTCCAGCCCCTCATTTCAGATTCCGTCCCGGGTGCCTGAGGAGAGCACGAGAGCAAACCCAGGAATGGCCTCAGCTCATCAGGCAAGCTCAGGGTCCCTTTACAGCCAAAGAGCTGCTTTGCCGTAATAGGTGATTCAGGAAAGAACATAAACCCGGGAAAATGTGTTCTCAGGGGTTCCAGCCTTAAACAACAGCAGCTGTTTTGAGATAAAATTCACATGGACACAATGGCGTTAAAAAAATCCGTATTGATTCACCACAACTTTTTGAAAGATGCTTTGTTTTTATAAGACTCTTGTCTGATAACTTGATGGAAAATCCTCAAGGCTTTTCTTGAGAAACACTGATATTTCTTCTGTAAATATATTTCTCTCTTTTTTTTTTTTTCATGCCATTATTGATCTCAAAGATCTCATATTCTCTCACATGTGAGAATTTAAACAAGCACATGCCAGACAGTGACATTCTGAGCTGTGGACGTGTCTCCCTTCCATGAGAGTCCTATTTCCTACTCATTTAATGATACCTAAACCTGCATTAAACAGTACTACAACAGAGCAAAGATCTCAGCATGTCCAGAGCACAGGTTTCCAGAGGGGCGAAAAGGTCAAAATCAATCATATAAATTCCACTGCTTGCAAAGAAGCAACTCTGTCAGAGTGACATTAGAACTGATGGTTTTACAATGGTTACTGTCATCATCTGAAAAAGCTGATATTTCCTGGTGAAAATGGGGATCTCACAGGAAACCTCGGTCAGGATTAGAGAGGAAAGTGAACCAAGAGTGGAGAGTGCTTTGTGTTCACAAAAACAGCCTCGAGTTTATTTATAGCATCCCATTTGTTTTCCAGTTCTATAAAATATGTGGTAAGAAATGCAATGGATTTCATGTGGCACCTGTGATTATGAATTAAAGACCTTCTTCAACATAAATGTTTCACAGCTTCATACCACTCACCTCGTCAAATGTGACTGCTGAGCACTTTGCCTTTCCTGCCAAGCCTCAGCCACTCCCCTCCCAGCTGCAGACCAGGCGACCTGGTTGTGTGATCTGTAACTTCAGCTCCTGATTTAGGTCCAGACTGCAACGGTCCTGCAGTTCTCTAGTTTGTGTTAATAAATTACATCAAACTAATTCAAACTACCTAAGACAGAAAGAGTCCAGATCAGAGTTATTACTATACATTTCCGTTTTCTGACTTTTTTTTTCCTCATTCTGTGGAGGATTTTCAGTTATCATCCATTTTATCATATTGGAATTGGGGGAAGAAAGGAGAAGGAGGAAGAAGGACGGAGTGGAAGCAAAGGAGAAAACCCCAAATGTACTGGAGAAAATTTGGAAAAATAGGAGGTTGGTGGGACAACTTAGTGGCAAAACTTCTTACAAGAACAGACCATATTGCTACTTAAAACAAATCCCCAAACAAACAAACAACCATCCCAAGAACAAATAAACAACCCTCCCAAGAGCAAACAAACAAACAACCCTCCTAGAACCCCCTCCAAAAAACCAAAAAACCAGAAAACTAAACAAAACAAAACAGAAACACTGCAACAAAAGCCCAGTAAAAAGCCCAAACACCTCCAAAAGAAAAAAACCCAAAACCAATAGAAAAGACAGTTAGGAAAAAATAGCTTTTTATTGCCAGCTGAGCAAACTCTGCCTTTCCAGCCACCTCCAAAGGCTGCTTTTAACCTGCAGGACTTATCCCATCCCATATTTGGGGTTTTGATCTGTTCTGTTAGACCCTGATGTCTCAGCTTGTAGCCCCCCGAGTTTGTACCAGCCCCTATGAGGAAGAGGAACCATCAAGAACAGCTCGATGCTTTAGTACCTTTCTGTCAGGCCAGAACAGCAAAGGTGTCTCCAAAACAGCTTTGCAGGAGCAGATTATCTCTTTCCTTACCCAGTGACCAAAAAAGAGCATAAACCAAAACAATGAGAAAAATGTAAAAGAGAGAAGGGAAACACACATCTGAAGCCAAAAGGTGTTATCCAGAGATTACTCTGGAGCAGAGATAGTAAAGAAAAGTAAGTGTGAAACAAAACAGGGATGGAGCTGAGGAATTTCTTCTGAGTTTTCAAATGGTCAGGAAAATGGTGCAGTTATGTAACAAATGAGTTACAGGCAGTGATGGACATAAGAGCATTGCAACTTCGGATTAGGGGAACTTTTTCTGGGACAAGAAAAGATTTTTCTATTTTCTTGCACAGACCATTTGTTTCTTAATTTTCCAGGCATTCCAGCCAAGTGCTCAGTTGCTTAATCCAGCCATAGTGGGTTTGTAATATCCCACCCTCAGTACTTACACTGTTATGAAATGTCTTCCTCTTCTTCTAAAAAAAAACAAAAACGCAAGGAAAGAAGAAAGGAAGGAAGAAAGGAAGAAAGGAAGGAAGGAAGGAAGGAAGGAAGGAAGGAAGGAAGGAAGGAAGGAAGGAAGGAAGGAAGGAAGGAAGGAAGGAAGGAAGGAAGGAAGGAAGGAAGGAAGGAAGGAAGGAAGGACGGAAGGAAGGAAGAAAGGAAGACCCTGTGGGTGTGTAAGAAAATGTCTCTCAAATTTTTCTAATTAAAAAATTTTCTATTTAAAAGAGCAACTAAATGATAACAGCAGCTATACATGGGGATCCCCTGCTCACCAGCTCCCCTCCTTCCCTCGAGGATGACCCAGGGAAAGTCAGCAGCAGCCAAAGAAGTGTTTTCAGACAGAAGGGTCTGCAAAAGCACAAATGGACGGTACTGAAGAGCTCCCTGGACCTCTCCAATTTTTCCAGTATGAATCTATGTATAAACACTGTCATGTTCCCTTTAAAGAGCTGTCTGGGAATGCACACAATTCCTGCCGCCACTTGCTGTTAGAGCTGGGGAGTTTTGGGCCAGGATGGCAGCAGAGCAGTGCAGCAATCTGCCCCAGGTCAGGCATCCCTGCAGGAAGGCAGTACAGCAGGGCACTGTGGGCTGGACACAGGAATTTTCCAGCTCTCCTTGCCCCAGGATGGAAGGGAGAGGCGTGGACCTCTCTGCTGGGCTTGAGACTTTCAGCAGTCTGTCAGTCCTTGAAGTCTGACTGTGCTATTGTGTCCAAGGGGTCAAAAGGGACATTAAAGACCAGGGGGAGGGAACAGAGACACCAAATTGATGCTTCAACATCCCCATAATCTCCTTTACTTCTGCCTCAAAAAGGGAAATATTTGAGTAAGAATCGTTAAGGGAGTAGCTGAAAGTCACAAGTTGGTGTTCTGTCTTTGTTCCAAAGGTCCACAGATAAATTGTACCCAGTTCCCAGAGGCAGATCACTGTCTCAGAAATTCACTTGGACAAGCAAAGAGCTCAAGATATTTCCAAGATTTAACGGTTACGAGGTGAAAAGATGACTTTCTGGAAATATTCTGCTGTGAGCATCCCATCGCTTACAAGAAGTTTGTAGAGAGCAAACAAAGAAAAGTGAGCAACAGAAGTCAAGTGATTCATCCAGAGATGGGGCTGCAAGTTCAGAACACATTCAGTGAGCTCTGGCACAAGCACTGGAGCAATCAGGGACCCCTGATAAATTCCTCTGACGTTTCATCTCATGCACAGAAGGGGCTCACGTAGAACAACCATGTTGCTTGTGCTGATTCTGCTCCACCCGACCACCCCCCTCACACAGAAAACAGTGTAAAAGACAGCAAAGAACAAAAATTTAGTGCTGAGGCATATGAGATGATTAAAAACATAATTTTTGTATGTTCATCAAGTGTACCGATTATTTAAGCTATGCATTAGACAACTTCAGGCATGTTTTAAAAAAAGTATTTGAAAGGATCTAAATAACTTTGTCATATTTGCAGTACAGCTAGTGTAAGAAATTCCACATCAGCTTACCAGAAGTGATCAGGGCACAAAACAGCAGGTGAGATTTAGATTAAAAAATATCCAGGGCCATCCACATTGCAAATACTTTCCCAGCTCACTCATGTCCCCTGTTGCTGGTTGCAGACAGAGGAGCTGGGGGGAATTGGTGCTGTGTGAACCCGGCCCTCAGGGCCCCGCAGCACAGCCCTGCAGGGCCCCACACAGGGACACAGGTGTGGGGCTGCTCCAGCAGCAGGGCAGCACGGGATACAGGATATGGGGAATGGGAATGGGAATGGGAATGGGGAATGGGGAATGGGGATGGGGAATGGGAATGGGAATGGGGATGGGAANGGAATATGGAATATGGAATATGGAATATGGAATATGGAATATGGAATATGGAATGGGGAATGGAAAATATGGAATATGTAATGGGAAATGTGGCATATGGAATATGGAATCGGAAATATGGAATATGGAAATACGGACTAGGGAATAGGACGTATGGAATATGGAATGTGAAATATGGAATATGGAAATATGGACTAGAGATCACGAAATATGGAATATGGAATGTGGAATAGGAAATATGGAACATGGAATATGGAATAGAAAAAATGGAATAGGAAATATGGTATATGGAATGTGGAACATGGGATATGGAAAAGGACATACGGAATACGGAATACGGAATATGGAATGTGGAATATGGGATATGGAATTTAGAATATGGTACAGGAAATATGGAACATGGAATATGGAATATGGAATGTGGAATAGGAAATATGGAATAGAAAATATGGAATGTGGAATGCATCTGAGCCACTGCAGGGGCTGGAGGCTTCTCTCCACCATTCTCATCAAGTTCTGGTCTCTACCACACAAAGAGACTGAGAAAGTGAATACAAACCTGATGTTTCATGATTCAAAAATGAAAAAGCTTTTGCCTTCCACCATTTTCTGATTGAATTTCAATTAGTTTTCAATCAAAAACTTCATCACGCTCATTCTTAAGCAGTGCACGTGTTGAAAATTTCTGCCATTTCCTTTCAGTTGTAGCACAGCAGCTTTTCTGTTCCCCTGAGTTTAACAATATCTGTGTGTGTGTCCTCCCACTGCCTCAGCCCACCACTCCTGATGGGAAAAGAGCTGGATTGGTGCAGGTTGTGTTTTGTTTCTCCAATTTCATGCTAGACCTGACAGGAGGAACAGCTAGACCCTTGTCATCCCATTGCAGACACTTCCTCCATTATCACCAGGCCCAGATGCTTTTCATTAGACTTTGCTTCTCCTACAGCTTTGATCTCCTTCACAAAAGGCAGACTGCTGCACTGTACAAGAACGTGAAAAGAAAATCCTGGAAAAGAGCCTCTAAAATATTGTATCTTCCTCCCCTACTTTTATGTTTTCTATTCTTTCTGTACTTTGCCATAGGGTTCCTCATAAAATATTTGGACAAAAAGTCAACATTTTCAAATTAATTTCTCACACTGAAAAGTCCTTTTTCCTCAGACAACCCCAGGGCACTAATAGCATCTTTTTATATATTCCTGCTTGTCTTCCTTTCCATCCATTAAATGTCTAGATCAAGGGTTCTTGGACTCAGCATGCACAATATGATCATGCTGTTTTCTTAATTTAAATGCTTGTCTTCACTCCACAGAGTCTAATACTTCATGTGTTCATTGCAGGTCTCCTTAATTCACTGCGGTGATTAAACATTTAAAAAATATATATATTAATTATTCATGAGAGTCAATTGTGTGTGTCCCCTGCCCCAATTGCTGCCCTGGAGAAATGCAAACAGTCCAGCTGATTAGTGCCAGCACATGGGCAGATTCTTCTCCTCTTCCACCTGCACCAGAACCATCGTGTTCCACTTTTCACTGCGTCAGATCCAAATCTCTCTTCACCTCTGCACGGTGTCCCCATGGCCACTTCCCACAGTCCCTTCCCCACTGCCCAGGAGCTGAGCCAATGTTGGCACCCCAGGCAGCCACACAGCTGAGTCCTGAGCTGTGGTGACACTGCTGAGTCCTGAGCCACGGTGACACTGCTGAGTCCTGAGCTGTGGTGACACTGCTGAGTCCTGAGCTCTGGTGACACTGCTGAGTCCTGAGCCACAGTGACACTGCTGAGTCCTGAGCTGTGGGGACACTGCTGAGTCCTGAGCCACAGTGACACAGCTGAGTCCTGAGTGTGGTGACACTGCTGAGTCCTGAGCTGTGGGGACACTGCTGAGTCCTGAGCCACAGTGACACTGCTGAGTCCTGGGCTGTGGTGACACTGCTGAGTCCTGAGCCACAGTGACAC
>WAAE01022880.1:0-121724 GCA_013400495.1 Nicator chloris | reverse complement strand
GGGGGGGGGGGGGGGGAAGGAGGGGGGGAACCCGGCCCTCCACTGTCTTGACCAGCTCCGATGTCATCCTGGCCGAGCTCCATTCCTCCTCTGCCCCCTTCCCCAGCTGGGGAAGGGAGAGAGGGGGCCCTCTGCCATCCCGGCCCGGCCCAGCCACCTCTCCCTCCAAAGGCAGAGGGGCCGTGGGGCAGAGGCCTACCCTGCCCGGCCCACCCCACGGCCCCCTTGTTACCTGCCCACGGCCAGAAACGGAAAGGGAAGGTCAGTTCCTGAAAACCCGCCTTTATCTCCCTGGTGTGTTCACGCAGACGTATCAAAAACTTCCTGTGGGAAGAACCATCCTCCTGAACTACGTGAAAACCACCACAGTGACACACCTTGCTCTGCCTGCTGAAACCCTGGGGAGGGTGTGGTGACATCAGGGCAGCTGATGGGATGGCAGTGGAGCAAAGCAACAACTTCTGGCTGCTGTGCCTCCATCCTGAGCACCAGCAAACAGGAGTTACCCTGGAGTTACCCAGAATGGATGGGGGCTCCCAGAGAGGGACACAAACCCTGCCTAGGGCTGAGGAATGCCCAGAATGGATGGGGGCTCCCAGAGAGGGACACAAACCCTGCCTAGGGCTGAGGAATGCCCAGAATGGATGGGGGCTCCCAGAGAGGGACACAAACCCTGCCTAGGGCTGAGGAATGCCCAGAATGGATGGGGGCTCCCAGAGAGGGACACAAACCCTGCCTAGGGCTGAGGAATGCCCAGAATGGATGGGGGCTCCCAGAGAGGGACACAAACCCTGCCTAGGGCTGAGGAATGCCCAGAATGGATGGGGGCTCCCAGAGAGGGACACAAACCCTGCCTAGGGCTGAGGAATGCCCAGAATGGATGGGGGCTCCCAGAGAGGGACACAAACCCTGCCTAGGGCTGAGGAATGCCCAGAAGGGATGGGGGCTCCCAGAGAGGGACACAAACCCTGCCCAGGGCTGAGGAATGCCTCACACGCAGCACAGGAGGAAGGGATGTGGTAGTCCCAGGATGGAGCTGGGACAGCTCTGTGACACCATTTCTCCCACAGCCAGCTGTGGCAGGAGCAGCAGCCTCCAAGAGCAGAGGAGTCGTTCCTGAGCTGCCCCAGATGTGCAGTACGGCCAAAAACTGAGAACTGCCATCCTTTAAAATCTGCTGTCCTAAGGGGTATCCTGTCACCCAAACACATCCTGGCTTTGGCTTCAGGGACATTTTAGTAGGTTAAAAACCACTGCCTCACCCCCAGAATAGGAGATGGGAGAGCTGAGGAGGCACAGAGAGCACCACAGGTAATTCTGACCCAGCAACCCCCACAGTTTACCATCCAATTCCAGCACAGTTATATCCAAGGAAATTTCAGCAAAATCAGTGGAGCTAAATTTAACTCAGTCACATTGTTGAAAGGTGCAACCTGAGGAGTGTTTCTGAAGATGGCTCTGGATGGGCTGACCTGTTTTCTGACATAACTTAGTGCACCATCAGATTGTAAGCCTGAGATACAGCTTCAGCAGGAGTCAAAGGGAGCGCTGTCTTCAATGAAAGAATATTTCCCCCTCAAGCCTTCAGCAGTGCTTTGTAAATGATGAGACATCTGAGCAGCTGTTCAGCTGCTGCAGCTCTGCTCATCAAACAGATAATGAAAGAGGGGGCAGTTTTATGCTCTTCTCCTTTTTATTTCAGCGCTCTGCAGTTGTGGGGCCTGCTTTGGAACCAAACACAGACTGTGTGAGGAGCCACACAACCTCCCTCTGGGGATGCAGCCTCATTTCCTCAGCAGAGGGAAAAGCAGAGGTAGCAGAGAAGAGCATCATTCCTGCAGATTTCCTGAAGGCCCTGCAGGAGACACTGTTCATGCCTTCAAAATTCCTCTTATCCTAGAACTGACTCCTGCAGTCCAGCCAGGTAACTTTGAATTCAACTTTAGTATTTGAAAATATTCTATCTTCCTCCCACACAAGGGACCATAAAAAACTTTACCTTAAGATAGAAAACTTTAAATCATTATATATCAGAGATTTCATCTCAGTGTTTTTTTTCTTAATGAAAATATTTATTTACAGCAGAAACAGTTTAAAAATATATTCTTACACTTCTAAAATATTTCTTCCTCTTTTTTTTTCTATTTTTCTTTATTCTTTTTTTTCAGTAAGAGATAATGACATCAGTTTAAGAAGCTAGATAGAAAAGAATTTCCTTTGTACTAACATTTCTTTTATTCTTGCTTCTAATCCCAGGTCAAGGTGTCAAGGTGTCCTTTACAGGCAGTCAGTCTCGAACAGCCACTTTGCAGAATTTGCAGTGCTGTGCTCCCTCACCCTGCTTCACAATTTTTCTGGGATGGGCACTCCAGGACCACTGCACACCAGAGAACGTTCCATTAATGGTAAAATTAGCCTCTGCAGTGAGGTTCCAGGCACTGTTCCTGAACACTGATGTCATGTTTAAATAAGTCCTATATTAAAGCAGCCAGGGGCTTTGGACTATTTCTAGACTTTGAGGTATTTTCCTACTGCAGCTGCACTGTGAACACCTAACTAATATTTCTCTTCTGCTGCCACTTTCTCTCCTTTCTCCTCACGCCTTCCTGCTGCTGTAATTCCTTCTCAGCTGCTATCCCACCCAGGTCCCTCTGATTTGGAGCCACCCCTGGCAGAGGCAAGCTTCAAAAGTGAGGGTTGTCTTTATTTTCATTGAGAGAAATCATAGCTGCAAGTTTCAGTACCCAGAGAGGCTTTTAACCGTGACTTTTTATTAGAAATGCTAAATTGGGAGTAATAAAACCTCCCAATTTAATAGTTTAATAAAAAGAGGAAGCTAAAAGCCAGCATGGAGTGGAGGAGCAGCAGTGAGTCTGGAGTGCCAAATATTTGGGTTTTGAATGGCTTGGCTTTCTCCTGTGTGTCCTGGTTCTCCAGGAAGGCTCCAGTGAGCTGCTCTGGGCACAGCCAGCTTTGCTCACGAGCTGAGGATGTGGCTGTGCACTCTGCACCCAAACAAACACTGGGCCACCCTCAGGTGCTCTGTGATACCCAGGGGTGGCTTTTGCACAGCAATTGGAAGAAGTCCTGGCTAGGATTTTCTGAAGCATTCTGCAGGCAGACCTGGGGTCAGGTTCTCTGAAATAGCAAAGGATTTATCTACAAACAGTGGGTTTGGCCTCTTTGGAGCACAAATGTTTCAAATCTGACCCTTATTTCTTGCAAGAAATTGGGGCTTGTTTTCCAGAAACAAGGCAGTCTTCCAAAGTTAATTTTGAGCAGCAAGGGGTAACCACGAAAATTCAGTGGGAGTGCAGCTGGAAGCTTCTGCCCAAGCAGCCAAAAGCAATCCTGATATCACCAATGTCACATAAAAAGGTCACACCACCAGACCCCCCTGTGGCCAGATCTCCCTAAACTGCTGCCTGGTGGTGTTATTCTTTCATTATTCTGTAACACCAGAAAATATTACAGGAGTTCAGTTTCATTTCCAATGTCAGAACCCAAACTGGACTAGAACAAGGAATCCCAGCATAAAAACCACAACCAACAGACAAATACAAAATACCAAAAACCTACAAAAAACCTAACAACCCAAAACCAAACCACAAAAAAACCAACAAACCACCAGGTGAAAAAACACCCTTCAACCCCTTTCTTTTTTTTTTTTAATGAAGCTCATGAGTCAGCTTCGTGGTCCATGTAAGCCCTAACATTGCAAGTATTAAACAACAATGTAAATGTCATTTTTGAGAAGATCTGGTTTTGTCAGAAGTCACAGCTACACATGCTAACTTCAGAAAACTTAGCAAAGGCCCACGGAAAACCTGATCTAAATGACAAAACAAGTTTATGTATAAAATGAACGGACGATTCAGCAACATTTGTCTAAATAAGGACAATTCATCTCTTCTTCTTAGGAATAAAGGAAGGGTAGGCTTTGGCTGGGTTTTGCCAGCTGTCCCTGTCAGTATTAGAGTGCTCTCAGTACACAATCTCCACTTTTAAAAGATGCTTTAAATGCTACTTTGAATTATTTCCAAATGCTATGGCCAGGTTTCTAGACTTCAGACAGTTGCTGTTCCCCACACTGTAAACTACAACTGGAGTTTTTCACCTTCTGAAGGTCCAGATGAAGCAGTCTTAAAATGTTCTAGAGGAATTTTACAGGTTTGTTCACTGACTCCATTAAAAAGTGCGGATTGCAGTGGGAGCACACCAAAGTTAACAGGCAGGAATTATTCCCAGCTCTCTGTGAAGCACCATCAGCACATCAAAACAACAATCCCTGCTGGATGCCACCAGAAACTTATGGGAAACTGTCAGGGGAGAAGCAGATTTTGAGGAAGACTAAACCAAGTGCACACACCTTGCATCAGTCCCGAGGGTCAGGGAGATCTGAGAGCAGAGGAATGAGAGGATGCAAAGCCTCAGCTCTGCTGCTGCCAGTTAGAGAATTCCCCTTCAGGAAAGGAGCAGCTCAGCTGTGGTTAGTGCTCCTGGCACACTCTCTGCTGTAATTGTCAGGATGCTGCACGGCTCTGTTCCCAGCACTACCCAAAGATGTGTGTATGTGTGTATGTATGTATGTATGTATGTATGTATGTATGTGTGTATGTGTGTGTATGTAATTTCAGTCACTTGATTCTTCCACACAGGAACATTGCCACCCAATCCCACTCTGAGGCATTTGTTTCACCCAATTTAGTATTTGTCACTTGAGAAGTTTCTCTTCCCTCCTCTTCTAGCACGTGCTGGTCAGAACCCACGTCAGTCCCTAACCTTGGCAGTTCCCTCTTGGGGAGCATCACCGTGGGCAAGGAAGGATTCCAAAACCTGCCACCTGCATTAGCAATTCCTGGGAAAACAGAGCAGGATCAACTGCTGCCATGAAGGAGGGAGCCCACACCAGGGGAAATTTGGGGCTTACAGTTACCGAAAGAAGAAAATAGAATCAATAACACTTCTTGTATTTGTTCCACTGAGTTCCTTTCAAATCCACCTAATTTTATACAGCCTGATTTCTGAAAAGGCCACAGTTGTTAAAGTTATTTTGCACAAATTCCCTAGTCACCGATACTTGATGTGTTTTAAGAAATTCTGGCATCTCTCTTTTGATGAGTTTTGGTGTTCTTCGCTTGCTTCTGGGAAATCTTTGCAAAAATACTTTGGATTAGAGGATGAAGTTTTGTGATAGCACAAAGGATAAAAGTTCTGTTACAGCAGTAGATGAATAAAAATGGTTAGAGATTATATAAAGGAATATTACTTTGTTGAAACAGTCTTACTAAATTTTTGTGAAAATTTTATCAGAAAAGACTTCTGATTGAGGTTCACAATTAAATCCAAACCTGCAGAATTTGAGGCTGTGCTGTGATCCCCAAATGACCAACTTAACCTTAGCTTTATAGACAATGAGAAAGCTCCCAAGAGAAAGGAAATCCATAATCCCTGGGTGAAGACACTCCCTGTGGCCCAGGCTCTGAGGTTCTGGCCCTTGCTCTCCCTCAGACAGACGATGGCACTTCCAGATTGAAAGAGCTCTCTGCTTAAAAAAGGAATGGCAGCATCATCCTCAGTGTTTTGGAGCTTTTCCCTTGCACCATATAATAGAAAACACTTGCAAGTTTCAAAATAGTTTCAAACAGAAGTGAAGAATTTTTTAAATATCTGAAATATTTTCTGAAGTCTTTGTTTTTGGGTTTTTTTCGTGATTTCTAGAGCTGGTCAGTTGAAATTCTTCCACCACTCTTTTCCATATTCACACACACTCCACACCCAGGTTCCTTTCCTCAATTCTCCTCATTCTCATGATGATTTTCCAGCTCTCAGTTTCTCATACAGCCTGGCCTGACTCCCAAAAGAGTGTTGTTTCCTACTCTATCACATTTTACAAAGTGTTCTCCACAGCCTGCAGTAAAGGACAACCACTGGATTTCAACCTGTAAAATTTTGCAATCCTGGCAAGACCATTTAATTGATTTGTGATCATGGAGATGTAGGTGGATCTGTCTGGAGAAGAAAGAATTTCCTGGTGCTGCAAAAATGTAAAAGATGGAGACACGAGGGACTGGTAATTCTACATCAATAAATTCCAAGGTCATCTAGAAGGGACAGCAGATAACTAAAAGCATAGCTGTACCACTGGCAACCTGGCCTCAATTAAACATTCCATCCTAAAATTGTTGAAATTAAAAGGAGAATGAAAAATCTGCTGTTTAAAATCATACTTCTGAGGAATTCATAAGGCCCAGTCATGAGCTCTCCAAAAGGCCTGATTTTCCAGCTCTGATCCCCTCTGTTATTTACAGCTTGGGCATTTTATTTATACACAGCTACAACTCTCCCTACTCCCTCCCCCAGAGGAGTGCCTAGTATTTAAAACATGCATTCAAGGCTTGCTGATCCAATGCTAAATCTATTTTTGTCCGTGTAAATACTGCTTTGCTCAGGGGAGCTGAAGCATTTTGGAATCACGCTTTATTTGGCATTCCTATTTTGGAACGAGGATTGCCACATGCCAGGCATAACATGTGAGCAGAGCAGGAGCTCCCTCCCAGTGATTCTCTCTGGGAATTGTCCTTCAGGAACAGCCCCTACTGCCACCCCTGCCTCACATGTATCAGCAGCTGAGCCAGTGAAGGGCAGCACAAAGTGCTCCTGGGGAGGGAGAGACCCCTCAGTGCCCCCAGAACATCTCCAGTGCCTTGCAGCAAGGAAGCTCCGGAGCAGCAGCTCCGTAATAAAGGTGGATATATTTTATGGAAATCTCACGCCCTTCCATTGTGCCAAGAGCAGGAAAACTGCTCTTTCTGATCCTTCTTTTCCTTTTGTGCCTTGTGGCACCTGCCAGAGAGCAGGTGAGCTCTGAGGGAGCTCCCCAAGCTTCTTGGCTTTCACGGCTACCACAACACTTCCTCCTCCCCACGGGAGATTATCAGGCTCCAAGCCTCTGCTGGCTCACTCTTCCCCAAAGAGTTTGCCAAACTGGTTTTCCATCTGCTCCTACATATTTTTCTGAACATTCTCATTCGTATTAAGTGTTGCCAGACACAAGACAGTGTTTTAAATGAAACAGCATGTGCAAATGCACGCACATATATTTTTAGCAGACTGCTTCTGTTTTGTCATGTAAATAACCAAGCAAAACAAAAATTCAGGAAGAAAATTTAAATGCTGTTAGTTGATTAAAAAGAAAGGGAATGTGATAACAGATTAAGCTATTAGTGCTGTGGGAATGATCTTGAGAAATTGAAGAAAAGGTCTGAAATACACAGGTGCAAGTCAGTAAGGATAAATGCAAAACACTGCAGTGAGGACTAATCCCCTCCAAAACCAACAGAAAACCCCAACAACAACAAAAACACAAGAAAAATCCCCACAAAACACGATGCAGGAAAAATGCAAAGAAGCACCATTTTCCAGATAAGGATACCAGAGTTTGGTAGATCACAAATTGAAATCAGCATTATCAGCTCACTGCTCCATACCAAACTAACATAAGGTGTCATTGAGATACAGAAGTCATTCCTGTGTCCAGCCTGGCAGTGGCTCTGCTGGAATGGAACATCTGAGCACTGCACTGAAGGTTCACATCCACCACAGACTGCCTGTAGGAGAACAAGAACAACGACCCAAGACCCAACATGATGTCACACAATCATAATTCCATTAAAATTCCTGAGGAAAGGACTGAAACGGGATTGTGTGCTCTTTAAAAACTCACATTTCTGTGGCTCTGAGTCTAAATCTGTACGTACACAACACAGAGGAGAAGAGAAGGAGTTAATAAATTGTTTGTCTTCTGTGGGCAAAAGAAAAAGTAATGGGCTCAGCATTCAGCAGGAGAGATTTGGGCAAGGCACTAAGAAAACTCATGTGGTGAGGACAGTGGAGAGTTGTGATGCATTGCTTTAGCACTGAAGGCTTCTGGAGAATACATTACAGGAACATTTATCAGGAAAAGCTTGGTAGAAGTTATCTTGCCTTGTGAAAAAGTATAAACCAGACGGTGTCTTGGGGTTTTTTCCAAGACAAACCTTCCCCATAATTTAATATGTTTTCCAAAGCTGTCTACTTGTCTGCAAATTTCACCCTTTGCTCCCCTCTGAGTTAGTCAGATTGATTTGTATTTTCTTCTTCACTTAAATCTTCTCTCAAAGCCCTGTGCCATGGTCACCCATCTTTATGGCTGACTAGAAAGCTGTCTGGACACTGTAAATATTTGCCCTTCTCCAAGACAGAGCCCAGCACCTTCACAGGAATCCCAGCCTTGCAGCACAAGGGGAAGAAGTTGTGACTGGAAAACCAATCAGACGGAAAGCTTCCACTGAGACTGGATGCTGCACTTATTTCCTTGGAGTGTTAGCACAGCCATAATTCACAGCTGTGTTCATGGAGCTGTGGAAAGCTTCTCTCTGCTTGCAGGGTTTCATTACAGAACTGCAACCACACCAAATTAATCAAATGTTTCAGCAGCCCAGAATGGTTTAGTGTTAAGATTCTCTAATTAAATCTGGAGAGGGGGAGGGGAAATGGATAAAAGAAAAGATTATTTTAGGTAGGAATTAACCAAAATGGGACCTGATGCGTAACCACTTCAGCCACCAGAACCGCTGTGTTTTATTAGCAAAATGTGTTAGAAACAGGCTTGAACTAGAAACTGGAACACAAATATCTAATTTGGTAGGAGCTGGCACATAAAACTGAACCTGGATTTTCATTTTACGGTTGAAGCCTCTCTGTATTGTATCAAGCTATGGGCAAACCATATGAACTTTGCCAATTTCCCCACTTATATACCATATAAACAAACAAACAAACAAACAAACATTATCTTTAAAATCACAATTTTCTAGCTACTCTATTTCTTCCACATTATTTGTTTTCCTCCACATTTCCTGGGCAACTTCCACTGGGACAGTTTACAGGCCTTACATTTTGATTTGTATTTTCCCCAGTCAACACAGACCCTCTCTAACAAGCCAGGCACCCAAAATGTCAACTTGGCCACTCATTTATTGAAAGACCTGGAGGAACCGCAGCTCTCTGCTCACCTTCCTGATGTAGCCAGTGAAAGAGCTGGCTCTGAATACAGAATCTCCTGAGATTTCCAGGTTTCACTGCCATACAAACAACCCACCAATCATGCACTCCTGCAGGAGGAAGTTGGAGTCATAAATCCTCTCCACTTTTGCTCAGAAAGTTTGTTTGATTCTGCTCTGTCTCATACATCACATGCTGTCTGCTGGATTCAAGGGCACTTTCCAAGTGGACATTTTTAAGTAGGCCAAGGAACTCTTGGACAAAATGATAAAGCTGAATTAATCAACTGCACAGTAACATTCAGAGAGCATAAGGATTTGGGGTGTTGTAAACATTAATATAAGGAAGCATATTTAGAATAAATAAAGTTATAAATTATATCCAGCTCCCAAGCCTGTGTTTAGCACTAATCCAGAGAACCAGTGTGGTTAACAGTACATGAATTTTGGAATTAATAGGCAGAGGGAAAATGATGAATCCCCTGTTATAAAGTGCATTTAATCTGCATGTGTAACTTCTGCTCTGAGGAGCTGGGGATATGCAGAAGTATCCAGTGAGTGCAATCTGGGGTTGGGACACAAGGGGATACAGATACACAACATCCTTCAGAATAATCCAACTGTGCCAGGAATTAGATTGGGCCCATTATTGGGGTATAGTATTTGTGCTTCACAGGCTGCACTCTGACACCAGAGCACTCAGCTGTGCCTCTGTTCTTGTGGCCAACTAAAGCATTTTCATACACTTGCACTTCTCTACCCAGGGATTTCTCTCACAATAATCCAAGTGACCTCCTAAACTTCACCCAAATCCAGTTTTCAGTGCAAAGACCACCTTGGCCAATCCATGAAATGAGAATGTGGCTTCCCCACATCCAAGTGCCTGTCAGGGATTCCCTCAGAATCTGAAACAAACATCCCTGAAACCTTGGGCAAGCCTTGCTGTGCAGGGAAAGGCAGAGCCTTCCCTCCCTGGCAGGACAGACAAGCTGTACTTGTATGGTTCTTTGTCCCTGCCAGCTTTTCAGGGTAGAGCTGGCACCCTAGAAAGAAAAATGAAACCTATTCATCTTCTACCTGAGTTATTCAATAGCCTTTTAAAACACATTTCAATGACACTTCTTTCAATATAATTTCATTATTTGCATTAAAAACTCCAAAGCTGCACTAGTTCTCAGTATTACAAGAGTATTTCATTATAGTCATAACTCTGTGTTTTCCAATAACTGATTGTGATTGGCTATTTTTGTGGGGTTTTTTTAAAAAACAATTAGTTAATTTAACAAACAAACAAGCATAATGTTTACATAATTCTCAGATTCAAGAAGGAAAAAGCATTCATAGTGAGCAGAGGGAAATTCAAATCATGCAAAGGGTTCACAACCCACAGAACCAACATAAGTTCTGGGAGACTGGATTAACTGATTCTCTCTTAAATAGACATCAAATCTACCTCTTGGAGTTTCTGCTGCAAACACCTAACTCTACTCTCATAAAATAACTAATCAGAATTAAAAGGGTCAGGCACAAATTCTAATAATATAGTGCAAACCAAGTACTTTATTTATTTTATATATTCTCAATAAATTCAAACAGTTTAAATAACAGCTTTACCCCAGACCCCCAACTGTAGATTAGTCATCATTAAAAATCAGAATATCACACATTAATTATTCCTTTGGAGAAAAAGAAACCAATCAGGAATTGCGACAACACAGACCTTGATAATAAATGATGCATATTCCTCATCCTGTCATCGTTACCTTTCTCATTCTGTTATCATTTTCCATTGAAATTGAGTGATGAAAATACACTGAAATTATAGTTAGATGTAATTGGTGCAATTGAACTGTATCAGAATTCTAACTCTGAACTACTGTTAGAAACAACTCAGGCTCGTGCAGACCCTTGTCTATCTCAGGAGCCAAGCAGTCTGGGCCCAGTAAGGAACCTGCTGCCCAAAGTCAGGACAGATATTCAGACCCATTTCAAAGACATTGAGAACCAATTTCAAAGACGTTAATACCCATTCCTTCACCCCTCAAGTTATTTATAATGACATTAGCACACATCTTCCCTCTCACAGGCAAAAGGCCCCACTTGTCTTCCCACTTTCAGGTGCAAAAGTCTCCCCTGCTCTGTAGCAAAAGTACCCACAGAATTCCTCAGCAATCAAGGAAGGGAAAGGCGCAGAAGATGCCTTAAAAAATCTGTGACAACCATTCTTTTTCTGCTCTCCAGGCCACATTTTTAAGCCCCCACTTAATCAAAACCACCTCCACTTCCTCCTCTCACACTAAAAAGAGCTCCTGCCGCATGACTGACCAATCACATCTCAAACACCGGAATTAAATGGCCCTTATCATCCCTAAATCCAATACAAAAAAGTCCTAATAGCAGCACAAAATTGGCTGGGTAGTTATAAATAATGAGGAATTGTAACTTTTTTATCCCCTAAGATTTCGTGAGTAGAGAAAGAAGCCAAACTCACAGCCAGTGCCAATGAAAAGCAAAGAGACAGCAAATTTTACTGTCTATCAGCTTTTCTTAATGCATTCTCTCTACTTTAATGATGACACAGATAAATCTCAAGTGCTCCTCTTTGCAGGCAGTGTGTTTGTGCAAGGTGTAAGGAACTGACTAAATTAAACCTTTTACCTCAAAGCACACTCCGAGCTCCTCAGTTTGATGCTTTAGCCTAGAGCAGCAAGCCCAATAAATAGGAAAAAGCACCACACCTGGTTTAATCAGGCACCAGAAAGGCATATTGAGTTTCCCAAAAAGGGGAGGAAAAACCAGTCACTGCATCCATATTTTAAGAACCTGTTATATAATCTGCACGAAAACCTGAAACTTCTGAGAGTCTGAGCCTGGACAACTGGACTCTTTTAAGTTTCCTTGGGACTCAGCCCTGTCAGCAACTTGATGGAAAGAGGCAGCGTTGATCCAATTGCCCAGAAACGGAATTTTAATAATGCAAAAATAACAAACAGCAAGGCCTACACTGTATTTGGATTGAACTGGAAAAAGGCAGCAACAAGGGGCCAAAAAGCACGAGGCCAAGAGGCCCCGGGCCAGGGTCAGACAGGGGTATTTATATATCCTGGTGTGGGAGGGGAGTTAAGGTGGGGTCTGAGGGAAGGGTCCAATAGGAGACAACCATTAGGAATATTAAAATCTCTGCACCAAAAACCAGCCTATGGTAACACAAAGAACTAGGAACTTTCTAGCAACCGTTTACATACTTGAACTGAGAAAGCATGTGAATAAGCTTCTTGGTCACTGCTCTTTGAACAGAGTTTCCCAGGCATTAGTTCAGGTCTTCTTCCCCGGGGAAACCACCTCTACAAAAAACCTCTATAAAAGCTTAGCTGGTCAAACATACTTCCGTTTATTGTACTTTTTTATCAAAACAATAAGTATTTGAAGAAAAGATTTTGCTGCACTGAATTTAAGTGTACCATATTCAACAGTTGTGTTGGGTTGTGTGCCCACTAGAATTATTTACTCTTTTTCTGCTGTGAGATAGGATTAGAAGAGAAGCAAAGCAGGCTCAAAATTTAAAGGGTATAAAGAAAGCTTCATTAACAAAACTATAAGAGGGAAAAAAATTACTGAGAATCAGAATAAAACCTTCAAACCACTTCCCCTCTCCCCACAACCTTCCTTTCCCTTCGCACTGACAACTTATGGAGAAAAAACTTGGAACCCAGGTCGGTTTACCACCTCTAAAATAGTTTGTCATCAGTTCTCTCAAAGAGAAGAGTTTCTTTTGGTCTGCCATGGAAACTTCCCACAAGAAAAACAGTTCTCTTGTGTCGCACTTGCCACGCTAAAAGCACCACGCGGACTCTGACTCGTCCACGACCGAGAGAACTAACTTTATTACATCACTGACTCCATTATATACTATTTCCATCATGCCCAGTGGTTGATAGGCAAAGTCAACACATCTCCAATCACATTGGTCAAGGCAGATGTCCACCAAGAAAACTCCTCCTCCAAGAAGGAATGTAAACTCTCTATTATTTACAGAAAATGCATGAGAAAAGAATTTCTAAAAGGTAAACATCAGAAGGCTGGAAAATCAGGGCGACACTCCTGTGGCTTTTAATTCCCACAAATAGCAGCCACCTGGGAATCTGCAATTGTGAAGTCCCTCCCATATCTCACAGCCTTCCCACAGTTGCATTATGGGCCATGTGAACTCATGGGGTACTATTTTAAAGACGAGCAGTTCAAAAGCAAAGTTTCTCTTCATCTATTTTTAAAATAATCTTCATCTCTACGAACAGAGATCTTCTTCTCTTCCTGGGGGCAGGTCTTCATCTCATCGCTCTCTCTCTGTTCAAGGTTCTCATGGAATCACAGCTACTCCAATATTTACTTAGTTCACCACAAATGCCTTTGCTCATATCTGCAATTTGAACACTCTTTTCATCTCCCCATACATGTTTTCTACAACTTAATGGGATATTCTAGTATATTACAGTCCATCACCATGGCCTTACAAAAGAATTTCAACCTAAGACTAGGCATCTTCTTATTCTCTTCTCATCTAGGTCATGACTCCTCCTTCACTGACCTTGATGCCTTCATATTGTCTCTCTGTGTGTCTTCACCCTATGCTTTTCTCTCACTCAGAGAGGATTTGATGTTTTGCAAGTTTCATCTGTGCAAGGGAAGAGTTAATATCTCGCCCAGACCTGCAGAGAGTCATGATGGTCTTTTGCCACACGATCCCTCACGGCGCTGGAAGAGTCTCTCAACAAGACAACTCAGCAGCGGCGGATGGAGCTGTTCACAGTACTGAGGCCGAGCTGGGCTGTGCCAGGATCTCGGGGGTTCTGGCTGCACTCAATTTCAGCTGCAGGGCCACTCTGCATGGCTGCAGAGCTGCCCCTGGAGGGGGAGAAGTGGCCAGGACCTCAGCAGAGGCACACTGCGCTGCCAGGGCCTCCTCCCCTTCCTCTGCCCAGCAGCCACTGGTGCTGGGAGGAGGGACGCGGCTTAGCAGCAGTGTAATATATGTTGCAAAGTAATTCATGCTAAAAATTAAAACCACAGCATTTTTAACCAAAGCTGAGTGACAGGAAAAGCAGAACGCACCAGGTGATAAGGGAAGAAGGAGTCAGATATCAGAGACAGATAGCTGTCTCCAAAGAAGTGTATTCCAGAGGATTTTTCCATCTGACAAAACCCCTGCGATATGCATTTGATATGCATTAACGATAAGGTAATATTCATTGCCAGAAAAGTTTATTCTAGAAGATTTCATCTAACAGAACTCCAGCAATAAGATGAATTATCCACCCACCCCAAGAAAACTCTCTCAAACGCAGGAACAAGAAAGGAAAATACATTTACATGCTAAAGGAGATAAAATCAACAGAAGAAAAGACCTCCTTCAAAGCCTGAAAATTGTATAAAAAAGTGACCCTGCCAAGGTGGCATTGGTGAACTAGAGGGATTCGGTGCGATAGAGACCAAATTTTGTTCACCCAGTGCCAACTGCCGGCCTCGGCGCTGCTTTGCTTGTGGCTTTATCAAAATTTATACTTTGCTTATTCAATAAATTCTCTTTAATTATTAAATTGGCTCATTTGTTTATAACAAGGAGGATGCTAACAGCCGCTGGGGGCCCGATTGGACCAGGACAGGGCCTTCTCTCCTCCCCTGCCCCTGCCTGGCAGCCACCGGGCCCAGCCCTGCCAGGGCTGCAGCAGTGGCAGGGCCTGACTAGGCCGTGCCAGGCCCGGGGGCCACGCGGCGGTGCCGCAGTCCATTCCCAGGTGTCTTTGGGTGCTGGAACCTTCCCAGTGAGGCATTTTTAGAAAGACACTCTGATCACCTGGCGCACTGGCACACCACGGTGATCAAGTGACCAGCTCAGCTGTGAGCAGACAGCACAAGCTGCTGCAGCCCCCGGGTGATCCAGACGGTGCAGGGAAATAAAGGGAGCAGAGGTGGGTTCTTCTTTCTCAGGATCCTCTCCTCCGGCGTCCTGGGTCTGAAGAGCCCAGAACAATGGAGAGCCCAGACTTTTACCATGGAACTGAGGGCGCAGTTTGTGGTCTAGGGTCCAATCACAACACTACTGGGGAGGAGCAGTAGGAGGAGGTTGTATAAACCATGTATGTATAAACCAATAGGGAAAACCAAGGGAGGAGACTAGGTCACATGGGCCAATGGGGCGTCAAAGTTTAGGGGAATTCCAAGGAGGGGTTTAGGTAGGGGTTGGCCCATGGGGAAAACAGAAAGGGAACTTTCTGCGTAAATGGGCAGGGTTAGGGTAGAAGGACATCTGAGGGGAGGATACAACTTTAGGGAAGATCCATTGACATAGGATGAACAAGGCTACATGGAATGAACCATTTGAACCATAACAACTTGTGACTTAGCTTAAATGCCACACACCCTCCCAGGGAGGGGAATCCCATCTGTGGTGGCCCTAGGGGCTACCACATGGCGGAGCGGGGCTGACCCTGGCAGTACCTCTTCCCAGGCCAGAACGAAAGAGAGCTTCCTGGGATTTTTCTCAATGTTTAACCTGTGTATTCACAGAGGCGTATCAACTTTCTAGTGGCCTAACAAGGTGTCAATAATCAAAACTAGTCACTGATTGGTTTTGCCACAGCTTTTCTTAGAAACATCACTTCCATGGTTGGCCTCTTTTTCCTCACCAAATGCCAATCAATGTAAAACCAGCACAACAGTGCAGTCAACTAGAAATTCTTCATCAAAAAGAATTCATATCAATTTTTCCCTAACTGGAGTTAGAAAAAATGAAGGTACTATTAAAATAATCTATTTCATTTTTGGTTTCTGTAAAATTAGATACAATTTAGAATTAGATACATTTAAGAGCTCATTGCAATCAAGCACAGATGAAGTTTCTTAATTGTCAATTTTCTTTCTTGAAACCCCCATGCAACTCCAAATTAAGTTACTCCTGCAGCTTCCCATGCCATAATTGCTGAGTTGCTCAGGCTGATTTACCTATTCTCAGAACACTAATAGAGAGTAAGGAAGTGCCATAAGGCTCATCCTGGGATTAATCATTTCAGGTGGGTTTCAGTGGCCCTAATCTCACATTGTAGAGGTCATTAACAGCCACTAATTGCTCTAAGGAGCCTCACCCAGGATCCCATCCATGTGCCCAGGAGCAGCACATAAACTCCAGCCTGGGCTTTCAGTCTCAGCTTAAAGCCATTTGTAGATTCTTGTTCCTTTTCCTGTTCTTTTGGTGTCTTAATCTGACATCGACTTGTGTATTTTCTTTATTTGGTGCCACTGATGGGAAAAACTGCTGGTGCCACCCCTGTGCTGTCCCTGCCTGGCTCCAGTACTGGGGACTGAGCCCTGTGGGTATCTCTGGCTCTCCTTAGCTCCCTGCTGGACTTCTCTTTGGGAATAACTGTGTTCTTACTGTTCTACACTGCTTGGCTTCCCTTTGGGAATAACTGTGTTCTCACTGTTCTACAGTGCTTGATTTCCCTTCGGGAATAACTGTGTTCTCACTGTTCTACACTGCTTGGCTTCCCTTTGGGAATAACTGTGTTCTCACTATTCTACACTGGTTGATTTCTCTTTGGGAATAACGGTGTTCTTACTGTTCTACAGTGCTTGATTTCCCTTCGGGAATAACTGTGTTCTCACTGTTCTACAGTGTTTGATTTCCCTTCGGGAATAACTGTGTTCTCACTGTTCTACAGTGTTTGATTTCCCTTCAGGAATAACTGTGTTCTCACTGTTCTACACTGCTTGGCTTCCCTTAGGGAATAACTGTGTTCTTACTGATCTACACTGCTGCACTTCCCTTTGGGAATAACTGTGTTCTCACTGTTCTACACTGCTTGATTTCCCTTTGGGAATAACTGTGTTCTCACTGGTCCACAATGCTTGACCTCCCTTTGGGAATAACTGTGTTCTCACTGTTCTCTTGCACTGCTGGCTCCACACAGACATCCAGGTACTCCTGCACACCCTATTCTCACAACCTTTTGTGTCCTTTCCTGCTCCCTGACTCACTCCAGTTTCATTGCAGAAGCTCCTCAGCCTTCAAGCAGGCTCAGAAGTCAGCCCTGAGTTCCTACATAACTCCCCCTGAACAGCACTGCCTCTGGTTTGTCCTGCCTGTATTCCCACTCCACAGCATTTTGGGCATCCAGCTTCCCCCAGTGGAGCCTGCATGCTCACCTCAGGGCTGTGGGTAGTGGTGTATTGCAAATCCTAACTGGTTCTGCAGTCCCTAAATTACTGTTCACCTGTGGTTACACTGCAAATTAAGCTCTCTCCCTTGAGTGACAGGTTATGCTGCTTGCTGAGCCATGCTTCTGCTTCACTTCCTTGGCAGAGAGAAAGTTTTGCCTTTCATTTCACCACTCAGTCTGAAAAGAGAGGCTGAAATCAGGGTAAGGCAATCATAATTCTACTTTGGCAGATCACAGGGTTTTCAGCATTGAAATTCCAGTGGCCAATTTTTCTGTGTACTGCAGAAGAGCAGGAGGCTCTGGGGACTGGTAATGGGGTCTTTTAGCATCGGGTCACTGCCGTGAATCCAGCTCAGGTCAATGAGAATGCCAGCTCAGTTGCCTGTGTTAATTTTGCTGATTGCTTCAGTCCAGCTCTGTAGAGTCTCAATAGCTACAAATAGCCCATAACCACAACTGCCATTATTCAAATAAGTTCATCAAGAAATTCAAATTCCAAACAAAAGGTGCAACAAACCTTACTCTCACTCCTAGGCTGCTTCTAAGACAAGATCTAAGCCCATGAGTGGAGTTCCTATAGTCAGAAAATGACGGTGATTGACAAAGAGACGTGGACTCCATAGGTTGCATCTATGAAGCCATTTATTGATCAGCAAAGCTGAGCTTATATAGCTTTTCAGCCATTACTAAAAACAGCACAACCACAGCATTTGTATAGCTGGATAACATTGCTTAATTCTATAACATTGCTTAATCCTATGTCTTGTACTAACTAACCCAGGTATGTCCTGTTCTTACATAAGTTCTGCTATCTAAGCATTCTGTACCAAGCACACCATTATCTCCTGCACTCCTTTCTCAAAGTTCTGCTTTCTGTGGCCAAGGCCTGTGGCCTACCCATGTTAGCATAAACACTTCTGTCATGAGCTGAGCCGTGCTCCCAGCTTGGCTCTCTAGCTGTGCTCCTACAAGAAAAAAATATAGATTTGCCCTTTTCCCAGTGTATCTACAGCAGATAAGCAGCCATGATTCCATCACTTTAGCATGTGATTTGATTAAATCATAGTTTTATCTTATATAAACAAATGGGAATTTATTGTCTAAAGTTATCTTTGAATAGGGAAGGATTTTTCTGTTACCTTTGAGTTTATTAAAGGCTGTACTGTTAATTGATAAGATCTCTCAATATTTCTTTGGTCTCAGTGAAACTGTAGGGAAAGAAGTGCACAGCCAGACAATATAAACTGTGCTATTTAAGGCTGCCATAAGCAGGAAAAATGAATAGATAGACATTTCCTCTGTGTACTCAAAATCCAGTTTCAGACTGTCTAGCACTACAAACATTTCAGCTCCTCCATCATAATCACAGCTCTTCCACAACATCACGACAGCAGAAACTAAACTGCATGAGGGCTTTAGCTACACTTTTTTTTTCTGAAGTGTTTGGCTGTCCATTGAATAGAGCCTGAGCTCTGAATACACTGAATGTGTGATACCTGTTTGGGATACACAGAAAAACCTTGATCATGTTCGGTTTTCAGCTACAACGGCAGCTCCCTTTGCCTTGGGAGCAAAGGGAGAGAGGTGAGTGGTGAAAGGTGAGTGGCACAGCAGAGCTGGGTGCCAGCCCTGCCCTCCTGCCATGCACTGACACGGGCACACAGGGCAGGGAGCGAGGGCTGGGTGTTTCAGACCTGCAGTAAAAAGCCAAGGAGCAGGGGCCAGAGGAGCAGGCTGCATTATCCCAACTCCAACTCCCCAAGGACCATGCTGAACACTGGGAAGGCAGCAGTAGCTGCTCCGAGGGGATGGGGAGCTGGGCACCTCTGCTGGAGCAATCCCATCTGGCCTAATTAAATGGTCTGGCCCAATTAAATGGTCTGCATTGCCAGACTTCTGGGAAAAGGCTCATTGTGCTCTCCCAGCTGGAGGAGGAGAAGGCAGCTGAGGCCTGCTGGAGGGCAGTAATGTGGAAGAGTCTCCCAAGGAGCTGGGATGTGTCTGATGGTTTTAAAAATGCAGGAGCAGCAGGTGAAGATAAAATCTAAGGAAGCCTCATCCCCAGTTTTATGGAAAGCAGTGACCCACTTTCTGCTTCAGATAAAAGTATCACCTGCAGCTCTGGGGCCTCCTCAGAGCATGAGGCCAATGAAGAACCAAAAAGGAAGATTTCCTGCAGGATAAATGGTACTGAAACAGAATAAGAAGCTGACTGCAAATGAAGCTGTGGCCACTAATAAGATATGACCAGTAAGATAATGAGCAGCTGAGAAGAGCAGCAAAATGAGCAAATGATAGTCTAATTATGACTGCATATGAAGAACTGCCAGCATCAAGAGCTCAGATACTGTAAGTCAGTTCACTGTTTGTAGAGCCTTTTCATCCACTATCTCCTTTTGCTAAGCTCTTGGAATGATTCTGTACTTTGGCTCTAACTCACAGCAAAACCTGCTCTGCTCTCATGAGGCTTGACTGCCACTCTGAAATAGTTTCCCATGGTCCCCAAAGGGAGTGTTCAGGGGGGATGTTGGTGCACAGCATTCCTCCTCCCTGCTTCCCCAAAGGTCTTGAGTGCTAGGAAGTCCACAGATTATTCTTTAAATGGATAGGGAGGCTTTTGTGTTTTCTTTTTAATTTGACCCAATATAGTTAGAGGATTGATATATTTAGATCATGCAGCTTTTCAAGTGACAGCCCCACCTGTTTAGTGGCAACAACATTCAAATACTTCTGTCAGTGAATTCAGGCAAGAAAAAAATATTCCTTGTCTCTTGTATTAACGTCTTGTTCTCATCAGTTAACTCTGTCAACTGTATTTTTAGAAAATGCTTTGCAAAATGCCAAGAATAGCACAATCCCTTTAGATTGAATTGGATACATCTGCCTGTAAAGTGTTGTGGAAGATGGACTCTTTCCTGCTGTGTATGCACACAGTAAGGTTAAAATGTTTTGTTTGAGAGATTTGAACTGGAAGAATGATAATTTGTTGGGCACTGCAACAGAAAGAGTGCAAGTTATTTAACTAATTCTGGTGAATCACATTCAGCTTTAAGATCCTGATGTTAAAACTGGAAGCACAGAGCTCTAATAAACTGATTTAATCCATCAGTATCATAGCACATGGTGTGAATAATGCAAAATCACAACAGCACACTGGCCAAGATCTTTGCATCTTTCAGGATTTGTATTACCTTGCATTCTTTTACTCGTGATGTAGCTCTGAGAAACAGATTTATGTTAAAACAGAAGAACTTAACCCTGGCTCAATCCATAATTTACATGTGAACTGTGGTTTTCTGTGAATTTAAAATGAACAGGTTAAAATGATGTTACATTTGGTAGCATCTTTTCTTGTGCCTGAAACACCAGCTCCTTCAAGAGGTCACTGAGTTTCATCAGTCAAAATATGAAGGTGACCCCTCAGTACATCTGCAGATTGGGCACATTTAATGACATTTCTTTTAAACTGTATTCTCCAGTAAAGCTCTAAATCTGATCACATACCTATCTGCAGTGTAATCTGGATAATAGGCACATGCAACCCTAGGCATCAGATTAGAGTTCAGTTAAAAGAAATCTGCTTGCATGAACCTCAGGTGATGAATACCTACTATTGTTCTTCAAAGAAAAAGCCTCAGGATAAGAAATTTGCATATGTATATGATGTTTGACCTTGTGATTGCTGTATGCACACAGGGCTGCACAACTGTGTTATTTTTAAGGTCTTTTCCTGTGTATTTGATTGCCCAGTTTATCACAGTTCTCTTTTAACCTTCCTCCCTGTCTATTTTAATAAGTAATTCATTTTAAAATCTCCCCCTTTTCTTTTCCTCAGCAAAGATGCAAGTTTTCAAAACTATAAGGAGTATGCATCAGTGGAAAAGGCAGGGCTCTGACTGAGCTGACTTGAATCAGGCTCCCAGCTGTGTGTCTGTATCGCTGCCCAAGTAATTTCTCTGCATCTCTTCCTTTCTGGTCTCCCTCTTCTCTTCGGATACACATTTCCAAGGCCTCTACTCTGGAGAGAACTGGGGACTACAGCACCCACAGCATCTTACAGAATACTCAGACACGAAACACAAATACAAAGCCATTGTATCACCATGAGTGTTTTCAATTTTTTTTGGCAATATCATCCACAAAGCCAAAGGAAGCAAAAGGAAAAATTCCCTCTGGTCCACTGGGTTTTGGTTCAGATGAAATTCAGAACCAAAATTTTGCTACTCTTTTTTATTGTTCTATGCCACAACAGTGATCAGAGCCAAGAGGTTTCTTACAATTCTTTCTAAAGTTAAAACTCTCATTTATAGTTAATCTCCACTTGATCACTCTAGTTCCAGGCTTGTTTAGTGGCTTTAATTTTTTTCCTGGGTACCTCAGTGATGCAGAACTGATGTCTGCCCTGCTCACATCCTCCTGCTGTGGAGATTCCTCCCCTGGTATGAGGAGAAGGCTGCTGGTGTCAGCAGCACTGGAGACACAGCCGAGCTCCCCTTGGCAGCTGTGGCTGGTTGGTGCTGAAAGGAGGGAACGACACAAATCCAACGTGCCTGACCTGGGAAAGGTGAGAGCAAGGCCAGCAGTGAGTGGTGAGGAGGGAATGCAGTCTGATGGAGCTGCTCTTCTCTTTACTGCTGCTGCACCTGGCGATACAGAACCTATACCTAAGTAGGGTTATTTAAAGGACTCCAGAAAAGACCATCTGGCTTCTTGTGGCACTTAGGCTCTTTAAACTACTGAAAAATGCCCCAAAACTCTGTACAGACATACCCATGGGGATGTAATGTTTCATTCTTATTATTTATAATGGCAATAACTACTTCCAGATCAGACAATCCCTACCATTTAATGACCTCAGGCAATGCCAAGAGCATTGACTCCTCCAGCCAGTCACCAACTGCCAGGAAACACCTGTTCCTGGAAGTCCTTATCCTTAAATTCAAAGTATCACACACCACTGAAGAAAGAGGAGAAGATGTTGCTGCATTTGCTTACAGAACTCCAGCTTGGAGTTTGTGACTTACTCATCTTTGTAATTAGAATGTGTGAACCTATATGGGCATATATATCATAAAAACATTCCTTAGAGGCAGTGTTTGCGTAATTTCTTTCTTAGGGAATTTCTCCTTAGGTGTGACACAATCAGGGCAAGACTACAGTCGCTGTGTTTAAAGTGAGACATCAAAATTACGTTACAGCAGTGATTTGACCACTTGTCAGATTTTGTGGGTTCAGAGGATACAGTGCTGGATTCAAGCTAAGAAATAGCCCTTTCCCTTCAAATTCTGTAGTTCTGAGCCACAAAAAAAAATTATCTGGGTTCTCTTTTCATTATATGAACAGGTTGTAATGATAATATTCTCCTGAAAGATTTTTGACACATACTTGTTCCACCCTTGCTGCTGGGTTGCATGAAACAACCTAATTATTCTAATGCTCAGAATATACTATGATGTCCCCAAACAACTTCTTCTCTGCCCTGTCAAGGAAAATGCAATTTGAGGTGATCATTGGTGGGAGAATCACATCTAAGCCTCAGCTGTGTGTGAACAGCTCAGCTGCAGATGTTAATTTTTATTATACACCTCTGGATTTAAGATCTCCAGGTATTGAACACTTATAGTAATTACACAAAGTCCAAAGAAACTATTTAATGTAAACTGCAATGTTGCATTAGTAGAAGACATTTGTACATAATTAGTGAAATACTGGTGTTTGCTTCAGTTTAAGAACATGAAACATTTCTATTTCAGCATTTTTTCAACAAGCACTACTTGTGCAAAGAATGAAAATACTTAATTGAGATATTTACAATAACTTCCCCTGAAGCACAGCTGCCAGGTAGCATCTGATTACCTGCACTCACAGCTAGAAAGCAGATCCAGCAGTTTATGGGGCATGATTATTATGTGAAAATGAAAATAACAACAGCTATTTCAGTGGCTCAACATAGGATGCAGCACCAGCTATAATAAAAAGGTCCTGAATGGATCCTTGTTTGCTCTGCAGGATTCCAAAGGGGTGGCCTAATCACCAAAAGCACCCCAAAGCACAGCTGAATTGGCAGTCCAGGACTCTGCACCGCCATCTGTTCAGCATTCTGAACTGCCAGCTTCATCTTCTTCCAACCCAAAAATACATTTTTTATGGCAGAAATGTATTTTTCTACGAGCAATTAAGGCAGCTCTAGGAGATGGATTATTACAAGATGCACTTAAGTCACTGAAATGTTAATTGGACATTCTGGACCAGCCAAAAGAAAACAAGTCTGTTTTCCAAAGTTTAACTGATTTAGAAGGCCTGGTAAAAACAGTCCAACCTACTGTGCTCAATAAAACTACTCAAATCCTGCTCTCCTGGTTCCCCAAGTGTGCCCTTTACACAGCTCTCTAGGAACATGCATCCAGATCATAAAATTACTGGTGTTTGGTAGTTCCAGCAGCAGAAACTTATTTGGCATGACCATGGAGAATTTTCTACGGACACTGCCTGCTCTGTCAGGGAATGCTTTGGGCTGGAAGGGACCTCGAAGATCATCTCATTCCAATGCCCTGCCATGGACACCTTCCACCAGAGCAGCCTGCCCTGAGCACTGCCAGGGCTGGGGAACGGATCTGGGGAACAAGGGGGAAAGCAGAGAAAGCAGGGGATTAACATGAATTGTGATGAGCAGCACATCAACAATAGAAGTTCTCTTTACAGTGTAATTGGACAGGCTCATTTCTTAGTGCTATAAGCACTAAATGCACCAGTGGAAAAAGAAATATCTTTTGTGAAGCCTGACTTTACATGGCACACATCTGTAATAAAGCAGGTATAAATACACACACACACACATATATATATACACATGCATACAGATATATATAACTGGTGTAAATACAGCAAGTTCCTCAGTATTCCTGAGAACGAGCGGATCAGCAGCACCTCCTGCCAGCTGCCCAGAGGGAAGAGTGGCAGGCTCTGCCACGGTTCACACGGCAGGACACAACTGCAGGAGCAGCTCCCAGAAGCTCTGACTCCCAAGCAACCTCCCAGACAATGTGCTACGAATCAACAATGCTTCCAGTGGAAATTTGTTGGGGAAGGTGATCCAGGGAAATCTTATAAATATGATTGCTTGGCAACAGGTTCTGAAAACATCAAGCCTGTCAGTGAAATAGAAATGACAGTAGTTTTTGAAATGTGAAGGTGTGCCAGACCAGAAGACAGGATATTGGGCAATACCTCTGACCATGCAGGAAGGGGCCTGCTGAGAAGGCAGGAAGAGGGGATTTTAGAGATCAGCATTAAGGTTTAGAATGTAGCCCTTATGCACATCTCGTAGTTCTCATAGGCTGTCTGTCAATTCTGTAGGATTTGTGTCTCGCACCGGCTGGTCACTGTAAATTAGAATATTCAACACAGAATGGGATAAAACTTACTGTAACAAAAAATCAGCCCTCTTAAGATGACCCTCTCAGCTGGGACTGGTAGCTGAGAGCAGGGCTCTGTCACCCACGGCCCTTGCAAATAAACCACGTGTTCCAAGAGCAGCCCCGTCTCCAGAGATCTCTCAACCCAGCGTCGCGGCGTGCTTCTAACAGAAATTTGTCAATGACTTGACAAAGGTTTATCAAAACTGTGCAAGCAAAGAACAAACAAGTGTTTCTCCGTTGGATCACAGCGCTCAGGAAGATCACCAGGTGTGGCTTTTCATCCCCTCATAGTTCCTTTTCACCTACTGGATGGGTCATTTCCCTTTGGCTCCGTAATAAAAATTCCGGGGTTTTTTGTTCCTGACATGCTGCTAAAACGTCACCTTTTGTAAGCCGTGAAATTAAATGAAATTAAACAATTTTCGTTTGGGGCTGAGTCTGTTTCCCCCTATCTTTGACTATGCCAAGGCAATGCAGAAATCCTCTCCTCCCTCCTCTTTCCCGGTGGATGTTGGACTTGGGATCCAGCCAGTGAGAACTTGCAGGCACTTGCAGAAGTGATCTTTGATTAGTGCTGTTTTTCTAGGGGTATAATGTTGTATAATTGCCTTTTCGTACATCATCTTGGAAATCCAGCCTGGAGCAATTGGTTAATAATTGGGTCCCAAGTTTTTTCCTTTAATTTGGAAATCAAAATTAATCCATCAGCATCCTCCCCCCCCCCTCCCCCAAGTAATATCCATTTCACCCTTTGAATATATTATGGCTTCATTTTCATTTTTAAATCAGTCTCTGTCAGCTCTTGGCTATCAGTCCTCACTTCAAATATTCAGAGATAATAATCAGTTTCTTTCATCATCTACTGAGTGTTTGTTCTACAAACCACTCCTGTTATAGTTGAGAAAACTACTTCAAAAGGGGTTTCTTATTTTTTCCTCAAGCAAAAGATAGCTTCTATCAAGTTTAAGATTACTACAGCAAAGAGAGTGAATAAAGCAGTGCAAAGAGGAGGAACAGTTTCTAGCACAGCACCAAATTCCCAGCAAATATGAGGGGGTTATTATAGGAGCCCATTAAGTGGAACATTTATTTCCTCACAGTGCTGCCAATACAGAAATATCCCATTCTTTATGAAATCCATTCCTGGAACCAAGGTATCACCTACCTGAAACCCTTGTGCATCAAGAGGTTAACATCAAGCCTGAATAGTTAGGACAGAGAAAGCCAAACCAATGGGCTTTGTACCTACAGTGTGCTTTTGTTTTTCCATACCTCTGTCTTCACCATTTACAGCAGTTTTACTGGCTGAGAGAAACTATGGCATACTAATGCTACCTGCCATTAAAAAGCCCACAAAAAACCCAACCAACCCAAGAAGAATTAAATTCTGCCAGTGTCCAGGAAACAGACCCATCACCAGGTCGAGGTGGGTGAACATGCTGGTGTTCAAGGTGTGGTAATTTCACTTGTACAGCCGTCAGGTGGCCGTAGGCTTCTCCAAATGCAGATCAGCTTGCCCACTACTCATTTATGAGACTTAATTTTTAGTTTGGTTTTTTTTTTTAACAAACTCACTCCTTGCCACAAACACCTTCATGTTTGTTCCTAGCCTTTCCAATCCCTGTGTTTAAGGCAAGTGGAGGAGCTGAGTTAAGGCTGACTCTGGATGGGAGGAGTTTCTAGCACAGCAGTTATTTGGTTTGACTTCTGCATTTTAACTTTGCTATTTGCACAGGTGGTGTTGCAGCATGAATGTGAGCTACAAGGGATACAAAATTGAGGGAATCCTATGATGTGTAAACCTAAGGTTTGGCATTTCCACAGAGTTGTCAGATTCTTGCTGCCTGTAGAAGGGATTCTGCATATCTCTGGAGAAAAATGGTAACACTGCACATTATCCAGGGAAATAAAAACTTTCTGAATTGCAAAACAGAGCAAAGATCAAAGAATTGACAGAGGAAAGGGAAAGCAAAAAAGATTCACAAGTAGAACAGCAGATTGAGAGCTGTCTGAGAGACAGAAAAAAAAATAGAAGCACTGGTCTTTATATAGTAAATTAGAACAAAAAATCCTTGAGAATTTACAGATAGTGTAAGACTGACATTAATTAACATTAATAAAGACAAAACCACATTTGAAATGTCTAATGAATTTTTTATTAATTAGCACTATTGATCCCTTCTTGCCCACAAATGGCCCAGGTATCTCACAAGGCATGTGAGACTTGTGAGCTCTGTACACTAGGACTCAATCAAGGCTCAGATGACAAACTTAAAATAGAGATGGATCTCAGTGACAAGACTTTCCTGCCTCCCTAAAATCAGAGGCTGTTTGACAAGCAAAATTACTTCACTGTAACATTTTAATTAGTTTATGTCTTCTCAAGCCTTCTGACACATGTAGATTTTAAAGCAGGATTTGAATGAGAATAGTATATCTGGCAATAGATACTGCACTTAATGAGCCTGGAATCTAATACACGTTGGTTTGCCACAGGAGATAAGGTCCTGAATCACACCTCAGAATCCAGAAGCAGTGAAAAGAAACTTTGTGTTATTTTTCAACATGCCCTCCCTTTTCAGAACATTACAATTTCTCAAGATCAACAATCATTTATGCACAATGTAAAATCACATTTCTAAAATTACAGAGATTATGTGGCCTTAACACCCCAAAACTTCTCCAGCCATCTATTCACAGGATGCCTCTTGGATTAATTTACACCAGAAGAGGTTTCAGTCCACAGGTAAAGCAAACATACACCTTGTTACCCAGGGCTGTTGGTCAGAGACAGAGACAACACGAACACACTGAGTGTCCTCAGCAAGGAGCAATGGGTTTATTACAGCTGCCCTTTTCATAGGAGGTTTGAATTTCCCTGGTTTAGGTAGCTGAGTGGTTGGGATCTCTGTCTGCCCACATCTCTGGCCAGTGTGTGTCTGCATCTAGGCTTGAGCAGGGCTGGATGAGGGTCCCTGTTCGAGTTCAAATCTGCCCTATCATTGTTCACCCAGGGACTTGCTCTACCTCTTTTCTAGAATGAGCCAGGTCAGCCGAACTGGATTTGTTATGGCCAGATTACTCTTGACGAGCTACAGACGAGCTGTACTGTGACAAAACCTGGAATCCAGTTTTGCAGAAATAAGAGTTATAAATATAGGCAAATTCTGCAGATTCCTTTCCCAAACACTTGATAGTGTTGCCAGCATTTATTTCCCTTTAATTAAATTTTGAGCTGGATGCTGTGAGATTCCCCTTGCTATGTCTTGTGTGCACACCTTCTATATTTTTTAAACAACTTCTCCTCCTTCTCCCACTCCCTACAGACTCACAAAGACATAAAAGGAATCAAAAAAAACCCCTGGCATTAAGTTCTTATCTTTGAAACCTCGAGGATGAGCAGATTTGAAATCTAGTTAGTTTTACAAGAGCTGAACATATGGTGATAGGAAGTTTTATGTGTGTGAAGACCAGCTCTGCTTTCTCCACCAAGAAATGTGAGGAGTATTAAAATACCCATTTTTTCTTAGCAGTTCCCTTCTACATTATCTCAGAAGCAGGCATATTACACCTTTCTGTCTAATAAACAGTTTAAAACCACTTCCCATTTCTCACATCCATAAACCTAGGTGCTTTGGGGTTTTTTTTGCAAACGAGCTTTTACAGCTGTCACTTAGCAGCTGGATGTGAAGCTGACAACCAAACTGCTCTGTACCTGCTGCTAGCGCCACGGGAACCCTTGTCAGACTCCAAAAAAGAAGAGGTTTAAAACAATAATTGTTTCCAAACTCGCATTTTCTCCACTTTCAGCAGACTGACATCCATTGCCATGGAAACAGTCAGAGAGCAGAGTAGCAGGGGCACAGTCTGACCCCGAGTTCCGGGATTCTTCCAGCTCCCATCACACTGGTAACAATTTTCGAGAAGTGACCTCTCTATTTCACCTTTAACAAGAATCAGGAGCACATTACTTACTCGTGCAGTAAAAGTGAGCTAAAAAAATGGTTTTAATTGTTAAGCTGGGCTTCCAGTCCCAATTTGCATCACTGAATTTCCAGGTATATGATAACACAAGCCATCCCACACCTTCAGCACAGCCACCATCTCCTCCCAAGGGTGGAAGAGTTCCTGTCTCAGGTGGGGATTTCCCCTTGCACAGTTCACTCTGCTTGCAATCCTACAAGCACTCAGTTGCTTCTTTTCATCATGCCCACCTTGTGTCATTAGGATCTGAACAAGGCAGGAACAGAGCTGAGCAAACAGAGCCAGGCAGTTCTCAGAACAGCAGAAGATGAACACTGCCGTGCTTAGCAGGAAAGGAAACAGATGCAGCTACCCTGGGTGCAAAGGAGCAGTCTGGAATCAGACCTGAAATTCAGATACCAGCCCTGGAACACTTTCTGCCAAGCACCATCACTTCACTATCAGAGGTTTTAATATATTTGAATACTCATTAGATAAATCTTAAATATTTTAAATTCTGTATGACAGCGATTATTCTGGTCTTTTGATCACCTTTTATTTTTGTCACTGTATTTCCAAAAAGCCTCAAGAGATTTGTACCTGCACTTTCAGTGTTCAGCCACCACAGTGCTGATTCAGACCAGAGATACCAGAGGTAAAATCCACGAAGCTCAGGGATGATGATGATTCTCCCTGATGGCTGTTATTTGGAGAACCAGTACCAATTGGATGCAAAGTACTGCAAAGATGATGCACACAGTCGAAATAGACTTAAAATTATCCTTGGGGCACCAGCTGCTACTTGAACAACAGATTGTCCATGTAACATAAACATCACACTTTCATTCTGCACTGGGAATAACTTTGGAGAGGACACCAAGAAACTTCTTAGCTGGGGAGACACCTTTGGTACTCAGGTATTTCCATTCCAATTTTATTCACTGAGACCTACATTGAGTCTACACCAAGTACTCAAGGAAAGCTCATTCTGAGTTTTTTTGGGGATGCTCAGCAGAAAAGTAGCATGTTTTTTCCTCAGGTATTTTTTCTCTTGATATTCAAGATTTCAAAAAGCACCTGTATAGCCTCCCTGCTTTTTCAGCATGGATTGCATTGTGCACTTCAGAGACTTTGGCTGTGATACTTTCATGCAGCTTGCCAAATGTTTTGAAAGGTCTCTGAGTTTGTGAACTCAAGTTCAACTAATTAGAGTGAATAGAGAATTCTGAATTTATGAAAACTGTAGGACATCAATAAAACATAAAGCCTAGCAGGTCGGTCGAGAAGTCAGCAAGTCCATTTGGCAGCTACTGAATAAAGCCAAGGATGAGGAATGCCAAATAGCAATGGGAGCTTATGGCAAGTTACCCACACATTCATTGTGGCCCAGAGGGACACCCAGATTGTCCTTTGTCCCTGAATCACTGCAGACTGAGACTGTCTCTTCAAGGGGTGTTTCTGATGTGTCATCTTATTTTCTGTGCCATTCTGCACCCACCAACCCCAAGCCTGGTTCAGTAAACAGAGCACTGGGATGGTGCAGGAGGCTGGTGTTCCATTCTTTCCTAAAGTTCTTTAGCTGAGTGACCCTGGAAAAGCCAGCCTTTCCCCACAGCCCTGCAAAATTATATTTATCTCTGCAGAGAGAGATTACCTGATGGAAACAAAAACCCCAGGTATTATTTCTTAGCAGGCAACTAAATAAATTAATCAGCTGAGGGAAAATAATATTGTCTCACAGATTATTGTGGTATCCAACTGTCTCCAAATCAAAGCTATTTTAATTGGAAATCTTGAAGGGCAGGAACTTTCCTGCAGCTCACAATCTGAACAAAGTAAGTAACAATTAGAAACCAAATAGGTTCTCTTAGCCCCTACTCCTTCAGCTCAGCTATTGACCAGAAAGAGGAAGGCAACTATTCTTTTTTTGGTATGTAATAGGAGCTCTTCAACCGTGTCTGGGCCAGCAGCCAGCCCGTGGGTGTGTGTGGCCGTCTGGCACTGTGCTCTTACACAATCCTGCTGGGAATGCTCCTGCTGGGAGCTCTGCCATGGACAACTGCCTTTTCCATCCCAGACTGGCTGTACAATTTCCTTACCTTCTCCTGCTTATCTGGCCCTGAAATGAGTACGGCTGAAGCCTTTATTAAAAATTAATCTCTTTTATTAAAATATCGGCTGTGGGGGAAGCTCAGTGGGGTGCATCCAAAAATTCAGTCGTCTATCAGGCTTGGCAGGGTGTGCCCAAGAGTCCAGTCTTCTATTGAAACAATCACCTGTGCAGGAAAACCTGGCAGGGTGCGCTGCTGTAGCTTCCACTGACCACTCAGGGGAGGGGTGAGTAGATCTGCCACCGAGGAGCAATACAACACAGCTCCCTGTCCCTAAGCGAGTGCTGAAGGAGTTACCGTGTCTCTGTCTCTGGCCGGGGGTCCCCGCTTTTCCAGTTCCTCACAAGTCATGGCGATAACCCAAACCAGGACCAGGAATGCGTCCACCGCTTCCCCAAACCCGGGGCGCTGATCAGGTCTCTCAAATACGTATCAGTCTGTGGGGGGCCGGAGTCTTCTTCTCCCAAAACAGTCCCATGCTCCCTAGCATCTTCCTCATCGGCACGAGTCTTCTTTCTCTGCGCCTCAGACGCTAATTTGGAGGGGTGGCTCCACCCGTCCGACATGTCTGGCCTTGTTCCCTTCATTTCCCTCTCCCGCCGCCGGCCCCGGCTGCCCCCGCTGGGCTCTGAACAGAGCCACGCGCTGCCGGCACGGCCGCCACCCGCCCGTCGGGGCTGCGCCGATCGGCACCGGTGCCGGGCGGCGGGACCGCGGCCCTCCATGAGCGGAGGGCACCGGCCGGGGCAGGCGAGCCGCAGCGGGGCCGGGGAGCCGCGCCGGCGGGAGGGGGCTGGCCCCACGACACCTGCCACGCGAGCCCCGCCGCACGGCCCGTGGGGGCCATCCCCGGCCAGCGCCGTGTGGGGAGCACGGCGCACACCCGGAGCGGGGGGACGGCGGTAACGCAGTGCGGGCCCCGCGCCCCGCCGGCGGCCGACCCAGCCACGGGCAGCGACGACAGCGGGATGCAGGGACCCATGTCCGGGCCCGTCCCCCACAGCAGGGACACAAAAGCTGCTCCAACATTTCAACTCGGGAGGGCAAGGAAGCATGTCTGGGCTTGTTTCTTACAGCCCCAAAGCGTTCTGTGGTGCTATTTACCCTGTCATGATTCCAGCAGGTTGTAACAGAGGGTGGGCCTCGTGCTGCGCAGGCAGAGCAGAGGCATTCTCCAGCCTCCGGGAGCTCCGGATCAGAACAGACCACACATAAATGGGAAGGAAAAGTCTTCTTATTTAGAGTCCCTACTTAAATTTTCCATCTTTGTGTTCCCCAAGTCCCTTGTTCACTGAGGTGTGTGCCCTGCATGACCTTGGGCAGGATTTTGTCAAACGAATCCACTGTGCAAGTGGTCTGACAAGAGGGCAATGCCTTCAGCTCTGGCACAGCCACCTTCAGCAGCAGCTCCGAGCCCTCTGCCTCGTGCAACTCACTCGCCCAGCACCAGGATCTGAGCTCAATGACCAGTCAGCAAAACAGGTCCAGGTCAAACTTTGGGTTCTCAAAGAACTGGGAAATAATTGTTAATCTAAGAAGGAAAAAAAAAAGGCAATGAAGAGATACAAAAAGAATGAAAAAAAAATTAATTTCTTAAAACTATTGGGGTGAGATTTTGATAAAAATCATAATGCAATTGGCTATTATCAGATTTAAAAGAAGCCATGTTTGTTGAGAAAATATTGTGTTGTTAATTTATGAGTTGGGCTGTATTGAGCAGCAGTGAGGCTATTATTTGTTGTTTCTTCTAGGTTATGAGGGGAGGGATAATCAGGAGTAATTACTACCTGCTAGAAAATATTGTACATTAACAGAAGGGAGAAATGAAAGGCAATCTACATGCATATCATATTTCTTAAGAATGTATCTTCTCAGGGCCAAGACCATGTTGGTGCCCTTCAGCTGCCATCCTTAATGCCAAGCATGAACCTTTGACACCCTGCCACAGCACGTCACATTTATTGATGGTAAGAAACTTAGTAGAAATGAATCATTAACAGAACACATGCAAAGAAGTCCACAAACATCAAAGTTTGCATGGAGACCTGACAGAAAACAACACAGGGAAAACTGATGTGGGGAAGCAACAGACAAGCAAGAACTCTGACGGAACCGAGGGAGGCTGCTCTGCTCAGCTGCACTTCTGTGCTCTGCATTGACTTTTCACCAAGGTGAAAAATGGCCTTAATTAGGTCCTTGGGGCCTGTGCTTGGCTCTATCAGCCTCTCTACTGACAGTGTGAAAGTCATTTCACTTTGCTGGGAAATTAAAGTGTGGGATGGAAATGGCAAGATGGGCACCTTGACACCAGAATTATGGGGATCCTTGGCCAGTGGAGTCAACAATGTCTGTCTTAGTTCCCTCTCTATAAAATCACGAGCCTCTCTGCCTGCTTGGCTGAAGGAACACTTCTCCACACACTCTTGCTCTCAGTGAGCTGGGGATTTTTCCCACATCATCAGCTGCTAAAAATGTAATTCTGTTTTGTTGCTTTGCAATGAAAACAAGGCAGCTCAGTGCCAGATACAGGAGAGGCAGATGACACAGGAGGATGTTAGCCTCCAACTGGGGCACCCAGCCAGGCTGCTTGCTGCACTCACAACCAACCTGGCAGCTTGAAGCATCCATCCACGATCAGGCCATCATTCTGGCAAGTCTAAATGTTTGCCCTTAGCAGCCAGAAGCACCAAATATTTCAGGAGAAGATAAATCCTTCTCCCTTGAAACAGCTAGTGAGTTGTCCTCTTTTAGGTTAAAAATGCTACTCCCAACTTCAGCCCAAGATCACTGGAGCTTAATGTTTATATTTAGTCTTGAGTAATGGTACTTCAAAGTATTCTTAAATCCTTTTAAAATCCTACAACATTTGTTTGAAAGTGAGAAGTTCCCCACTGAACACCCACCTGAGTTATTCTGGCAATCAAAAAAAAAAATTACCCATGGGGCTTGGTACACAGGAGAGAAAGCATTTCCAGTTATTCCTTTAATATTGATCATCTTTGCTTTAATACTGACCACCTCTCAGATTTCAGGGATTCGTGGGCATTTATCACAGCTGGTGAAGATATACATAAATAGGTGTATGTTTCTATGGGTTTGCAGTGGCTTCATTTGGCAGACCCAGAACGAGCAGGGCCATCTCAGCTGTGCTGTAATTCGGTGCATTGGGGTATTCAGTGCATTCAGCCCCTGGGGAGGGATGGGACAGACATTGGTTCTCTCCCTCCAGTGCTCCAGGACTCCCCTATATCCCAGGAGCTCTGTGGAGGGCAGGGAAGCAGTCTGGCTGCAGGGCAGATAAATGTTTGTGCGTAGAGTTGGACTTTTAAAAGACATAGATTAGATCCTTCTGCAAAATGAACTTAAATCTTGTTGGTGGGAGGACCAACAGAATATTGATTGTGTTGGATTTTCCAGCTGCCAAGATTTAGGTCTGCTTCAGAAGAGAGGCAATTACTAAAAAATAATGAGATCAGAGTTCATGAAGAGCAGCAAATTAGCCAGCAGTGGGAACTGCCCAGTATTTACATTTACCTGCCAGTTACACACTAGGAATCTGTGCAGACAGTAAAGCTGTGTCTATGAAGCAAATTTTTCCTAAATTAGAAGTACCGTGGCCAACTTGGAGAAAACTATCATGCATGACTTTTAGAACAGATGTTTAGGTGAAAGACAAAAATAAAGAAAAAATTAGACCTTTCTGTTAAGGAAGCAAATAAGAAAAGCTTGAGGACCCAGTCTACTAACCCACAAAACTACCACTCACCTAGCACAGTATGTTAGATATAATACCATGAAGGTGCTAAAAAAAATTGAAGCTTGATTTATTATTACTTGAGATGTGTTGACAAATAACATTCCACTGATGTCTGGCCATCTAACTACACTTTTTTATCCAATATTTTTTACCTAATACATTTTTTCCTATATCCAAATAAGTACAACTCCAGGAATACTTTGCAGAATTCAGACATACATCTTTGAGTTAAAACAAGAATTTTCTTCTTCTAAAGACTGTCACTGTAACCAGCTGGCACCAAAAATGTTCACATTTTGTGGAATCATTTCAGTTTCAGGAAGATTCATCACTGAGACAGCTGACAGATTCCTAAGGCCACTAGAAAGGGGGCTTTTTAACCATTTTTGCCTTGTTCTTTTTGAGTTACAGACAAGTGGAAACAGAAATTTCTCCATACAGTTTGATTTTTAAATTATTTTTATTTCTTAGTGATAGAAAATCTGGAGCTGTGAGGTGTTTGAGGTTTGGATTTTGTTGTTTTAACAGGTACACAAGCTTCAAATGCCTCAAGGCTGAAGAATTTCTTTGCCAAATTTCAGCAACGACAAACTATTTCATGCCCAAAGTATAAATCTCAAAAATTCAAACTTGTAGTGACAGGACGTGTTATAATAATGGAAATGCAAGGTGTTGGCGCTGCAATAAAATAACAGTAGCAATCTTTTCACCTCATCAATGGGCATTGAATGAAGAAAAGCAGGCAAGCTTCAAGTATAACCTTTTAGTGGGTTCATCAGGACATGATAAAGATGTGAATTCTCAGTTTACACACTATATTGTTACAAAGAGGATGTAGCTCTTTACCAAACTAAATTGAACCAATAGAATGAGAAATTCAGGCGTTTACCACACCAAACTCCATATCTGAGTCACTGTTCACTGGCACAGGGTAAGAGAGTGCAATCTAATTACTGCCTTAGCCAGCCTTTTTCTTGTAAACATTTGGTTCCTCCTGCTGGTCAATCTGCCCATTTAATTTCACTCTCTGGCATAATAAAGGCTTTTCCTAATAGTTGCCCCTGGTTTGCAAATCATAAGTATGAAAGATGAGGAACTGACTTTTCGTAACTAATTTTGTTTTGAAGAGCTGACTCTAACATAGGAAACCCAGATAATCCTTCCCTCTCTCCCTGCTCTTAAACCTGTGAGGTTTGAATTTCCTGCAGGCAAGACAGAACCAGAGTGGGAACAGCCTTTCACAGGGACTTAGCTGGAATTTGTGCTGAGAGAAACCTGAGCTCAGCTCAGCAAAGTGCTGATAATTAGGCCAGGACACATCCTGCTCAGCAACCCCCTGGTTCAGGCAGGTTTGGGGAGAAGCTCAGCCTAAGTGGAAAGGTGGCAGAGGTGTAGCTGTGGCCACCTCATGCAGGTCCAGAAGCCACCCCAGTTTCACCAGAGAGGCTTCCCCTGCTGCAGTGGGTCAGGAAATGCCTCCATTAAGCTGTTCAGTGAGATGGGTCCAGGCTTTGCCCCAGTCTGCCCATTTCCCATCTCCCATGATTTGTCTCCCTTCCACTCCCCTAAATATGTATGTGTTCCCTACTCCCATCCAAATAAACAATCAGACTCTCTTAGTAAAGCAGGCTTCAGCTGTGAAGGCCATGAGGGGGACATAAACCAATTTTCACCATTTATCAAGTGATTGGAGGCAAATTTTTCCAGGCAGGTGTCCAGTCGTACCAGAGGAAGATTGATATATAAGCAATGTGACCCAATGCATGTGGCATCCTTTAGCAGCAGGGACACCCCACTTCCATCACAGCAACTCAAATATGGATTTTGAACGACCAGTAAAGCTGCACACTAACTATTAAACAGGACAAGAAGAGAAGAAATCACCTCTGAGCATAAACAGGGAGATTTAATTATGCAGGCAACAGCACTTTGGTAGTTGCTTAATCATTTTAAATGGAGTAGTTTTGGAAGTGAAGCAGGTCATCTCATTATATTTTTTGAATTCTCCATCTTAGGTTCACCTCACCTGAAATAAAATACTCAATGAAATTTAATCAGTCAGGAAAAAATATGCTTCAAGTTCACTGAATTTTTTCTTCCTTTCAATTTCCTTTTAGCCAATTTAGCTACGCTTTCGAAGTGGACGTGACATATTATTGGTAAAACTACACTGATGCCTTAAGTTTTAGGTTTCATGATTTCAGATTCTGTGCTGCCTAAGTGTGTAGTTCTCAGTCTCATATTAAGTGCTAGTGAGCTCTCTTCACAGAGTAGGTAGACAAAACAAATCTTTTCCCATTGGAGACCAAGGAGAACTTTCAGGCCCAAAAGCACAAACAACGCTGGACTGAAGGGAGGAACAAGAAGGATGGGACTTCACAACCTGAAGCTGTAATTGGACAATTAAACCCCAATGTGCAAATGGACCAAAACTTACAAAAATGTAAACCCTCGTGACCAGGGGGCCATTGTGTGGCATTTTGGGTCTGTCTGGGGTGTAGCCCCAGTTGGACTCTTGTCCTTTCAATAAATATCTACTTTATTTTCTAGCTCTGTCCAGTCTCTGTTTCAGGCCAGCCTTTCTAAGGCATCAACACCAGGACTACCTTTCAGTCTGACTGCCATGTATATAGCATACCTGTGGTTGCAGCTTTGGAAAATTTTGATAAATGAGAGAAAAAATACAGGCAAATGCCTGTAACAATATTCTAAAGATAATTTGAAATAAGAAAATATACTTGTGACTGTATTTAACAGGAAAAACCTATCAGCAAACAGACAGAAACTGAAACTAGTGCTGCCCCATGTCTAACAGCACTCAGCCTTTCATTTCAAAGGCATATTCTTGTCTGTTTAGGGATTATTCTTTTTCTATCTAATCCCCTTCTGACTAGCACAAATCCAGCATTTGAATGTGAAGCCAGCAGTATCCCCTGCAGAGGCTGCAGCTGCCACCTCTGAAATAGCATTTCTTTGGAAATTGGGAAGCAGCCTTACCTTTAACAATCTGTCAGAGATGGTATTCCCGGGGTGCAATCCATCCTGGTTTATGTGTGATCATTGCCCAATTTGTTCTTATTATGTTATTAGTGCTGCAAGATGTTTTTCATTAGAGGCTGCAAGCTTTCAAGTTCTTGCTGGCTAAAAGATGAAGTTAAAGGCTTTCAGCTCTTAAGGGAGAGACATATTTGCAAACATTTAGTTTCTATGGAGCAGATCTTTTGCACAGTAGCTTTACTGTTTGGATTTTCAGGTGTCACGCATGAAATGAAGCTCCCAGTCTACCCAGGATCTTTCAGCAGCAGCCTTAATAACATGTTAATACTTCACAAGAAGTCTGATTAATGTATTTGAAATCATAGTTTAAATATAAGACTCACCAACACCAGCATCAGCTGTGGAAACAGCTGATTCACAGGAGGGGTGCCTGGTGCCATATATTTCATGAAACACTGGTTCCCAGCCCAAAGGAGGTCTGGTGGCAGAGCCCAACAGCTGCTCACTCCAATTTGGTTGCTGTTCACTGCCAGTGTGAGCAGAGTTTGGGCAAACCACGGCTCCAGCCAGAGCTCCCAAATGTCCTTGTCACAGCCAACACCTGCATTTGCCAGGCACGTTCACAAAGCCAGACCCTTGACAGCCACAAAGAATGCCTTTTGTTTTTCCCTGCAGCTCTTCTGGGCTGAGATGAAAGGAACTGGGTGCTGCCTGCTGCCTGGATACTGCTCCCAGAACTGCAAGAGCTGTGAGCCATCAGGCTTCATCTGGCACTTACTGTCAGGTGCAGATCAATAAAACAAGAATTAAAATGTGTGTTCCTGACTTGCTGAGGAATTGCTTATTCACACCTCGAGTTATCATTTTATTTTACTCAATAAGGAAACAAAACCCACATCCCTATGCCAATGCCCTTTAACTTGCCTGTGAAGAAACCTGTTGTGGTAAAGCACAGACAGCTCCAGGTCCTTCACAAAGATGTACAGGCTCTTATTTTACAGATGACAAAGTGAGGTGACTGCTCAGTACCACACTGAGTCTAGAGAAGACAAAGAACTAGAACCCAGATCTCCTAAATTCTTGGTTTTCCTGCTACGTTCATGATGGACAGACAATTTGGTAGCAATTCTGTAGGAAGCCATCTGTCAGGGTCCACTAATGGGTGCGGGGCCCTGATGGTTCGTTTTAGGGATCTCAGAGTACAAAAGACACAACAGGGGACAAAAATCAGTATGGTTAAACAGAAATGCACTTTTATTGAATGCCAACTTCAGTATTGCGATAGAGGGGGAAGAAAAGAGAATAAAAGAATGGAGAAAAAGGAAAGAGAGAGATAAAGTTCTGGGATATATCTACCAACAAGAATGGAGCCCTCGTGGATTCTGCAGGCCAATGGAACCTCCGTAGAAGGGGTGGGAGTCCTCATGGTCCAATGGTGTCCTCTATTCTTGTCGGGGAAGATCTTCGAAGAGTCCTTCTCTGAGGCAACAAGAATGGAGCCCTCGTGGTTTTTGCAGATCAATGGATTCTCCACTCAGGAGCTCTCGTGATCTTCGTGGTACCAATGGATCCTCCGATCCTGCTGGGGAAGATCTTCGAAGGAGCTTCTCTCTGAGGCTGGATATATGGGTCTTTTCTGAATCAAAGGCAGCTGGCCAGAGCGAAGGCGGGGGGGTGAGTTCTTGTGATCGTGGCCCATAGGCAATGGGGGAACAGTGCAAGCCTGATCTGTTCCATCTTCAGCACAGGTGGTTATAGCCATGTACCGTAGCTCCCATTGTTTCAACAGGACATACATCAGGGTCCTGGCGCCAACCAGGGTAGCCAGTTCAGTTTTGTACAGGCTCCAGTGAACACACCTGCAGACAGGACTTGGCAGACATCCCACCTCAGCCAGGCCAGGGGCCCCCCCACTGCTCCCAGAGTCTCAGTCCTTGGGGTCTCAGTCCTTGGGGTCTCAGTTCTCAGAGATGGTCGTGAGGCAGAATCAGATCTTCAGACCAACTCTTACACCATCACCTGCCAGTTGTTAGTGCAAGTAATTGTAAAGAAAAATTGTCACAGAAAACTGAGACCAGTATTACTGACCTTGAGCAAAACGTAGTGCCCAGACGTGGGAACTCCACTCCACATGCCCTGCACTTTGCAGGAGGGAGGTAGTTTCTGCTACCCCCATCAAAACCTAAGAACTGTGCCAGCTTCCTAGTGACAAACACAAACTTCAGGTTACGCCAAGGCAATTCTAAGTGTGACCATCCACTTATGAACTGCTATTTCCAAAGTCCAAAGCTGCTTGTGTATCCATTAGAGCCCCAGAGCGCTTCCCCATTCCCTGCTGGAAAATACTGAAAGGAGCTATGACAGCAGAAACAGGGTAACCTTGACTCTCACAAATATAAGCTCATATAGCTCATTACAGAGGAATTGGGTTGTGGGGGTTTTTCGTGTGTGTGAGGGGGGTTGTTTGTTTTTTTTAATTTATTTTACTTAAATCATTATTCAAGGGAAATATCTTTTTCCTTTGCTGGTTGATACTGCGCATTTTTCCACAGTGTTTCTACAAAAGGGGTATCGTGGATCAAAGTCTGACAGCATAAATCTTTACTTTTGGGTTAATAACTAGGGGCTAAAATGTCAGAGAAATTTATTTTATATAAAGTTTAGAAGTTGCCAGTCCTTTGTGCAATTCTGACAGTTCACAGGTAATGGGCATTATATTCAGTACAAAGTTTCAGAGGATTAACTACAAGCCTTATTACGTGTGAGATACATATAAGTTCAAGCAACTTGAGAATATAAATACACCTTTTTCCCCCCCTGAGTTTACTGAACTTTTTGTTAGGTTTACCAGGCTTAATGAAATAAACTATTCCTTTATTCTCACACAGAAGTTTGGGAACTACCTATAGTAATAACAAAATATTCTACCAGAGTTACGTGATTAAACGAGGACACCACTCTCAGCACTTCAAAGCAGAAATACAGAATATTAAAGTCATCTTTCAAGTATGTACCATACAATGTGAATGTGCAAGCCTGTGGTGTCTCCAGTAAATATTTCAAACTATTTGAGCCACAAATGTTCTCATCATTAGCAAGAGAACAAGAAAAGGACTTGAAAAAGTAAACATTGTTTGTAAGGTGAAGACTTAAATAGACTCCAAAATGGATCATTTAAAATGAACAAATAGCACAACTGGCTTTAAACAATCATATATTATCATGCAAATTGTATTTTTAACTTTAAAAGCTTGAACAATAAGTCTAACAATGCTATTCCTGCCTTAAATAACAACAGCTGCCAAAACCCAGGGCATTGCGGGCCCCATCCTATTGCACCTGGGCTCTGCTAATCAGACTAAATGGTTCTCCTCTACTCCAGCACATCAACGAAAACCAACTTGATCAACCCAGGTAGAAACTCTAACTAAACGCAGGCTGTTGTGGTGTGCTTTTGTCCTTAGTGGTGTGTTCTGTTTCTCCTTGTATGGTTTGGTTTAATCTGAATCGTACCCTCCTCCTTAATGTAAATCTTCCCCTAGGATCTACCCTTTGTTCTAGAATGTTCTCTGTGTTCTCTGTGTCAATCCCACGTTGTACCTGCCCCCTGTTCTGGAAATCCCTTGGAAATCCCCTGCTATTCGAGGCCCCATTGGCCAGTTTAATCTGTTCCCCTCCCGTTGTGTTCCCTATGGGTTGGTACGCTGTGAATCCTGCCCTGGGATCCTCTCCTGTGTTTTCCCTGTTGGTTAAAAGCTGTACCCTCCCCTGAGACCTCTCCCATATAAAAGCCCCTGCACACTTGTGTTCACGGTCTTTCATCTCTGACCTTTCCTTGGAATAAACCCTTTTGGAAGGCACAGGAAGGCCTCTCCCTCGTTCTTGTTCCTGCCCTCGACGCCTGCCAGGCTGTGCCACAGAGAGAAAGCCCTACAGCGTATCCCGGGCTGCGCTGCTTTCTGGGAACAGCCACTCGTGGTGCTGGGAGCTGGCTGGGGAAAATCCAGCACCGCGTCAGAGGGCACCTCACAGGACTGGGCCCAGACCCCTGAAACGTGTTCCTGTTGTCAGGCATTAGTAGATGTAGGTCTGCTACTGTTGTATTGCTCTCAGGGGTTTCCCCTTAGGCTGTACGTTCGCTGGCAGCAGCAGCAGGCAAGGAGACTCCACACAGCTTCTGAGGGTGCTGATTAGATGAGGATTTATTGGGGGCCCTACCCCAGGGTCCAACATGGTCTCTGAGGGAGGAAGGGGGAAGAAGGAGGGGGAGAGCCAAAGGGAGAGAGGGGACACCGGGCCCAGGGTCCAAGAGAGCACCTGGCCTCCTTGGCACAGCCCAACAGGGGGATTCAAAGTGGGCGTGGAAGACGCTCGGCCCAATGGGATTACAGACACACGATACTCAGGGCAGGGTTACAGTAAACCATCCATTTTCGAGGGGTGAAACAGAGCATATCATTTAACTAAAAATGTAACACCACATGCTACAAACACACCAGCCAAATGTGGTGTGATCCCAGCCCAGCAGTGGCCAGCCCAGGTTAGGCTCGTCTTGCCCACTGTGCCAGTTCAGCCAGGCACCAGGGAGCTGTTGGGATGGGTGTTACCATCCCCTGACATTCCTGTGTTCAGTCATACACCAAGCCCACTGCTGGAGAAGCACTGCTTCCTTGTTCCTTGGCTACCTGGAATGGCCTAGCAATGAATTACGTTGACAGCACTCCATTTCTCAGCTCAAGTCTAGCCTTTTTCCATAAAATACATTCATCTATAAGCAAAGAGATCCACATGCTATTCTATTACTAAAGGAGCTGGTAACTACTAGCCATTTTGGAACCATTTTTCCTTGGCTGTGGCTACTTTTCTAGAAAGGGAAAGGTATACCAACATTCAAAGGAGAGTGATATTTAAACGTTCTGAAACTTAGGGGACACTTAAACATTGCTGAGTAGTACATGATCCACCTGAAATAAATCTGAAAAGCCACTGAAGTCACTGTCCAGTAGGACAGCAGAACCTAATCCTAATTGCAATTAAAGGCCCTTATATTTTTAAGTCTGAAGTCACTGGATTGGTCCCTGTGGGCAAGGAGATGAGAGCTGTGAAAATCAAAATTAATCACTTCAGTGATTCTAAGCAGACGGCCCCTGTAAATCAGGGAGTTTCTGATGCCCTGAGCAGCTCAGCCTGAGGAGGCACAGGCTGGGCTGGGCTGGGCTGGGCTGGGCTGGGCTGGGCTGGGCTGGGCTGGGCTGGGCTGGGCTGAGATGAGATGGGCTAGATTTGGCTAGGTTGGGCTGGGCTGGGTTTGGCTGGGTTTGACTGTGCTGTGCTGTGCTGGGTTTGGCTGGGTTGGGCTGTGTTTGGCTGGGCTGCTCTGAGCTGGGCTGGGCTGGGTTGGGCCGGGTTGGGCTGGGCTGCGCTGGGCTGGGCTGGGGTGGGCTGGGCTGGGCTCGGCTGGGCTGAGATGAGATGGGCTAGATTGGGCTAGGTTGGGCTGGGCTGCGCTGGGCTGGGCTGGGGTGGGCTGGGCTGGGCTCGGCTGGGCTGAGATGAGATGGGCTAGATTGGGCTAGGTTGGGCTGGGCTGCGCTGGGCTGGGCTGGGGTGGGCTGGGCTGGGCTGTGCTGGGCTGGAGGTCCGGCCTCAGGCTGAGTTTGTGTTCTCTGCTCGGGAAGCTCGGCTGCAGGGTGAGCTCCCCCAGGCCAGGGTGACAGCGGGGGCTGAGCGCAGCTGCCCCACAGCTCTGAGGGGTCACTGCCTCGCCTCCCTGCCTGCGACCAGGAGTGACACAAGTCCTTGTGTGGCCTTTGGGTTTGTTTGACAAGAGAAATATTTAGTGGAATAGCTTTCTTTTAACGAAATTCGGAAAGATCTCAAAATCCCCAAAACTGAGAGGCAAGTTTTCCACAGGTGGGATCTGCCTGGGTGGAAGCCCACCTGATTCCAAACAATTTAGGGTTCCCAGTGAATGAAGGTACTCAAAGTTTTATAAAAACCTCCTCACAGAGTCCAAGTGTTCTTTGCACTGGGATCATAACAAACCTTGTGCAAAACAATGACATGAGGAAAAAAATAAATCCTTCAAGGTTTTCTTCCAGAATTTCCAATATCCAAATCCTCCCTTTGGCTCTAAGCTTAGCTGCATAAAGTGTACTGACTCCTGACTGCTTGAGCATCCTTACAGAAAGTCATGTTTAAATGCTTTGTATCTTACCCATAAATAATACTTCACTATTTCACTGCTAATACTTAGATCTGAAATATTCAGTTATGAGTTTGCATTTAGCTATGGCAAAGGAAATATTCTATTTTCACATTCAGAACTGGAACAAAGATTTCTCTCCAACACTTGTTACTGCTTATTCTAATAGGTTGCAATTTTAGTAATAGTTGAATATGAGAAATCACTGAGACTGTAGGCACTCTAAACTCTGTCTGGTGTCAAAACTCTTGAACTTCAGAGGAAGCACTGCATGCAAAGAGCCTCCAAGTATGGTGAATCAGCTCAGACTGCAGGAAAACAGCACCAAGAATAGCCTGAGCTTCATATAAAAATCAGCCTGACATGGTCACTGGCTAAGAGTACAAGGAAGGAGGGATTTACCTGAGGAAAGAAAGACTTTAATAGCACCAAGGGCAAGATTTTAATTTTGGTGTTATCTGTGATTGTCTCGAAAGGCAGAGAGCTAACCCAGCAGGTCATGCATCTACCTTCTCACTTCAAGTGCAGAGCCTCATTCCTATGGAACAGATTTTTCATCTGAGTAGTATATTGGATTGTATTAGCCACACTCAGAAGTGAAGTCGGTTGAATCTATTTTAGCTCCAAACTCTGTATTGTTATTATTTATTATTTAATTCCTTGTGGACCATAAGAGTCAAAGAAAGTAAATTATTATATATTTTGAAATGTTCCCCTATTTGATATACTACTTCAATAACACAGTAATTTTATTTTTATCTCCTAGAGAGATATAGAAACAGAGAAATAAAGAAACACAGAATCATAAGTTAGAAAATAAAAGCGTAGTTTCAGCTTCTCAAAGCCTCAGAAATTCCATGGCTGTTGTCTAACAGAGGTGTTCAAAGCCACCACTATTCCATAATAATTTCTAGAAGGCATCAACACAAAGTCCTACCTTCTCTGTTCTTTTGAAGAAAAAAATCCAAAATGTAGTTCACTTCTGAAGACTTCCAGTGATCCTCACTATTAAAATCTGCATTTCCCATTCTCATTACCTACCTTGGCAATACCAAAACCCTCGTAACTGATGAGCTCTATTGTGATCACGTTATTAACCCCAATGGGGAGCTTCTGACTGAAATAGCTCTGTTCAGGTCACTGGAAGAGCTTGTGTGAATGATTTAGCAGACCATAATGCGACTGAGGATCTCAAAAAGCTCTGAGAAACCTTACCTTTGTTAGCACTGGGCATGAAGATGTGATGGATAAAAATTTATGACGTAGAAATGCAGTGTACCCTACTGAATACCTACTTCTTAATATATACATTCAGATAATGGTCTAATTTAGGGCCTGATAAAAACCTTTATGTGAGCAGTTAGCATTGGGAGCAGTGCCCACCACAATGCTCACAGCAGTGCTACTGGCCTGTATTGACCAACAGAGACGTTTGAGATAACTCTGGCAAAGTTTCCTCAGCCATTTGCCTTTTGATATTCTGATTTCCAGTGTGTTCTGAAAGGTTAAGTTCTCCATATCTGAAATTTTTTTTGCCTTTTGGGAGGTTTTCTTTTAAAGGTCAAACAAAACATGGTCTTGTCATTTCTGTGACCACGTTCTGGAAAATTTTCAGGTTAGTTTTTTTCTCTTTTTTTGCCTGTAAGAGTTCTTTTGGAGGATCCTGAGCAGTTCTATTATTTGGAGCACAGAATGAAAGCCAGGTGGGATTTCTGGTATCAAGTCACATGAAAAGCCATGTATTTGACCACGTTTTCACTTTTAGACACCTCGGTTTATACACGCTCAGATTTCACTCAGATGTGACATCTTCTAATTCCTCAGTGTCCAATTTCTCAGGGCTCTTGGAATATTCAATGTCTCACAGTAAAATTAGAATTCAGTGAGAATTTTGTGAGGATTATATAGACACTGGTTCCTTTCTACATATTCTGTATTGTGTCGATAGAATTCAATAATATTTGGTATTGTTAGGCAAATGTACTGGCAAACTTCATTGCAGTTTGACCTTCTCCAGGCTCAACCCTGCCCAGAACTGCTGTTGGTCAATGTCTGTCTGTGCCTCACTGTAACTTCATAATCCAAAAATAAACATCAGCACAGAATTTTTATAGGATATAAATAATTGGCTTTTCGATAGCTACGATGATACAGTAGGCAGACAAAAAAATCATCACATCAATAGCAATTTTTAGACTATTCTAAACAATATGATGAATGTTATAACCTGAGAAACAACAAATTACTGACTGACTCACCATGTGCTTCATCTTCAAAAGTGATTTCACATCACTTCAAGAACTCCCAAATTAATAGAAATCATCCCTTCAGAATTACACCAAGTACAAGAGAACATAGAATCATTAAGGTTGGAAAAACCCTCCAAGATCATGGAGCCCAACCATTTCCAGGACTGCCAAGTCTGCCACTAAATCATCTCCCTCAGTGGCACATTTACACATCTTTTAAATCCCTCCAGGGATGGACGCTCCACCACTTCCCTGGGCAACCTCTTCCAAGGCCTGGCCACCTTTCTGTGGAGTTTTTCCTGATGTTCAGACTAAATCAAGGCTGTTTCCTCTGGTTGTGTCACTTGCTATGTGGGAACAGAGCCTGGCCCTCAGCTGCCTGCCCCACACCCTACACCTCTCTCCCTCTGTGCAGAGCCACCAGGTCCCCCCTGAGCCCTCCTTTTCTCCAGGCTGAGCCCCTTTCCCAGCTCCCTCAGCTGCTCCCAGTAGGATTTGTGCTCCAGTCCCTTCCCCAGCTTTGCTGCCCTGCTCTGGACACTCTCCAGCTCCTCAGTGTCTTGGAGGGAAGGGCCTAAAATGGATGTGTACATCATAAAAGACTGCAAGAACATCATCCCTTGAAAGGAAAGTTGAAATAATTTGTGATGTTACAGCTATTATGAGTCTGAATTACAACATAATTGAGCTGCAACTTCTTTCTGCTCCCTAAACAGAAAACTCAGAATAAGGCACTCTCTGAAGGAACAAGCCCAGTCACAGCCCAGCCAAGGAGGAGCAGCCATGGGCCATCACAGAAACAGCTTTATAGTCTTTTTTTGCATGCCAGTCCTTCACCGAGGCTGGTGGAAAGGATTAGATGAAAATTCACTTTATCCACTGTAGACCCCCAGCACAGCACGTGTAACCAGTCCTACAGTGTCACCATCCCTCTCCAGCACACAACAAACCAGGAAATAGCCGACTCCAAACGATGAGGTTCCATCTCATAGCAAAAGTTATTGTAATTAGTCTCTGTGTGTTTGACTTTGTGCAATTAAACTTCATTCCATTCCCATTTGTCAAGTCTACAAGGCCATATAAAATTTGTGGATGACAAAATGAGAAAGTATTGCCAGTCCTAGAGGAAGACTGCATCATAATTCAGAAAGAATTATTCCCTTAAGGCTATCTAATCCTTCCTAAATTATCACCCAGTCCTCTTCCAAAATTGGTAACATTTTCTGACTTTGTGTCAGACACACATTTTATAATTGTACCCACTTTGTTCTTGTAACAAGGTCACTAATTGAAATATTAGACAGGGTTGTTCTCCAGACCAAACCTTGAGAAGCAGCACTGGTAACTTCTCTTCGTTCCAGGAGCTTTCCCTTCCATAGAATTCACCAAAGAATTCTACTTGAGCAAGCTTTTTATCCACCTCATAGTTTTTAATTAATCCCCATTTTCTCTTTCCTTAAGAATAATTTCCCTTGAGGAACTATGGGATACACTTTGCTAAAATTTAGAGAGATTAGGTTCATTGTATTCCCCTTGTTTAAGAATTCTGCTATCTTATCAATTTATTAAATCAGTCTGATAAAACCTGCACTCGATGGAACTATAGCCCAAGTTATCCCATTGGCCTCTGAAGCCTCGATTGTTCTTTCATTCAAAACCTAGAGATTTTGCAAATCATTGGTGTCAAAGTCATGATTTCATGCATTGCTTGTAACTCCCACTTTTGTGAGCATATCTGTTTGGTTATTCTCCACGTTATGATATCAGCAGGAGGGGGACACAGCAGCAGTAACAAGAGACAGATTTCAGGCAGGATCAAGGCACAGATTTAAGCACAGCCCTTGGCCTCAGAGAGCTGGACATTAACAGGAGTGAGTGCTTCATAACCCCAGCAGGCACTGTGGCAGAAGTGTGAGCTGCGTTTAACATCCCCATGCACAGGTGCTGGCTGGGAGAATTTGTTTCTATGGAGATGTGTAAGAGCATAATGCTCTCACTGCACCTCGGTGTACCAGAAAGTGCAGCACTGCAAAGGTAAAAGATGGTCAGCTCCATCCATTTGGAAGACTTGCCCAAAGGTGGGAAGAACAGTGAGGCTGGTGAAGCCCACCACAGGCAGGATCTGATCATGACCAGCGAGGAGGGTGTCACACAACGCTGCACACACCAGGGGTTCCAGGGTCAGAATTGCATATAATTGCCATCTTTATGGCAAAACCAAACCTTTTCTACCTTTACACAGTGGTGCAGTAAAGCACCCACAAATGACTGCACTTCTCCTACCCAGATGTCAAAGGAGCTGCCCCTACCCCAGGACAGAACAGTAGCACACGCCCGGAGTAACTGCATGGGGAACAGACACTTCACAGAATAATCCTCCAGCTTCTAGTCACCCTCACAATGATCTGCCTGCAGACTTTCTGAAGCTGCAGAAACACCGTGGAGATATTTGTAAGATCACTCAAACAGGTGTTGTTATGATTTATTTTGATACAATCGTACATACTACAGTTAAGTTTTATCACCTAAATTCTTTTCTAAATGACCAGAGCCCCACTTACATTGAGTTTTGGAATATTATTAATTTTTTTCCTAAGTAGTTTTCTTCTCCCAGCATATTCAGCTGACACTACCCACAGCCAGCCACAGCAGTTTCATCACCAGTGGACCCATGACTTTGCTGTAGGAAGTGCTCTGTGATAAAGGCACTTGAAAGGAACAACCACTGCTAAACTTAAAATGCAATCACTTTCTGTAGATCCTCTAACATCCAGAGCTATATGGGAACAACTAACCACTCTAAAACATACAATGAGTAGTTTCTACCTGTGAAAAATTCTGTGTGCTCAGGACAGAGATTCTTTATGAACTATGGATTGTTAAGAACAAGTGGCCAAGAATAAAACAGATTTTGTCATAGCCTGCATGAGCTCAAGAGCTCTACAGGTTATTGGTATTGATTTGACATTCAAAAGAACACTACCCTAATTCTTTCAAGAGAGCCTAACTCAGCAAGAAACACAGTAAAACTATTTAAGTCAGGCTGGGAATGCTACAATAATAGCAAGGTTCAAGTTATCTCAATTCCTGTCATTGTCAGTTGGAAGCACTAAGCACAGAGAGGCAAGCGAGGAAGGAGAGAGATTTTTGAAAGATAGGAAAACTTGAGTTACTTCTTGACTTCAGCCCATTCATTATTAATTGGTCTTTGATACACTTAAAAGGTAAAATTGAACCAATGACCAGTTCAAAGCTGATGTGTGTCCAATATCCTGGCTGAGAACCATTCGAGAAAAGATCAGAGGACACAAAGCGAGCCCAAGAGGATGAAGTAATCCTCCTGATGACAGGCTTAATTCATCTGAATTCCCACATGTGGAAAGGGTCATCAGGGACACCTTAGTAAGGCTGGGCTCCCTTTCTATCTATACTTGCTTTTAGTTTTTTGTCACTTATATTTTCCAAAGCAGGTACCATTGCTTTGGATACCTCTGGAAGTTCACTAGCGATTTGAGAATGCGTGTTATGAGCGTAATACCTTTCATGCTGATGTTTTACACAAAACCCCCAACTTCTATTGATTCAATAAGCAAAACATTAGAAAGCTTTTAAATGTTTTCCCAGTGAACCTTTCATTTTCTATATTGGTTTGGATAAGTTGTTTTACACTGACTTGGAAAATATACACAGCCAGAGAGCACTTCCAAATTAGCAGTTAATTGATTGCCCTTCAGACTGGGGAGGGTAGTAGGGGAGGGAGAGAAGATAGTACTGCTACCAGGAAGCATCCTTAGAGTCATTAGCTGCAGAAAGGACTGCTCCAGAGGCTCTCAGAACAAGCAAGCCTTTCCAGTAAAATAACGAGGAGTTCTGAACAGTTATCTGCTCTCTAATGAGAGCGTTACAACCTTTAGGAACACACCAGCCACAGATCCTTCAGTCTTGCCTGACATACTGCCAGGTAGAAAACCACACTCTGGAAGTGATGAATTGATCCAAACAAAGGCAGCTGTGCCAGGGGAAGCTGGGGACAAATCCACAGCAAGAGCAGCCTTTTCTTGTGGGGTCTGAGCTGCAAACCAGCTCGTCCTCTGACAACCGCTGTCCCAGCTGTCCGGGGCATCTGCACCCTTTGTGATCACTCACTGACAGAAACAACAAACACCTTGCTACCCACGTCATGCCATAAACGTACCAAAGCTGGCAGAATACAGAATTTGAGCACTGTAAGATGCTGAGAGCCAGGTTCACTCCTGCTCTCTTGTTCTGCTCTCTCTGCTGGGAGTTCAACCCTTCAGCAACACCCAAGGGTTTCCTGTGCCTCAACCTCAAGCTTTATTTCTCACGTCCTTTCATTCACTCCCCACCATGAAATACCCTTTCCCTCATTCAAAAAATAGCTAAATTTTGGCAACAAGTCAGAATAAAGCACAAAAGGTAGTGTGTGCAGAAGATTCCTTCTAGACATTATTACTGTCCTGAACAAATCCTGTGTCCAGCTGTGGAGCCCTCAGCATGGGATCCACAGGGACCTCTTGGAGCAGGGACAGAAACACTGGAGGGCTGGAGCACTTCTCTGTGGGGAAAGGCTGAGGCTGGGGTGGTACAGCCTGGAGAGCAGAAGGCTCTGGGGACCCCTTACAGCAGGGTCCTGGAACAAGAAACTTCTTGGCAGGGCCTGTTGCAACAGGAGAAAGGAAAGGTTTAACTTAAGGGAGGGTAGATTTAGGCTAGATACAAGGAATTATTTTTACAATAAGGGTGGTGAGACAGGGGAACAAGTTACTTAAAATGTGATGGATGCCCCATCCCTGAAAAGAATTCAAGCCAGGGCTCTGAACAACCTGGTCTGATTTAAGATGTCCCCGTTCACTGCAGGGGGATGAACTCAAGACCTTTAAAGGTCCCTTTCAACCCGAACTATTCTACGATTCTGTGTCTAGCTGCCCTTTATTTGTGCTTTTTTTTTCAGATTTCTTCAAGCGTTAAAAAAAAAGGGGATTTTCTTGAGGTGATGAAAAGATTAAATCCTGTATATTTTGGGGAGAATGCTAAGCCAGACTAGCATGAGAAGGTGAAATATACAGTTGGATAGTAGAAGTGCCCTGAGGAACCTTCGAGCTACCAAGATTTGGGATTGGACTGATCCTGCTGCATCCCACACTGAAGGAATAGAGAAGACAATGGTAATCAGAACAGGGATTCAAAGTCTGTCTTACTCACAATTATTAAGGGCATCTACAGGAAATGCTGTCATCTGTCCTGTTAGCCTTTCATATCACCTTCCTCCACTTTCAGATTTAAAAAAACATCCAGAGTGCCAATGGATTAATTTCAGTGTTATCCTGCAAAGACATATATGACAAAATGATTGTTTCTCATTTGACACAAACCACCTACAGATTATCAACATTTAGCTCCGATTGCTGAATTATACTCTGTGATTTGGAGGATAGCTTTCATCAGTCCCATCTGGTCTTCAACTTTTTTCTGTCAGAGGAATCAGGAGTTACAGAGATCCTCAGCAATTCTCAAAAGGAACATGAGGCATGAGTTACTGAGTTATATAAAATTAAAGGCATCTATTTCTGGGTTTGTGACAACTCCAGAGATTATTTCCCATGGCTAAGTATCTTCATTTCCATTTCTAACTCAAGTCTGTTTTCTGTGTCCAACTTCACTTGCATCACCTCAAAGTATCAGTTTTCTGTCCCAGGAAAGACAGGAAATTCCCATTGTGTTCCGTAGGTGTGTGGGCTCTGGTGGGACCAGCGACAAGGATCCATTTCCCTGCCTTAATGATGCCTTCTTGGGGCTGCTTAAAAACAGAGGCCAGACAGAATAAAGGGAATAAAAGCAGTTCTATTTATGGAAGGGCCTTCAGGTACTTTTAGGGCAGACAAAGCCCCCAGGAGCTGCACCCAATAATGGACAATGGTCACAGGTTCGCACACTTTGATCAGTTTGGTCCATTTGCATATTGGGGGTTAATCTTCCAATTATAGCTTCAGGTAATGAAGGCATTTACCCCAGGTTTGCTCCCCCAACTCACTTTTGTTTCCATCTCTCAGGCCTGAGGCAGTGAGGTGTCCTTGATTGCCAGGCCTGGAGAGGTGTTAGGGAAGGTGATACAGGGAAACCTTATAGATATGATTGTTTAGCAGTAGGTTTGGAGAACATTGGGCCTGTGGGTGAGATAGAAATGACAGTCACTTTTGATATGGGAAGGGATGCCAGTCCAGGGACAGGATATTGAGCAATACCAGTGACCAGGCAGAAAAAGGGTCTGCAGGCCAGGCAGGAAGAAAGATTATAGAAATTAGCATAAGAAGGTAGTGCCTTATTCAAATCTAGTAGTTCTCATAGGCTGTATGTAAATTCTATAGGATTTGTGTCTCACACCGGTTGGTTACTGTAAATAGAATATTCAACACAGAATAGGATAAAATAGACTGTAACAGGAAATTCGCTCTCTCAGAACCACGCCAGCAGCTGGGCTGGCAGCTGATGGCGAACCCTGGCACCCACGACCCCTGAAAATAAAGCATGTGTTCCATGAGCAACCCCGTCTCCTGAAGTATATCATCTAACCATCGAGAGAACGTTCCTACAGAGAGGAGCTGTTGTGTCTGACCCAAATGGGACAGCAGTGTTAGCAGTGGCCAACACTCTGTATGGAGTTTAGAGTTATACACTAAAGAATTGCAGGATTACAAATAGATGAAAAACATAAAAGCTCAAGTCCTAATGCACCATGAGGAATGAGAATTTCACTGTCAGTCCCAAGGCAGCCGCACAGTGTCGCAGAGACACACTGGATTCACCACACGGACTCTGACTTGAGGTCTACCAAGAGGACTGACTTTATTACATCACTGACTCCATATATATAGTGTAGCAAACAGACCAGTGCGATTGGTAAGCAAGGTCAACACCTCTCCAACCACACTGGTCAAGACAGGTGTCTATCAAAAGAACTCCACCCCCATGAAAGAATGTAAACTAACCAGAGTTTACAGAATTGTGCGTGAGAAAAGAATTTCCCAAAGGTAAACATCAGAAGGCTGAAAAAGCACGGCCACAGCACAGTTCTGGTGAGGACTCAGACCCTTGCAGAGAGTTTCAGCCTCCTGAGGCTGTGCAGTCTGGGCTCCCTGCTCCACCCTCCCACCCAGCCCTGGGTTTACTACATGAGGAGCAGTTAGAGCTCAGCATTCCCATCTCTCTGTCATTCCAAGGCTTTTGACACAACCTAGTGAAACGCAGCAGCAAACAAATGCCTGATGTTGCAGTAAGTGGAACTCTGTTCCCTGCCACCAGCTGTTAAGAGGGAAAAACTCCTCCTGGCACGGGAGAGGTGGCACACACAGAGTGCAAATTAAAGCCACAGCTTCTCCCCAGAAGGGCTGGAAGTCGCAGCAGCGCTGGCCCAGTGACCTGTGCCCCTGACCTGAGCACCTGAATGAGAGAAGAGATGGGAGGGAAGGGCAGGGACAGGGCACAGGGCGGGGATGAGCAGCTGGGTGTGCTGAGGTGGCTCTGGAGCACCCAGGCTCTAACCTGGAGGGGAGTTGCACTTCTGTGCACAGAACCTGCCCGACTGAAATTTATTTAACCTTTTAAAATCCAAGTGCTGTAGTTTTTGATTTAGCAGTATTTCAGCATCTGTACATTAAAATATACAGCTCTGTGTTAATATTTATTGTTCCCCTAAAGCAGCACGAGCCATACAGAGAGCTCTGTACACTCAATACCAATGAAAACCAATCAATATGCAAGCAGGAGGCAGCTTCTGATTTCAGCTGCAGCAGGACAACCTCACGTAAGTGAGATGTTGCCAGATTCATTCTGACATCAGAGATGTGAGAGATCAGATCTGCTGTCCCAGCCCAATGGCCTGAGCCACTGTGGCAGTGCAAATCACCCCAAATGCAGAGAGCCCAGGGAAGGGCCAGGACTGGCTCCTCTGAACCAGAGGAACAAAGCTGCAGCAATTTACTGGTGCCACTGAGATAACAATAATTTCCTCAACCCCATCAAGAAACTGAAAACTACACACACTGAATGCAATATTTGCTGCCGGTTTTGTGGGGTTTTGTTTTTTTTTTTTTTGGTGTAAAGCTGGAACATTTCTTGTGTTTTCCAACATGGGCTGTTCCCTTCTGTGGGCCACCTCATCATGTATTTATGAGACTGCCTTGTTTGCTTCTCCTTCATCTCTTTTGTATCAGAAGGGACTTAGTCTCAACACAGCTCTCAGGGAGAGAGGGGAAAGCATGAAGGAAGTTGAGAACAATATGTATTTTTGAAAAAAGAGAATGGAAAATATCTTAACAAAGGTCCCAAAAGGCAAGCTGAAACAAGCTCTTATTTGCAGAAGACAAAATACTTTACAGATGTGAAGTCCTCCCTCCTTTTATGCCATGATCAATAATACTAACTCCTGTGGATCAGAATAGTATTTCTTCTTTAGAGAAAAGAACCTGGTTCTAACAGTATCTCCAAAATTTAGAATGGACAAATATAACTAAATGCAGGAACATCCTTAGAATTGCAACAGATAAATTTTGCCTCCACCTTTGTAGAAATCGAATATATTTAAATATTCCTGGTATTTTAATTTCATATACATTAATCAAAAGTACATGTCAGCATACGACACCCTTCCTCTTCTTTTTGAGTCATTTCTCAGGATCTTCTGAATGTTTTCAGCCAGAAGTAACCCGAACAATACATATTGTTGTGAAGAAATTCTGACTTTAAAATCCTGCAATGGACTTTAAGCCAATCAGACTTTTCCAGTCCTTGCTCTCCAAAGGTCCTTCCCCACATTTATCATAGCTGCTCCAACAAATTGCTGAGGGATGCCCTTTGAAATACCTTGCAAAAGCTCCAAGACTGAAGCACAAGAGCTGCAGTTGAATCTGAGATCAGACAAATGCCAGAGCCATAAGGGGCCAAGCCCCAGACCCTGACACAGGAACTCACAGCAGAAGTGTCAGCTGAGCTCTTTTCTCTTTGGCATGGAAATGCAGGCTGAACACCACATCAGCTCTGCCCTCCTTACACAGGAAATGCATTTTTGCAAACCTATATTTCTTGTTTATTCAGTCTTTTCTCAAAAGCAGCCTATTAGTGCTCTGTTTCCCAGTGTGTGATATCTGGCTTTTCCCCCCGTTGGATTTTCTTTAGTTCCAGGCTTTTTGGAACAATTGTATGGATTTTTTATTAGCAGTGCCAATGTTTCATTTAAAATATCACTAAAGCCAATTCTATTCTAAAAGTGTCAAAAATGAAGTCATTTTCCTGCTAATCCAGTAAGTGTATCTGAGGAGTAAATGATCGCTCACTGGATTTTCTGTGCAGGGTACACTTCTGGCACCATCTCAGTGTTAACAAGGATTTTACTGATTTATACTGACATATATTCCATCACAGACTCAACAGAGGCATTCATAATATTTGAAATTTTGGTGGTTTTTTTCCATCCTCACAGATACATGAAGAGAATTACATTTTTCAGACAGTTCAGTTTGGTAGGCAGTAGAGAAAGCTGCAGAATTTGTAGGAAGTACCTACCAATAAATATTGTCAGCAGTTGAGAGACAGGACTTCACTTGGTGCAAGCAAGAAGTTGTTTATTGTGAAGTCCTCTATTGTTTCCAGTGTTCGGTTTATATACTCTTATAGCTTTAGGTAAAATTTTCCACTGCCAAGCAATAATCCCATTATTAATGTTTCTTAGCAATATTGCTTAACCACAATCTTGCAGGTGCAACCTTACATGACTCCCGTAAACCAAAGCACCACATTCCTTTTTGCTTCCTCCTTTCCATTTCTGTTTGGTGTTCCCAAGGTTTCTGGCCCACCAAGGCCAAGGTGTCCACACATCCTTCAACTCTGCAGTACCTTCTGCTCCACTGCTCAGCTGCCCCCCCCCGAAAATTTCATCCTACAAACAACTGGTACAGTTTCCTCCTCATTTTTATCTCTATTGCTTTACCTTTTCATAGTTTCTGTCTTTTCCAGTATTGATTTTAAGTATGGTGCCCTGCAGAGCTTCAGGAGAGTATTGAATTACATAGATCAAGAACTCATTGACTTAGTACTGCTAAAAGGAATGACATGACTTGGTTGTTCTTTATTGTGTTCTGTACTTCTGGATCTGCTGGTCAAATCTATTTATCTATTTTAACCCTTTCTTTGACAAGACAAGGGCAGTCACATTTTACAACAGGTGCATTATATTTTATGAGATTCCTTCCTGCTTCTAAGCCCATCCTGACACAGCTTCTTCTACAGAAGGAATTTTAAAAATCCGTTTTCAGAGTTACGATAAGAAATTCTAGTTATGCTGGTCCAAAATATTTACATCATTTGCTAAAGAAATGCTTCAGAGGAAAATATGAAAAAAGCACATTTTTTACTGATGCTGTGGCACCAGAATATAACCTTCCTACAGAGCAGCCTGATACCAGACAGCTCCAGAACTTCTGCAGGGCATGGACAGTCCTACAGGGTTAGCCTGAGACATAAATTTGGGCTTCTATTCTTTCAAAAATTTCCTATTTTACCTTGGCCAAATCACCCAAACTCAGGCCTTCTAAATTTATCTAGACGCCTTAGACTAATCTAACTTAATAGAATCTGTATCCTTTTCCTCCTCCTTTACTTATTTTTTAAGAAGTATATCCTAATCTCATGCAAATGAAAAGCTAATACACGTTTTAAAGACCATCAGTTCCTCTGTAACAAGTATCAGCAATTGACAGGAGAAAAAGTTACCCAGGTTTTTTGAAGCATGTATTTTGAAGAATTCTTATTCTAACTTAAGGGCAAATTCATTTCTTGAATAAAGCAGTGCCAGTGTCATTAACCTCACTGAATTGCAAATCTTGGCAAAAAAGAAAACCACCTTTACTACTGCTTCTTTGAATGTAATTATTCATGATTAAAGAAAGCCAAATTTGTAGGAAATGTGAATTCAGTTCCAGAAAGCAATTTCAGAGATACGAGCAGCTGCTTTGCTGCAGAGAACAGTAAAAGAGAACCCTTTACTGCCTGCTCACAAGTCAGAGCTGCTGTGCACGGGCCCAGGAAGGAGAAAGGAAATGTTAATTATGTTTCTTTTAACCTAGCCCTCCTTTAATATACCTGTTTCTAGGAATACCATATCCGTAGATGGTTAAAGTGTTCTTGGGTTAAGAAGCTTTATTTCAGATATGAAAAGATTGAAGTCAGGTATTATATTTCCCAGCTATTAATTATTTCCTTTAATTTTTTTTTCCTGAGTATTTTTTGGAGTTTAAGACTTCTCTTAAGGAACGTCCATTAGCTACATAAGAACATCGGGCATACTTTTCCTTCTTCCATCCTGTTCACCTCATTGTGCCATTTCCTGCAAATTGCAAAGAAATTGAGTAGTTTTAAAAATGGCATTACCGAACTCACTCTCTGCATTTCAATGTCAACATACATTCAAGTTTTCAGGGTTATTTTTTCTTCCTCTTTTCTACTGGTTTACTGTCTGATTTCCATTCCTTTCTGAAAGAGGCCAGCTCTTCCTGCAGTGGTTTAGTTGTATATCTTGTATTCATAAACAGCAGTTAGAGGTTAAAGACACCAATGTTTTAATGTTTCTGCACGTTTGTAATCCTTCCTCCAAGGAGAGGAAGGATTCCACCCTGTTCTCCTCGTACATTTTTAAGCAGTTCTTTATTCAGTGCCATGCTTTACTTTTGAAAGCTCATAACTTTTATCTTGCAAAGAAATCTTTCATTGTTTCCACTGCGGTTGACAGTGTTAAATTCCAAAAAACTATCAGTCCTGCAGCTGGAACTGAATTAGTCACTTATGCAACTCCAAGAGCTCCGTGATGGAGTCACAATCTACCAACAAAGACCACTATGGGGGGAATGCAGAGAAACTGAAAACAGCAAGGAATCAAACACTAGCTTCCAGCAGTACGGAGGGGTGGGAGCTTTAAAAAGAAAAACCTGTTTGTGATGAGTCTCAACACATCTGCAGAAATGTCTGGGTGGGACAGGAGAAAGATGACAGGCTGGCTTTGTACATTCTGTTCTTCACTTTTTCTGTGAAATGAGTGCCACAAAGAAATGACACCACACTAAAGTTGCATCCCTCTGCATAAGGGAATCCTGACTCTGCAGGCTCCAGGGAGAAGACGACGTGGCCCTCGTGGCCTAGGGTTAGTCATGGACAACAGCAACAGCACTGAAGCTCTGCTGAGGGAGAGACACTGAAGTCTGGAAAAGCTCAGGGGATGAGGGGACAAACAGAATCCCCACTTTGAATTTTTGTTTATTTGAACTACAGATGCCTAAAGGGGAGAAAGAAACAAGCAAACAAGTCTGCTCTGTACTTCATGAATGTTTTCAGCAGAACTACTGTTTCCTTTTTCCTTCTCTCTTTTTCTAATCCAAGAGGTACTTAGGAAAAATCTTTTTAAGTGGGCTGAATTTCCTTCTCTTGCTGCTGAAACAGCTACTAGCCTAACACAAGGCTTAGCTTTTAATTTTAACAAACAAGGCGTGCAGATCATGATTTTTGTGTCTGTCTTGCTGCATTAAAAATCTCACATATTATGATTTCACATTTTAAGAAGTTTTCTTAGCATAAACATCTCCTAGATTAGCAAAAGCAGTCATTAGAGGAAACAATAAAATGCTCAGTAGAGAAGGAGGAAAGTGAACGTGACAAGAACAGCAGAGGTAATGTGGTCTGGCAAAACCATAAAGCTCAGGGAAAAGAAGGGGGCAAACTGCAAGCACAGTGAGAGCTGAGCTAAGGAGGGGTACTGAGATATCTTTTCAGGCTCTCTCGGGTCCCCTGGAGACAAAGGTTTGTTCAGTACTCAAGTAACCCTTTGCCCAAGAACCAAACGGGCAATAGAAAGCACACAGGATGCACATTAAGGTGCAGAAGTAACAGATCACATGTCCCCCTCCACTCCCAACTGAGGTACAGAGGCCAACATCAGCACACATTGTCCCCAGACACCCAAACTACCTCAGGACTTCCCCAGGGACTCAGGGAACTTGGGAAGAGAATTGTGTCTTTTCTTTCAGAGAACATGACAAAATATCTATAAGAAAGCTTGAGGAAGAGTATCTCCCTCCTGAATGGCTTTTATGTGAGAGACAGCCATAGCCTGAAGTACAACTAGGCAGCTGTGGCCTTCTTCTGAGGTTTATAACTGCAGCTACAAAAATATGAGCAAAAGAATCTCAGGGACTGAGTCCCTCCTTCATAGCCAGATGGTTTCATATTCCAGACAGCTCCCCCTGTACTCTGATCACATCATTAATCATAAGGGCCCCATAGCTAACAAAATATCCTTTTCTTCCAGAGGAATAAACCAATCCTGCGGTGTCAATAGAAGTAACAGAATGAATCATAATAGCAGGCAATTACATCTGCTGCAGCATCAACAAGGTGCTCAAAACACCAGAAGCTGGTGGATCAATGACTGGAGCAGGAGGATGAAGGAGCTCATCAGTGCCAGGAGGTGACTGACAGCTCTGGCAAAGCCCTGCCTGCAGCCTGGAGCTGGTCACTGTTAATGGCAGGTTCCCCTCACAGAATCCCAGCAGGTCCAGGGGGCAGTGACAGAGATTTCTGCTCAGAGCTCTGCTGGGACACTGATGGGGCCAGGATTTAATGATGAGTTGCACGTTGAGGATTCGGACTGGGAATTTTAACTGCACTCAGTTGCTATACTTCTGTTCAAATATTTTCTTAAAGGCTGCTCTCTTTGAGTTAACTTCAAGAAGTTATCACAAGGTATCAGACTACTGCAGGCAACCGTTGTCCATGGCTGAGTGTGACTGGAGTCATCCAGAAAAACACAAGACACAGCTTCTACAGTCCCAGCCTGTTCTCCCTGGGTTGTACGGCAGCAGGACTCCACCTGCATCAACCACTGCACCTTCAGAAATGGAGAAATGGAGAAATGCTATCCCACCTCCCTTGCAAACTTTTCTTCTGCATCAAGTAATTCAGCTAAGAGGGTTTTTTGCACATAAAATCATTCTGGTCTTAAGCATCTCTCACAAAAGAACAATCCAGCAGTGTGAATTGACCAGAAGTCCCTGAAGACTTATGGACTGCAGAATCAAGAATGAACTTTTGCATTCCAAGTCCAACAGAAATTCCAATTTCTAGATGAAAAGATACCTCTGAAAGCAACACAGAGTTTTCATGTCTGAATTTCTACCTCTGTTCCTCTCCCTTCACGCAGATAAATTAACTTGTCCTTGTCATCTTCTTAGCCAAGACATTCTTGCCATATCTTACAGTTATATAATTTCTGCTTTTTCCTTTATGCTGGATATATCAGTTTAGACATATAAAGTCCCCATCACTCATATTTCCTGTTTAATATACACAAAATATCAGTAATAATCCTCTCACGTACTGTCCAGGTGTTTTTTGAAAATAAATTAATGGCAAACTGTTGAATCTCACCAAAGGGAGATTTTGCTATTTTTATTAGAGCATGCAAATAACTGTAATTACTTAAGCCACAACAAATACTACTAAAAAGTATTTTTGGAAGTCACAGAGCAGAAAACACTTTTTTTTTTTTAAATAAACCATGAAAATAGATACAGGAATATCACAATCCACCATATTCATAATTACATTTAATACAACTGAGAAGGAAGTTTTCCTACATCCCACCTGTCTGTAGATTTAAATGGTGCCTTTCACACACTGCAATAAATCTGCAGTGTTCCTCATGCTAATCAAAAATATGCAAGAGATGAATAGTCCAATGCAGCAATCATGGTACATAATTGCAGAAAAATAACAAACAGCCACACCTTGAATAATGTTTCTCGTTTGATGACAATGTCAACAATCAAACAGTCAAATACTTTTTCACCTGAATAAAATTTAGGGAACTGAGTAATACTGAAAACCTCATGCAGGTGACATTCATGAAGTATTTTCCTCATAGTTCAGCAATAACTTCTTTTTTTTATTTTATTCAAGCAAGTTGCAATGCCAGGACATTTATGAGGGAACATTTACCTTCATGTATGCTTGTCAAAAACATTATTTCTCCACAAAACAGAACATTGTAAATTGGATAGACTAGTTTTGAGGGCAAGGAAAATAATGTTGTTTACTGCTATTTTTTTTCTAGGTTTATACATATCAGACTCTGAAATTAGCTCCTTAGGATGGTTAATGAAGTCAAGTAAGCCCATTCATTGTACAGCAGAAGCAATAACTTGTTTGAATTCCATGTTAATACAATTTGGCTGGATTTTTTTCAAAATACACCAATTCCACTCCATTCTGGAGCAAATTATGTACCCTGTGCACATAGTGAGCATGCCTTGATAACCAGAGATTCCATTACATGTTTAATAATTGACTATTCAATAGAGCATTGATGCATTTTTGTCTGGAACTAATTCACCTTTGTCTGTGTATCGAGAAGTACAGTGAATTACAGATACGGTCTTGAAATGTAAAGGCCATATGCTTTATTCATCTCAGGTCTTTTAAACTCCATATTCATGACAGGCACTGCTTGGGAATTAATATCCTGCCTTGGGTATGCCAGTATATATACAATATGATTTATTAGAGCAATGATTCATTGAAAAGCACCTTGAACCTATCAGGGAGACAGCACCTTCTCTAACAGGTTTGACCTCACAAATAAATCACTCACTGCTGTATTTGCAGAGATGTATGTGACGTGTCACACTAACAAATAAACTTGGTGGTTACAGTATTTAAAATATCAAGTTTAACAAACCCACCAAAAGTTTAAAAACGCCACACACAATTGTCTCTGTGGCAGAACAGTAAGCACAAGGAGTCCCCACAGTAAGCACAAGAAGGTCCCCACTGTTCATGCACAGCTGTCATCCCATCACTGCCAACTTAGGAACAGAAGATCTCAACAGAGGGCTTACTCTCAAGTGTAGGATGTTTCGTCGCACCAAAAAATGAGCATCTCCATCACCTCTGTTCTCACCAAACAATTCTAACCAAGGTCAATCAGCCTGGCTGGTTTCAAGCACAAATTCACAATGGGGTCTCACAACCCCATTGAATTCAGCTCAGAATGAAAAAAAAAAAAAAAACAACTGAAGAAAACAATCTCTCAAATTTTCAATAAATGGCATTTAATCTCAAGGAGAAAGAGCAGTAATTTTTCTCCATAGGTAGACATTGTCTCTTAGCTGTACAGTAACCAAACTACTTTTCCATGTTTGGAGGCTGCATGTCTAAAGGTGAATTTGTTGTATACTGTAGTGATGTGTTTTTATGTTAAATGGTTTCTTCTGTTGTTCTCTATGCTAATAATGTAATCCTAAATTGTACACCCCCCTTTCCCTGTCCTGTTGGTACTGCCTAGATTGTATTCCCTTACGTAGTTGTCAATCCTTCCCCGCCTATTCTTCCAGACTGTTCCCTATCAATCCCCCCAATCTCTGACATCCTACTGGTTGTTTAGGTTGCTCCCCTCCCTCTGTGTTTCCTTAGTGGCCCCTCTATTGTAATTCCCGCCTTGTTCCCCTCTCCTTATTTGATCCTTACCCTGAACCCTGCCCCTAAAGCAGTCCCTAAAACCCCACTGCCCGGCCCTGAAGGGGAGATCTTTTCCTTGGAACTTTTTCTTTGCTTATCTCTTAGAGATTCTGGTCCTAGCCTCTGCTCTGCCTTCGAGTGAGGTTGCGTTTTATGTTTTCCTTTCATGAGAAAGGATCCTCGGGGCTGCGAGCTGGCCCACCTGGCATTCTTGGCACTGCTGCGCCGGCACCGCCTGGGACACGCGGGGCCCCGGGGGAAGGTGTCAGCCCCGCCGAGCGCAGCAATGCCCAGGCCTGCTGCGACGGTATATCGTGCCATTCAAGCCACCACCTTCGAGAGCAATAAATTCACATACAAATTATTTTTGTCACTTTTGCCGAAACTGCACTATTGGCCAAACAGTGCTGTGAAAAACGAGGTTCACTTTCCTGGTAAAATTTAGAAGGTTTAATAAAAAGACCATAGGAGACAGAAAGAGAGCAAAGGATTAACACAGCCAGGTGTCTTGTCACTGAGCCGAGAGCACACCTAATACCTTGGAGGGACCCTTTAAATACTTTTTCTGTTACATCTGCCTGTTGCATATGCATAGAGTATTATGCATCTTCATTTTTTCCAAGAACAGTTTTGCATGGCCACTCCTTGGGTCCGCCTTTCTAGAGCATGCGTGTTCCTTGGTTGTGGATTTATTATCCCCTCCAGTTTGGGCTGTGGTCTATGCTTTCCTCACACAGCAGGTGCTGATAATTTGGGATATCAATAGCAGGGTCCTCTTCACACGTTCATTGGAAGTTATCCCAACCAAACAGACAGTTCAATTACAAGCATAACTATATACCAGCTATCCCACCACCATGTCTAAGCAAAAAACCCCAATACCTATATCTTTACAACAGAGTCATTCCAACACTACACATATAACATTCATCTCAATATTTGCAAAGAGCCAGTAACATAACATGTATCTATAACAGTGCCTCTGAATTTCCTCTGACTATAACCAATGCCAAATCCCTCACAAGTAAAGCAGCAATGCCCTGAAGTAAAGCATCTGTTACTTTTATAGTGATTTGTAAAGTTACAAAAGTAGATTTGTCACCAACCAAATCTGGTGAAGGGTTGCTTCTATCTGATGATCTCACCTGTTACACTACCTTGTAACATATACAGGCTGACATAAATTGTCATGGAAAAAAACGTTTAATTTAACATTTTAAGAGCTTTCAGATACAGACTCTGGTATTACTTCACCATTCTTATTCTTAGGAAGTGTTTATTTTCAGATGACCACAAAGTAGAAAACCATTTCAGACATCTTTTTGCATCTTTCCTTGATTTTTGTTGTCTTCGCAGCCATTCCTCCAAAAATATTTGGGTTTCATCTCTAAATATGTTCACTTCAAACAGTAAGAGACTTTTCCATGTACTTGGCAGTTATTTGTTTTGCCTTGGAGGCTTTAAGAAATCCTTTACAACACAAAGCACCCCAAACATTTTTATCCACCAATACACAGCTATGTTTTGAGAGGCATTTATCAAACGAGGTCAGAGTTTTGCCACAGCCATGACAGACCCCACTACATGATCACTCTGCAGAGATCCCAGATGAGTGCACTGCTCCCAAAGCTCCATTCTGAGGGTCACTCACTCACACAAACCCAGGGCATCCCCAACATTTGTTAAATTCTACTTGAGGAATAGCTGCAGACATTCCCTGTATTGGATAAATGACCCTTTATTGCTGCTATCAAACCCCAAAGTGAGAGTGTTCCGCTAAATAAGTGCTTTTTTCACCCAACCACCCTGTGGTTGCTGATGAGCAACAGAATTTCTTCCCACCTCAAGAAAGAATTTTAAGTCATGTCAGCTATAAGCCATTGGCTCAGCTCTAGAGGTGGGGCAACTGCAAGTATGCCATTCTCCTTTAGGTCTGGAGGAAAAACAAAGTAAAACACTGAAAAGACCTGAACTAGGATTTTTAGGAATTTACGTTCATTGCTTTCTAACGCATTTGAGATGTCTAAATTTCATTTCCCTGTGGACTGTGGGTTTGACTACACAGCTATCCAAGTGTTAAACAGCTTCACTTGTGATTGGATGCTGGTCTGTGATTTTATTTTATCTTTTACTGTTGGGGCCCTCAACAGGCAAAGTCAATTTAGCGATTTTCTGAAGCAAACAATAACTTACAAGATGTGAGCTCAATTCACGGTCCAGCTGAAGTGTTGGGAACCTCCCTGGTGATCTCTCCACATTTAATGTGGTTCTGCTGTACTTGGGGATATTTCTACTCCTTCACATGCTTCTTTGTTGAGAAAACCTTTGGTAAGTACCATTGATTCCCAGTGATTTATTGACTTCATGTTTATTTAACAAGATGTGCTCTTTACCCACTTGTGTGGTGTTACAGCCCTGATAAGCTGCACAATCACAACTCCACTTCTGGTTTTGTTGGGATGGTAATCACAGACACATGGGCAAGAAAGATAGTGGACACTGAAGATCTTAATTACAGAGCCTGTTTTTCCTTGTTTTTTTCTTCAGGACAACTAATAATCATTTATAACACAGACAGACGTTTATTTTTCTGTTCCCACATAATTGCTATGTTGTCACTGCTCTCAGTAAAACACATCTGGTGAAAATGACAAGTTCAGGAGATAATGCTGGTCCTGCATTAGCTGGAAAATTACTGACATTTCACTGCATGAGGGATGCTGTTTCCTAAGTGGATACTTCACCTTTTAAAGGGCTTATTACAAGCTTGGCTGTAGGCTGTACCATTACACACAGATTTTGTCTTTCATCAACAACAATGGCAATCACCAACACTGCTCTACAGCTCCAGAGACACTTCAGCTGCTCATGGCCTGAGAGTGGTGAGCAGTGTCTCATTCCTGAGTTATTCTGTGTTTTTCATAGCTGGCTCTCTTGGTTCTCTGTCTAAATAAGTCAAATGCCCCAGCCAGGATTAAAATGAAAATGCACTCAGAAATATGTGGAAAGGAAGATTTTTATGAAAACATTCATATCTTTAATGAAAAATAGACCAAGGTCTACTTAACATTTCTGTCTCTGTTTTAAATATGCATATATTGTCAATTGTTAGCATATCACAGTCAGCTACACTATTTTGCTATAATAATTAACAATGCCAGTCACACAAGATTTTATGAGTGTCCTGAAGGAAAAAAACTTGACACAGCAGTTATGAAAAGTTAAAAAAATAAAAAACCAACAAAAAACAAACACAAAAAACCCAACCAAAACAAAACAAAACCCACAAAACCAAACAAAAACAAACAAGCAAACAAAACCCAAATCAAACAAACAAAAAAAACCCAAACCAAAACAAAAAAAATCCCCTTAGCTCTGCTTTTCCCAGAGCTTCATATAAAATGTTTTTCTCTGCAAGGGTTTATTCCAGCAGTGATCTCTGCAGGAAGAACAGAGCTCCAGACAAAGCCAGGCAATGCCGCTGGATTCTGAATTGCCTGTGTATGGGCAAACCAATTAGTGACTGGCAATAAGTCATCAGGTGCAATTGAAAGGAATCTGCAATCTGGCTTTCCCTTCCCAAGAGGCACTTAGCTTCCCATCCATTGCTGCTAGAACTTGAAACTCCTCTGCAGCTGCCATCTGGCCTGCAAGTGTGGATCTGGGCCTAAATGAGGAACAATAAAGATTGATGGAAACATTGATGCTTTGCACTGCACAATACAGCTTTGTAAAAGAACCTTTAGATTAAATGATACTGAAATCAAGATTTTAAGCATTATGACTATGCCTCGTATCATTTCAAAGTTCATATAAAACAGATTAAATAACCTTCTAGCCAAGTCACTAAACTGGTGAGGGATGAGAAAAAGGAATCTTCTGACTGACAAAGATAACAGAAACCATAGTAAGAAATGGGTAAAATGTGATGTTTATAGCACATTTAATTTTTACTCGCTAAAGTACAATATTGCATGTCCTTAAAAAGTGTACAAATATGAACAAAAAAGTAATTTCTTTCTTTTTTAAATTAAAACCATGTTGTGCCTCAACAGTCCTTGAGGAGGATGGCAGTACTAGGTACCCAGGGAAGGCAGTATCTGACTGGCAGTGAGGGACTGCAGCTGACCTCCTGCCATGGCCTGGTGACGTTGCTAAGTGCCAGAGCGCCAGCACTGTGTGGACACAGAGGGAATTCCTTGTGGGAAAAGTGACCCTGCAGTGCCTCCCCAAAACACAAACCCCACACACTCCTGACCACTTTGTTTGTCCACAAAAATCCCACTGTACTAACCAGAGATCAGTTATAGGAAGGGAAAAATTCTCTGAATTTCCTCCTGACAACTCCAGGAGAGGAAAAGGAGGTTACATGGGGGGAAAAAAAACTCTAAGTATGGTTTGCTTTCAGAAAATAGCAAGAAACGTGAGTGTTTCAGCAAACCTGTGTGGCTGTGGCAGCAGAATCAAAGGCTGGAGTACCTTTGTTTCTGAGAGTGAGGAAATGATGTGCCTTTACAGCAACTCCTCTCAGAAAAGCAATAATGAAATCCACATCTTGTACCCAGGTTATCTACGTTACACAATTCAGTGTTACAGAGAAGCTATTCTAAAAATTACAGAACTCCCAAAAAAATGACAGCTCTGGTTCACAACAAACCTTTAAGGTTTGAAATTAACCTTTGTTCTGCATTGAAAGAACACAAAATCCTCTCCATATCTTTTTCTGAAGGGAAATGTGTCAGATACCCAATTTTATGAAAACCCAAATGCTTTCCAGTCCTGGACTCATCTCCTTTCTCTCTGCCCTATCTGTGCAAGAGATCAGTGAGCACTCTGCAGTCAGAACGTTACCAGAACAAATATGCCACCACGACACACTTCCATATTGACTAGAGCCACGTTTGAACTAAAAGCAATTTAATTAAAATCATCAGCCCAGGGCACACGGAGATCCAGCAAGTGCCAGTGCTGGACAACACCACAGAGAGAAGTTCTAACTCTGGTGGGTACCCATGTTCCACAGTGGGGATGTTACAGCACCTTTGCTGCACAGAAATATATTTCAGATTACAGTGGCAGTATTTTTTGTCTTGGTCCTTTCTGAATTAGAACAGAGCCATACCAAGAAAACAGGAATGGTTTCCTTCTGATAATGGGATTACTCCCACTTTCAGCTCACCAGAACTATTAAATCTCAAACTTCCAATGAGACAGAGGCTTTAGGTATAGGAAAGCCAACATTTAACAAAAATGGTGCTGTGGTTTCCAGTACAATTATTAGAAATACCTGCAGTTAAATGCTGTAGGTTACAGAAGAACACAGCACCATGCTAACATTCACCAACAGAAATCCCAAAGAATGCATGAATGAAAAGCAAAGTGCTAAATGCTTTCATAAAATCCACTTGAAAAAATAGTATCAAATTTCTTATATTAAAAATTGATTTTTAAATGATCTTACAAAATTTCTCTTGGACTGTTCTGTGGTGTTGTTGTTGCTACCTCCCAACACAACCCTGCAAATTGTTTTTAATTGTGATTAAAATACCAAACAACTGTAAGATTTTATCAGCCAGTAATATCACTTATTGTGCTGGAAAGATAATACAGAATGTCATCAGGAACATTATGCAAACTAAACAAGCTATTTTAGCTCAACTAAAATGCAAAATACAACCAAGCAAAGGAAATGACAAAAAACGATACATATTGACATAACTTTACAAACAGTGGAGGATTAAGGAGAGGGAGAAAAAAAGAACCCAAGGCAATTTAAAATGCACGTCTGAGAGACTCTCTAAAACCAGAAAGAAATGAACCAAACATTTCATTCTGTTCACCTGTAACCAAAAAAAAAAAAAAACAAAAAAAACAAAAACCCACCAAAAAAAAAAAACCCCAAAAATACCCCACCAAAAAAACAACAACAACAAAAAACAAACCTGTTTTGATGGTCATGGAACCTAAAACAAGTGAAAAATTTTGTTTATCTCCCTTTCTCTGTTTGTATTTTATCTTCTAGATAAGTCTTCCTTGCAGCCAAGTTAAAAAGTTTTATGATTATTTGTGAGCCTTTTTAAGTTGGTTTGGGTTTTTTCTTAGCTTTCAGACAAAGCTTTGTATTCTGCCCTGTCTCTACCTCAGCTCATTTATCTTCTGTGACTTCAGAGGAATCAGCACACCAGAGCCTGCTTTGCTTTGTTCCTGTGCTGCAGTTTAGCCTCTCGATTCCTGCTGCTTGCCTCAGTAATAATGGATTTGCTAATGTTTGCCTTTAGTTCCAACAGCAATCAACCAACGGAATGATTTTCATTTGCAGGAAGTGAACATTTTCTTGCCCACCCGATTTGTGATATTCAATGTAATGTTCAAAGTAGCTGTAACTGCAGCATTAAAGTAATTCCTAGATAAAAGCTGTGTATTTCCTTTACTTGTGTATAGGTGAAGCCATGTGAATGTCACCAAGGTTCAAGCTAATGCTCTCCAACTCTGTTATGGAGGGGAAAGGTTCGTGAGCACTTCTGTCATGTCTCTCTTCTCCATCTTGTCCCGACTGAATTTTCTTCAGATCTGAACTACACATCAGAACAGATCAGATGCCAAGAACGAAAAGATTATTTATTAATTTACAATTACAAGCCCTAATTCTACAGCCTCAGTGTGCACAACTTGTGTAAGATCTGGGGAGTTTTGCATCTCAAGAACTGCATTAAATGCCAAATTTTCTTACAAAAACCGATTCACAACATCTGGAACAACTTCGGCTTGGAATTCCATACTCATAGTTTCACACCTCGACATGGGTATTCTGATTTATGTTTTACTTAATACTAATATAAGAGTAACAGAGTAACATGTTGCTCCAAACTCCCCCTGAAACTAGGCCAGAAACCCATGAAAATAATTCTGTGACAAAGAGTAGAAGGCAGTCCAGTGATTACCATTCTCTTTAGGTAACTGTCAGAACATTACATGATTCTTCTGTAGGGGTAACTTGGTCTTCATTTGGTTGCTGGAAGACAGGTTTTAATTAGCCCATCTTTCATTATCACTGGGGAACTTTCTGTGGTCGTCTGTTCTTCCCTTGCAGAGGAGCATCTCTGCTTCAGCTCTTGTACACCTTCTTGTCTGATACTCATCTCTGCCCACATCATTCCTTTTACAACACTGCACTCCAGGCATGGTTTGCAATTTCACCCATTTCCAGACGGCTCAGTGGAGAACTCAGGATCATACCCAGCGCTCTATTTGTTACCATCAGCAAATTATTCTCAGTTCTAAAGCATTTTATTTGTTAAAGAGTTTCTTAAAAACTAACGTCAAATGGAAACCTCATGTTTAAAGGCAGCAAGCCAGAAATGCTGATTACTAGACCTGTGATTCAGTTTACTACAAAACTGGTGAAGGACAGAACCTCAGCCAGTACAAAGCAGCTCCCGTTGGGATCGGTGGAGTCACAGTAATTAGTGCCCACTCATCAGTTCATCCTTCGTTTTCCAACCTGATGTACAAGATTTAACCTTTGGATTGGTTGTCTTTTCTGTAAACGAAATGCCTCCCTTAATAGAGAATCTTACTATTGACAAAACATGTAACAGTAATTCAAACTCTAGAAAGAGGAGGTTTTAATCCTAGCTACTACTTTGAAGAAAAAAAAAACTTTATGTGTTTATTAAATCTGGTCATCCAAAAGAAGTGGTCCGTTATGCAGAGGATGCCAGTGTCATAAAGTTTTTTAAAATGGACTTTTGTCTCTCAAAGGGAGTTGGGAAATTGCTTTTTCTACAAAGTTCTAGATCCTTTTGTAAGATAGATTATTTATACAGACACATGAGTTCATTTCAAAACTGCCAATCTGGCTTTTCATCATTATATAACCCCACAGCTTTTAAAAGTTAAGCACCTACAGTCTGGACTGCTTTTGTATAAGAAATTGCTTGTGTAGTCTTTGTCCAACACTCTCCGTTTTAAACAATGACAAAAGTCACCCTGCCACTAACAATAATAGTTCCCTAATATCTCAAATTGCAAGTTGTAGTCTATGGAAAATGAAACTTTATGTGAACAAAGCAGGACCAAAGACAAGCATGGAAATGTCATGGAGAAATACACAGCCACACACAATTTCAATTCAATTTCAGCACTGCCCACACTGCCACTTTATCCTCCTGAAGTTAAACCTCAAAAAACCTCCCAGTCTGAGGCCAAAGCCACACTGCCAAAACCATCTCTTGGCCAGCTTTTCAGCAAGAGCAATGAAATATGTGAAATACATCTCATGGCCTCTGTGCAGGAGTGAAGCTCTGTCGTATGCATGTGCATTTCACACAGTAGAGCTTAAAAATGCATTCCACCATCCTATTTATTTTTTACCATAATGTAAGACCAGAGGAACATTTGTGTTTCCCTTCAGCAGTACGAAACCCAGGATATTTGTGGTGAACTCTAAACCTAACTGATGACATTCTGACATCTCAAGAAACTGGATTTTATATGCCTAAGAATTAAAGAAGCAAATTATTTAAAACTTTATGGACTTCACCTTTTGCAAAATCTATTTAACACACTTTTCGTGACATTGGTGTATTTTGCAAAACGTTCCATAGCTGGTGGAGAAGGAGATGACTTTGTGAGGCCATATAACACAGAGAAAGATGAGCTTCATGAAAGGGATAAGATGACTGTGTCTTTACAAACACACCATGTGAATCTGCTCCTAGACAGGGCCAGGGACTTACACATTAGGGAAGTGATTGAAGAGACTGTCAGTTCTAGAAAATGGTACTAATCGGCACAGACTGTTGCTCAGCCGAGGCCATGTTAAATTCCTAAACTTAGAAAGAACAAAGACTTAATAGAACTATGAACAGGGTTTTGTTACATAAAAGGAAAAAAAAAGGGGCGGGGGGGGGTACATAGTAGAGAGGAACACAGAATAGGGGATCCGGAAAGTCAGTACCTTGCGAGAACCTCGGCCGATGGGGAAAGCAAGAGGGTGATGTGGACGGGAAATTAGGACAAAAATGGGGCTGTGTCCCCAACCATTTGAAAGATCCCATGGGAAATGCCCCATGGCCTCTCCCTTTATTTCAACGAAGATGTAAGTCTCCTCTGTCTCGTTTTTGGACACAAACCTCCTGCGCTGTGAATTTTCCGACACATTGGTTATACTCCAAGCCTCCCAAGCCGACCTTCCCCACGCTGTCCGACCAACTCTGGCGCCGCAGGGCCCATTCTTAATACCAGCAGGAAGGAGAAAGTTTGGGAGGTCACGTTCAGGTGACACAATGACAATACACCTCCTGTGTCAGAGGCAAGGCTGCCGCTGTGCAGCGGCGCGGGGGAGGCCCGGCCGCGCGGGGCCAGCCCCGAGCCGGCCCTGGGGAGCCGCGGGGGGCAGCGCTGCCAACCGCCGGGGCCTCGCTTGTCCTGCGGTAAGCACGGAAGGACGGACGCACGGACAGGAGGAGGGGAGGAGCCGGCCAGATCCCGCCGGGAGTCGGGAGCGGCTGCGTGCTCGGGTGGGGGCGCGAAGGGGAGCGGGCGCTGCGAGCACTGCGGGCGTTGAGGGCACTGCGGGCGCTCCGGGCGCTGAGGCCGCTGCTGGCACTGCGGGCCCTGAGGGCACTGCGGGCGCTGAGGGCACTGCCGGCACTGCGGGCGCTGAGGGCGCTGCGGGCGCTGAGGGCGCTGAGGGCACTGCGGGCGCTGAGGGCACTGCCGGCACTGCGGGCGCTGAGGGCACTGCGGGCGCTGAGGGCACTGCGGGCGCTGAGGGCACTGCCGGCACTGCGGGCGCTGCGGGCAGGCCCCGAACCCCCGGCCGGGGCTGCCGGGCTGGCCACGCCACGCACTCGATAAACGCATAGCCACCACCGTATAGACGTATATATATTACATATTATATATGTGTGTGTGTTTAAAACAGAAAGCTTTTTTTCCGTTCTCTCCCCTCCCTCCCCCAACACCTAGCCAAGTGCAGCGACAGTTAAGGACGACAACAGCAGATATGGTTACTTTTTGGTTTTTTTCAATCGATCTAGCTTTCACCGCGTAACCTACTCGTCTTTTTCCCCGGCTTTAAGAGGGTGCAGCAGCTGCTATTTGATGTTATAAACAATGACTGATGTTTGTTTTCTTTAAGCTTTGTAGCAATACAGTCCACGTGAGCGGTTCGTTTTTCAAGCGTGATTTGCTACTGAAGTCTGGTGCCACTGTGTTTGTAGCAGTGAACTGCCTTCGTGCCTTTAACTTAAGAAATGCGAATTTTAGAATTTAGTCTATCTATGACAACCTCATGAGCGTTCAGATGAGCTCAAAGACCTTTGAGAAGTCCCGAGATGAGTGTGGGAAGCACTGAGGACACAACAGGTGACAGTCCTGTCAAGGGGGAATTTGAGCTTGTGCCTTTTAAATTAATTTAATGAGACAAACTGGATTTCATAGCAGTGATGATTTCCAAGGATTTAATTGATACAACGTTTCAGCTGCTGCTGCTGCACCTGGAGCAGGTGAAGCTGTCAAACCCCACCTGCCTGCCCTGGCCCAGCAGGTGCCACTGGAGAGCTGCCTCAATCTCAGCAGCCAGCCTCACTCTGTATCTTTTCCCACCACATTGCTGATTTGGTGCAACTACCACTCAAATAGTTGTGTGGATGTCACTCTGCTCACCAAGCAATGTGCATTTTTCTGAACAATAACTAGCAGAAATGAAGAAATTAGCCATGCAGGGTCACAAAGTATAATGGAGAACTTCAAAAACATAAGAAATGCCATCCAGCCTAGTGATCTGGCACAGGCAGGTCTTGCTCTGTGTTCTGGAAATCCTGCCTTACGCCGTGGGTGCTATATATGATTATTTTGCATCTGAGTGTTCTGTGGTAGTACTGCTAAGGTTTTCATTAACTTGATGCCTTCTAAAACCAGCTTTATAAGAGCAGATTTTCGTGATTGAAGATGTTTTCTTTACCGCTTAAATTTATCTTCCATTTGTGTGCAAGCTCAGTTTCTGAGGTTTGCCTTAGGATATGCTAAGTGTGTTTTTTTAGTTGAAATAAAATTACAGAGATGTTGATAGACAAAAAAATCACTCTGAATGGCTTCTCAACAGGAACTCTTGAAGTTTTAGCAAGAGTTTGTTTTGACAGACAAGTTGGTGCTTTCACTAAATCAGCCGTTAAAAATACGTTCCCAGAGTTGCAGTTCTGCGTGAATCCTCTTTTTCTCTAAATCAGTCTGTGCACTGTGGATGGCTGACACGTACATGCAAACAGAAGGAGGACTACTGGCTTTACTTAGGGTAGTTTAGACAACTGTAGAAGAAAAAGCTTATTTATTAGTGTGATATGGGCACAAAGAATAGGAAGGGAGTTGGCTGCCAGATGCTGAGTGATCACTAGGGATTATGGGAGCAGTAATTACAAAGATCATTCTGTGGGAAATACAAGATTCCAGGAGACAATTGTATTCTCTGCAATTGTGGAAACGCTGCAAAATTGTGCAGGGAGTGTGAGGCCAGTCAGATCCTGCACTACCCAGCAAACACTGGGTACGAGGTGTTGGCCAGTCTGGTCCTTTTTTACTTATTTTCTGCATGGGTCTGGGCTAGTGGAGTATCACTGGCCTTGTAACCAGATGAAACTGCTACAGAACTCAATGTCTAAGTATTGCCAAGTGTTTTAAAATCAGTTAGAATGTAATTAATGTCTTTTGAACAAAATGGGATTATTTCATTATGTTCCCTAGTACAGAAAAAGAACACTAAGGATGTTATGTTGTGGTTTTCTTTACATGTTTACTATTTAAGGGCAGCAGAAAATCTGAAACCACCTCAGAAGATTTAGTAAATGCAAAAAATAGGGATGTTAAAAATACGGGAATTTACTGTTAATGAGCACGAATGGTGGCTTCTGAATTCTATGTTGTGGAGTTGTTGTATTTCTTATTGTTCACGCAGTGGGCAGCCTGTAAGCATGATTATTTTGCAGGATGATTAAGAATATTAATAACATAATATTCTTAAGAATACTAAAAAATATATATCATATGGGATATTATCGTGGGAGTCTCTCTGTGGATAATTTATTGGATGGACTCTGGGACCAGACACTCTTGTGGCCCACTGTGGAATTCTAGTTATAAACTTGCAGCAACTCACAGCTTTAAAAAAAAAGTGTTGTTGACTTGAATTCCTAGGCACTGTTTTTTGTGTGTTGACTGTACTCTTTGTAACCGTGTGCTAAGCAACATGTCTCCTCAAATTTTTCAGAGTTCAAAATTGTTGAAAGCAGTGCTGTATTCATTATTAACTGGAGGTTCAATAGTTGCATGTATTTCAGGCTGCATGAGTCCTGTGCTGAATTTATTATTTATATTTGTTGTGCTTTGTCAGTGTGTACTTTTGTGGTGAATTTTCTTCTTTAGTCCCTTTCAACTGCCGATTCTCTGTAGCAGTGGAGCAGAAAGAGTTGGCATTGGAAGCTGAAAACAGAGAATTAGTTTCATTCAGAACAAAAAACTCTTTCCAAGTAAATGGAACCATAAGTCATGTTTAGGATGATTTTAGAGCTATAACTGATGGAGGGGTTTTGTTAGTTCTTCTGTGAAAGGGAATTTCCCCACTGATACAGCCTGAAATAAGGAAAGGCAAAAGTGAAATATTATGCTGTGATTTGAAGGATTATAATCTCAGGAGAGGACGAGACACTTCTGCTGAGGCTGCTTTCTCTGGTTGCCACGAGGGCACTTGGAATTTGGGCCACAGGCAGTTTTCTGTGAGATGACTTGTTCAGATCTTTTTGTTTTGCTGAGAAAATTGCTGCCTGGACAGAGAGGAAGAAGAAATAGTGAGCACCCCCAAAGTGAGCAGGTCTGGCTCAGGCAAAACCCCCTGTCCGTTGTTAAAGGCAGCAGTTGCTGTGTTTTGAGCCATCTTCAGTGTTACATGTGAAAAAGGCCAGATGACTTTTATAGGCTTGGATAAATTGCTGCTCTAGTGAATACTGCAGTGAGGAGGGGAGCAGATCTTGGGATTTCTCTGAAGCTGCAATGGGACTTGTGTTCTCTGACTTAAAATCTGGTGTGGGGATTGGAAGGAGCAGCTTCAGAGTTCTGATATGGTGAATCTGATAGGAAGTCATGTATCCTGTGATGGCTTTCAGTGAAAGTCAAATAAATGGAGCCCACCTGAAGCACTGGAATTTCATTAATATGACTCACCATGTGGCCCTGAAAAAGCTGTTTTGGAGGGTTACAGCATCATATTGGGCTCTGTGTAATGTATATGTGCTCCTTGCAAAATCCTTTGTGGCTGGGGTGAGTAACTTTTTGATGAATAAATAAAATACTGCCCCAGATTATACATTTTCCATTTTTCCTCACCCAGGTACATATGTTCATTATTGAATGGAAGGTGGGGATATACAGCTAAATATTTGTTGTGGAGGATTGGTTTTGGTGACAGCAAATGCTGGGGACTTACTGACTGGAGTAACTTCTCTATGGCAGCAGCTCTTACTATTAACAGCATGAGAAACTCTTATATCCAGTCATATTTTTAAGGGATATTTGTGTACTGTGGCTTGTTATGATTTGGGTCAGCTACTAAATGTACTTTTATTTCCTGACTTTCAAAATCTGTCTCACAGCTCTAATATTCTTAGTGTCACTTGGTGTAACTCAGCTGGTCTCAGTGCATCTGCATGAATTTATATGAGGTAATGATGTGGCCCAGTAAAAGAATGGAATGAGGCAGCTTGGAACTTGTTCAAATCTAAATTTCATCTAAATTAATCCAGATTCACCCTCACAGGAGGAGATAAGGCTTTAATCCTGTGCTGGGATTTGGTTTATTTCTACTTTTTGCAGAAATGTTCCCTCAAGGGTGAGTGCCTCATAGCGTGCACGTATCAGCGTCTTGTTCTCCAGTTTACTAATTTTACAGGTCATGAATGAGACTGTGCTGCTCAGCACTCCATTCTGCTACTGATAATTAATCAGATAAGGCTCTAATTACTGACTTTCAGCAGAACTTAACTGTGGTCATCTGTAACATCATCTGTTATTGACATATTGTAGGAATATAGGCACCAGAAAAAGAACTTGCAGGAATTAGCTAAGGAAAATCATAATGCTTTGGCCATCATTAAACCTTTTTTTTTCTAGCTTGAGTGTGGCCTTGCCATCTGAAGGTGACTGCCCTTTTCTGTATTGCCACACGATGTCCCTGTTGGAAGCTTCCCAAAATGCAGACTGGCATTTCTAGGAATTCACTGCTTGCCCAGGGCTGCTGGAACACAGGCCCAGAGCAGGGCACACAGACTCTGTGTTGAAACTTTCCCCAGTGTTTGATTTCTCAAGAGAGCTTAGCTGAAAAATCAGTTAACTCTCTTTTTTTCTGTTACTTTGAGTGGTGTTCTAATGATTTCAAATCCCTCAGGTAATTAATACCAGCTGAGACAGCGACTGAATCAGAAAGTTTTGTTTTAAATACTAAAAGTTGTCCTAGACCTGTTGAAGAGGTGTAGGGTGCACTATATATGTGTGGGGTGTTTGTGAGTTTATAGATGTACAATACCTTGTGAGATGCTTTTTCATTATGTGTTTATTTACTATTAGTACAATCTTGGTTTGTTGTGAGGTTTTTTCTGTTTTCTTTTTTGGTTTTGTTGTTTGTTTGTTTGTTTGGTGGTGGCAGTGGTTTGATTTTTGCATTTCCATTATCAGTACTGTCAAGTTATCACTAAAAATCACAGGTTGAAGTCTTTTCCTGGAGTTTCCAGGTATAAAAGAGTAAGAGCTGCAATGAAACTATCCAACACCTTTGTTTCAGGTGAGAAATAGAGTAGTCTGTAGAATTAAAAGCAAAGCAAAAGAAATTGAGATGGCAAATAAAGGAACGGCTATGGAAATATAAAATGCACTTGATCAGAACAGAAGGGAGCACAGGAGAGCCGTGAGCCAGCAATGAGAGCTCCATTCAGGTGCTGATGTTTTGCTCAGTTTCAGCACAGAAACACCTTCCCCCATACAGTGGAGATACATTTGCAGAATTGCTGAACAAAAGAACTTTTTGGGGGTTTTTTGAATAAAGAAGCCCTACATTTTGCATGCAGTTTTTGTGCGTGAGTTTTTGTGTCTGCACAGGGACATAAACCAGAGGAGAGACCAGGGTGCAGTGAAAGGAGCTTCATCCAGCTGCTCCCACCACAGACCATAAAACTATTGCTAACTTTAAGTGGCTCTACAGCCAGCAAGTCTTGTCTCCCCTAGTATGATGGAAGGTATGAGAAATGAGGAAAGTAGAATAAAAAACATTATAAAACAGTTTTTGTATTCAGTACTAGATGCTGGAGGTACAGATAGCACTCAATGCTTCAGGGAATTTTCTCAGTAAAAAGGTTCAATGTCAAAGGTTCAAAAAGTCACAAATTGCAATATTAGCACTGAGTGCTATTCCATGCTCAGTCCCAGTCTCCAGGTTGTTAATCCTCCATAAATGAACTGATCAAGTTGGCAGCTATAAAACATCGACTTGACATGGATTTAACCATTATTATTAAATTTTTCTAAGTCAGAGAAAGAGGGGGAGTGGGGAAAGGGACTGTAAGAACTGGGAACCAATAACCAGGTGGGCTCTGAGCTACAGGTACAGTGCAGATGGAGCATGCGATTTGGCTGATCAGAGCACACAGTCTGTGCTGGGTTTGGTCTGTTATCCCAAGACTGAAGGTTGGGATGCAGCTGTCTCCTGCAGGAAGCCTTTCTGTTTTATGAGGAGGGCTGGAGGCCAGGGAATGGAGGAGAGTGGTGTTTGTATGACACACAGGTGTGAGCAACGTAGAGATTTCAAATTCTAGGAAAACACTGGATTTGCAGACATGGATGTGGGACACAATTGTTTTTATCATGCCAGTTGTATTCTGGATTAGTTTTCAAAAGGGTTATGCAAGTAAATAGCTCTAAGCACAGTGGATTGAAACTAATTCTTGTTACATTTTCAGTAGATGATTGATAGTTTAACCAAATTATATCAGGGGTGTTTGTAAACACCCCTGCAAGGCTCCTTACAGCATTCTCCCTACCCATTCCCTGTTCATAGCTTTTTAATGCCCTGGGGATTCCCTGACACAGCTGTGCTTCCTCTTCCCTGCTGCTCGCTGCTGCTGGGGCACTGTGCAGTGCCCTGCAGTCCAAGAGAGGAACCACACAGGCCAGTGCTGATAATCTGGCTGGAAGTGTTTGCCAGCTGACCCCCAGTGCTGCCTGCCCAGCTCCAAGGAAGTCACACCTTGAGATTGGGTGTTGCACGTGAGGTTTTGTCACATGTTGCAAAGGTTCCGTGTAAGCAGTTATTTAAAAAAAAAAACATCTGATTTTGTAGGAGGCCTGTGGGTTCCAACGTTATCAACGGCCACAAAGACAGAACAAAACCTTTCTCTCTAATAAAAGCAGGTTAAAAATTAAAAAGAAGAAAAAAATTGTCAAGTTTAATAATAAGAATGTGTATTTCTAGAAGTATGTTCTAGCCATGTCTGTGTGTGGGGAAGCAGAATGCGTTGGTGTTCTCCTAATTAGTATACAGGAAGAGCTGTGTTCCTGAGCAGGCAGGAGCTGGATGCTGGGACAGGACTGATCTCTGGACACTGCACTGGTGCTCCAGGAGCACCCAGTTCTGGAAACAGCTCCTTTTAGTTCAGGAACCAAGGGCACTGCTCTTTCTCAACTTTGTCTTTTGTTTTATTATTTTCTTTTCTTCAGGGAGGAGGTGTAATGTTTTGCTCTCAGGATGAGGAACAGGATCCCTGTCATCCTGCTGGCCTGTGGCTCCTTTAACCCCACCACCAACATGCACATGCGTTTGTTTGAGCTGGCCAGAGACCACCTGCACCAGACAGGTCAGTGAGGGCTGGGAAAAGCAAGAAAGGGTTTTAATACTCACTTAGATCAGCTCTTACTTTACAGCTGGGTTCATTTGAATATTCTTTACTGATATTAATGTAAAGCTTTCATGGGATATTCAATATAGAAAGTCTGGCATTACCTCAGTGCATAAGCACGTATAATGAGTGTTCATGCAAAGAGAGTAAAAGTTTTATCAGCAGTTTAAGCATCCTGTTCATGGCACTGGCTGAACCTTGTGAAATAATATGGTTAATAATTTTGAAACTTAGGAAAATCATTTATGCTCCAATTCCATGCTTTTATGATACAATGTATTTTAATATGAAGAAGCAATCCAGGTAGCAGTTTTGACAGCTGGGGGAAACTGGAGAAAAGATGAAATGTTAATTATTCATTATCTGTCTTCACTAAGAGACACTTTATCTATCCTAGAAGAAGATCAGAAAAGCGAGATGCCATCAGGCTAGAATGTTTTGGCAACGATAGAGCAAGGTGGTAACATCAGGAATTTAAGAAAGAATCAGAAATGCTACTGAAAAGCCTTGAACTCTAAGCTTGAGCAGCTCCTTAGTTGCTCAGGGATTTTTTTTTTTTTTTCATCTGGCAGCTAAAATATGTACTTATGTTTCTGGTAGTGTTTGGGAGGGAATCAGTATTTGTTGGAATCTGACAGAGAAGTTCCTAAGGAGGAGGTTCAGTAGGAACCTGAACAGTAAATAATAGTAAAAGGAATTTGCCTGTCAAGTTGAGCAGGGGGAGAGAACCTGGGAACCCACTGATAGCACTGTGCAGTAAAAGCAGCAGCTGGATACTCAGAATATCCTGTGAGGATACTTTGACTGTCATGAGGAGGAATTACAGAGCTGGCTCTGAGGGCAGCCTCTACAAGTTTCAGTTTTCCTAGAACTAAAATTATTTTGTTGCTCCTGCAGGACTGGAAATAAGGATTAAAAGATATTTTAATTTACTTTTTTTCACTGTAATTTTATCACTGATTCTGCTGCCCAGGTATGCAAAGAGAAGAAAGGTAATATGAGACCAACCGGTAATTCTGTTTAAGTCATAAATTATAGTCCAGTAACATTTCTCTTTGCCTTTAAAGAAGGACTGAACTGGGAAATGAATTATTATTCTGTCTGAATCAATTTAATGTCTGGTCTGCTCCAGGGTCAGTTTAGAAAGGCTCCAGCCCTTACTCAGGGCAGTTTGCTTAAAGTCTAGTAAAAATATTATTAAAATGAAATTTTGAAAGGTTGAAATGAAAATTGTGCATCGTATTACACCTGATGTCAATGCCTAGTTCTGGGTAGGTTATGACTTGCCTTTTGGCTTCTTATTTTAATTTGTGAAGCCTTACAAGTACAAGGACATTCTGCATTAAAGAATTCTTTGGTGTCTTGGTTTCCTACAGCGTTGTCTTTGCACTTTCTGAAAGCTTCACCCAGCGTGGCAGCAAAGTCAGAATGCTCAGTTTGCCTGCAGAAGCTTTGCCCACCCCGAGCAGAGGTGGCTGTATGTGCAGAAGCTCCAAGAGCAGATGTATGTGTTTGGATGTGTGGGTACACAAATCCCATCTATGGCCCCTCCTTGACAGGGAACATAGTTTCTCAAGCAGAAGGGGTTGGCAGCATGCTATAAAAATGACTGATTCTGGATGCCTGTTTTACAGCAGAACCATTCCTACCCCGAAAATTAATTGGTCATTTTCTCGTAGTTGTAGCCCTTTTTCCACTTCTGGGGTTATGCAGGGAAGGAGTGGAGAAATCGGAGCTTATGTGCTGAGTAGAAGCAGCAGCTGCAGCTTGGGAACTGATGGAGGGACTGGAGAACAGGGGTTGTGTGACTCGAGGCAGCAGTGATTCCCTTCTGAGAGGGAACAGTGCACCCTGGAGCTGAGCAGGGATTCCCTTCTCAGAGGGAACAGTGCACCCTGGAGCTGAGCAGGGATTCTCTTCTGAGAGGGAACAGTGCACCCTGGAGCTGAGCAGGGATTCTCTTCTCAGAGGGAACAGTGCACCCTGGAGCTGAGCAGGGATTCTCTTCTCAGAGGGAACAGTGCACCCTGGAGCTGAGCAGGGATTCCCTTCTCAGAGGGAACAGTGCACCTTGGAGCTGACATCCATACTGGATGCCTGAAATGAGTGAGGAACTAATTAATTAATGTGAGGGACATGTTTCCTAGGCTTGGGAATGGCTTCATCCTCCTGCTGCTTCAGTAGTGCTGCTCCATCACAAGTGAGACTGAAATGATGGGTTGGGCCATAGCTTGGCTGGAGTTCAGTCTCCAGCCCTGGAAGTGTTCAAAGGACGTGTGGATGTGGCACCTGGGGACATGTTCTACTGCTGGGCTGCTGGTTGGACTCAGGGATCTTAGAGGGCTTTTCCAACTTGAACAATTCCAGGATTCTGTGACTTTAGAGGCAGTTTTCACTGCCATGAATGACGTCACTATCCCTGATGTGTATCCTGACTGATTATCTCCAGTAATTCTGTCTGCCAGCTTTTTGTACATCACGTCAGTTTCTAATGCTGCCTAATCCTATTTTTCATACACCTCTGTTTTAAGTAAGACATTTTATTTGGTTTCTGATACTTTTAAGTGCAGTTTCATTGCCACATGTCAAGCAGTTCATCCTATTTCTGTTCATATTAGCCAAAAAATCTTGTCATGCTGCCTTTTAAATACAACACACATAGCTGTGTGTGCCTGAATGACTCAGATCATTCTCTTTATCTGGATTTTCTGTCTACTGATTTGAACTTGGCACTTTACACCTCCTCAGACACAGCTCAGATTTTCTCAGATTCAGTCCCTTGTTTCAAAACTGTTTTTTGAATCTTGCAGTGATTGTGGCAGATGCCTTTAGAGTCTGTTAATACCTAATGTCAGGCACTTTTACTTCTCTGTGACTGTATTCCTCATTTGACCATAAAGACCAAAGAAATAGTACTAGAATCAATCTATCTGAGATATTTTTAATCTTGTTTCCCAAGTGCTGCCAGTGGAGGATGCTTACATCTCCAAGTTTCCCAAGTTCCCCAAGTGAGACCAAAAGGCACTGAGGGCAAAGGAGGAGGGTGTGAAAGACCAGATGTTTTGTCTGTGGAAAGACAAATGCGAGGTGAAGGTGAAGGATATTGAGTTATCATCTTATGAAAAGTGGGGAAAATGTGACACTGTTAATGGGTTCTGTCAAATGCATTCCTGTTCACTGGGTAGGGTAACACCAGGAAGCTGCAGAGCTTCTCTTGGGGGATTTTCCCTTGACACGTAGAGGAAAATGAGTAGTGAGCAAGAGTTAAATGTATGAAAGTGTTTCATTCATTTGCTTTTCTGTAGTGGTTATTTACCTTTATTATTTACTTCTGGCATAATTTCTCCCAGTGAATTCTAGACTTACTACCAGAAGAAATTAATCTTTAGAAGCCCCACCAAAATACACAAACAATTTTGTATGAAATTGGCATTTGATAAATTTGCTTTCATATTAATAAGGTAATTGAGCATTACAATTTGTGTTAGTGTTTGTGACAATTTACAGTAACATCTTGATAACAGAAAACTAAATACCAGGTTTCCTTAATAATCTGCTTTAACACATTTGAGGGACAGTCTTTATTTCATTACTTTTGTCATGTTTAGTTTTCTGAGCACTAGGCAGTTCTCCTCAACAGTTCTTGGAGAATATAAGTTCATAGCAAAAGGAACTTTTTTGCAGCTTTTGGTAGGCATATTTTGAAAAACAAAGCCACTTGAGGGCCTGAAGGGCTTTTACACATATTTAGGACAAGCAATAATAACATACTACATGATGAAAACAAGTAGAATTCCAGAGAAATAGAATTTGAAGATAATTCTGGACCAAGGATGGTTTGAAGCAACCTGTAATAATTTATGGGAGAGAGAAGAGAACTGCAGTGGACATTAAGAAAAGCCCAAGGTGACAGAATTTAATGATTTCCTCTTCGCACGCCTGCCAAAACTGAGGAGCGTATTTTAACAGGTGAACTTTTAAATTACTGAATACGAAACAAGTTATTCAGAGCCTGTAATAAATTTTTTCATGTATTTTGGCAGCTGAAGCTCGTGTTTCTGTGTGGAGGGCTCTCATGCACCGTGTTTGCAAAGCGCTGGGTTACTCAGTTGTGAATCTTCTAAGGCCATTCCTGTGTTTGACTCTCTGCAGTGTTACCAGCCTTGATTTTTCTCTTCCAGTTGGTTTCATTTATGCTTTGGAACAAGCTGATATGGCACCAGAAGCTCTTATCTCATCCCATTTATGCAGCTCTAGGGGAGACTAGAGACTGAAGTCTTTCCATCTCACAAGGATCTGCCATTCCCATATCATTCTTGGTTAGCATGAGCTCGCAGAAATAAGATTTTTTCATTTAATATATTCTTCTAAGGTATTAGGGAACAACTTATATCTGTAGAAACTTTAAGAAACTGAAACGTGGAAAATAAAATATTTGTGTAGGAAAAACTTTTTAATGAGCTTAACGTAGTAGTGAATTCAAACTGCAGTTTCCTTCCCTTTAAATGTGAAATGAATTTAAACTGCAATTTCTTTCCCTTTAAATGACAACTTGTTTTAGCACTGTATAATACCAGAGTATGAGAGAATAATTGTTCTTCATAAATCAAGTGGAATTATTTCCAATTTCAGATCAAGAGATGGACGTAATTATATACACATCTTTGCATGATTCTGGAAAATTTTATCTTGCTCAATTTGCCTGTAATGAGAATATTTTTAAACAGAGGATGGTTTGAACTGACATCTTCAGAGGTTGTAAATCTCATTGAATCTTAATGCTGGTTTTTTAAGTCCAGTTTGATGAAGTTCTTTTCAAAATTTTATGACATTAAAATAAATGTGACATTGCTAGACTCTAGACATTGCTAGAGTCATGTAAGAATATTAAATTGTCATGTGCCAGTATCAGAAATGGCAGGGATATTGTTTTCTTTACAGAGCAATAAAGTTAGAATGCTGCATTGAAGTTTCTTTGTTAAAATAATTGAATTAGAAAAAAGGAAGAGGATTTTATTCCTCTTCAGTATCATGCTTAGCATAGTTATTTAAATGCATGTGTTACATTAGAAATAGTTTTGTTCATTTCTTTTCAGTTGAAACACTCTTCCTCTCCTCTCAATTTCTCGAGGCCTGCAACTTACAGTGGTGCTTTATTTTTGTCTCCTGATTTGGGGCCAGAACTGCAAAATCTAACCAGTCTGTTATGTTAATGATTATGTAGTCTTACAGGGGTAGAAAACCAGGGGCATATGGTCAAATATATTTAACATGGTCAGCCAGATAGAAACGCATTTAGTGGCTGCTGAGCTGATGTGTGGAGCACAGTGCCCCATCTTTGTGCTTGAATCTTCTGATTTGACTGAATCACATCAATCACAGCTGCAGTAATATGCTGTAATTCTTGCTTTAACACAAAGAAAGGCACAATGATTCTGATAAAGAACAATGGTCCAATCTTTAAGAACAAAGTAGTGGTCAGTTAAGTCATTCTTTGCTCTGGCCATATCCAAGTTGTACTAACTGGACTATGAAACTTAATTTTATCTAACAATTTTGATAGTTTGCAACATTAACTATGACTATGTCCACATGGTTTAAAATTATCTGTTTACCCAGTCTTCCTTTTTGGGTCATTTATTAGGATAAATATGATAGTAATTGTGAGCAGTTCACAGAGGAACAACACATTTGCATTTTAATATTGTAATTGCTGGGAATAGATTAAAAACAAAACCCAAATCAAGTTGTTCATAGCATCTTAAAACTTTGAAGTTAACCGTGGAAGTTATCCTTTGAAGAGGTTGTGCTAGGTGAGCTCCCAAGGCCTTATCCATCCTAAATTTTCAAGATTCTGTGAAGAGGTCTTAATTTGCTTTTTTTTCTTTTCTTTTTTCCCCACAGGAAGATATCAGGTGATTGAAGGCATAATGTCTCCTGTCAGTGATAAGTATGGGAAGCAAGGCTTGGTGTCAGCAAGGCACCGGGTGGCGATGGCCAAACTGGCCCTGGAGACATCTGACTGGATCCGGGTGGATCCCTGGGAGAGCGAGCAGGACACCTGGACAGAGACAGTGAAAGTATTGAGGTGATCACATTGTCTTCTTCCTTCCTGTCTTAATGAAATTACTGACTGCCAAAAATCTGCCAGGCTGCCACATCAATGCACAGAACGTGCTCCTCTAAAACACCCAGGCAAGTCAGGATTCCCCAGAGGAATCTTTCATTTGCATTCCCCAGACCTGTGCAATAACCACAGTACTGCCCTCGTGTCCTTCAAGTAGTTGGATGCATGTGGAAAGCCTCTGCAAACTGATGGCCACTGCTGGGTTCTGCAGAAAAAGTTCCTGCCTGTCAAGTTACCTGTCTGGGGTGTAAGTCTCTAAGCAGGTAATAGAGAGATTGTGATCAGAAAGTAAGAGAGTTCACAAATGATTCTGTTCTTCAGCAGCATCTCTCTCCAGGTTAGCTATGGTAGCAGTATTATGCCTCCATTTTTATCTGTTCACGCATCCTTTTAAAGTTTTCTTATTAACTCTAATGGTAAATTAAGCCTAAGCCCATAACTGCTGATGTTTTCTTCAAAATCTGGGAGTTTGCTGTGGTTTTGTGCTGGGAGGAGAAATTAAACAAGTTGTCCAAAACATGATGCAAGAACCCTGAAACATGTCTTTCCATATGGTAATAAATGCATATGGGGCAGGGTATGAAAAGACAAACTTCTTGTGCTAAGTGCTCTTTGGAAAAGGTGCTACAGAAGGTAACAGATACCATTAAACTGAAAGCCTTCATGGAAGTCTACAGCTAATGTGCTGTAAGAGCTATCACTGATTCTTCATTTTTATCTCCATTTTCTAGATTACTTTCTAAGTGGAAATAGGTGTTGAAGGCTCTAAATTGTGCCCTCCAACAGCTGCCCCAGGAGCTCTTGTGGCTCTGTGTGAAGCAGTTAAAAGCTAGACCTGTTACTTTACAAAAGCATCCAAGAATTCACTACAAACTTACAAGACAAAGTAGAGCCTTTTAGATCTGCTTTTATTTGCTTCCCTGAGGGAACACAGACATCCAGCTGCTCCTTTTGCCCCTTCCCTCCAGGCAGCCAAGCAGGATCAGGGTGGGAGGTTTTCTATCTTTGCAGGAAACTCTATTCTTTCTCTAGTCATAACTGTATGTCCCAGTGTGAGTAGTCACCAAATGCTGTCCTACTGTATTGCCTGAGTATGGGGCTTTTGTCCTAAACTTCAGTTCAGTCAAACCATTTTCCTCCAGAGAAGCAGTCCCAAATCTTACAGATCAGATGATCCTACTTTGGTCTTGCACAGCTCGAACTGAAGTAAGTACTGCTTGCAAGATTGAGTTTGTAAATTTAAATCCACTTCAGAGTTCTTAGAGATAAGAGATCCAGTAAGTAAAACCTATATGTATAATTTTCTGCTCAGGCAATGTGATATAAACAGCCAAACTTCCATCTTAGAAAGTGAACCTCTAGTTTTATTGGTAAATCCACAAAATGTTAAAATGCCTGCTTGTTAAGGAGAGAAATGAGCTTAAATCTTGTTTTGTCCACAAATGTTGACGTGTATTAATGAGCTGAAGCAGTGCCATAGAGTGCTGAACCTTGTCCCTTGAATGGGGAAGTCTGAAGAAATGCAGGTGTTTGTGCTTTACACTGTATTTTAAGTGTTACAGGTGAAAAAAAAAAAGATAAAAAAGAGCTGGCTTTAGCAGATCCTTACTAAGTATAAATAGACAATGGTTTATTGTAGAGTTGTTGTTCTTCACATGCTTTCAAAGCTAATCTATAGATTCTTCACTCCTCAAAAAACCAAGGACTAACTGTTGCCTTTACTATAAGCTCCCTCAGGTAGGAAACTTCAATACCAATAGAAGGAGATTTTCCTATTTCAAGGCAGAGGAAATCATTATTTTACCTAAATGTCTCTTCTTATCAGTAGTTTGGGTTGTACACTTAACTGCAGTGGAACATTTAGTGCTGAAACACATGAATGGCCTTTTCCTACAGTACTTGTTTTAACTGAGTGGGATAAAAATGTCACATTTCATCAAAACTTGTGGATTTTGCAGAGGATCCCAAGAGGTTGTGACATAAAAGAATTTTTAGCAGCAAAGCTCAAATCTCACTTATGGCAGTGCTATTAACTGAGTATGGAAATCTTGGAGACTGTCCTGAGGCTTTTCTTAGAGCAGAGGAGGAAACATAATAGAGCTGTTTTCCACTTAGCTGCTGTTTGTGAGTGTTCCTAGACAAGGAAACAGTATTGTCAGTAGGCAAAGGGCTGCATTTGTTGCTCCTGTGAATTTGGTTGGCATGCAGCTATAATACAGAGTAATTAAAAATTGGCAAAGATCTACATTACCCAGCTTCTGTTGAGTTGTGATTTAGCTCTACAGTTACTCCAAGCCTCACACACAGTTCAGAAAAATGCCTAAGAAGCTGGCAGATATCCTTTTTGCTGTATCTAAAGTAGTGCAACCCCACTTGCTCCAGCCCTTGAACTGGTGAGCAGGCCCAGGGCAGCTGAGATTTTGCAGTGTTTGTAACGTTGGTCCTGCAGGGAGCTCTCTGCCAAGCGTTCTTGTTTTTGAATCCTGGCCCAAGAATGTCAGAGCATGACACACAGTCAGTGTGCTTGGCTATACATAGCAGCAGCCTGTTTACTGCAAGGCAGGGTTAAAATTAGCCATGTGGGAAGGCACAGACCAAGCTCCTGGTACCCACTCTCTGCTGCCATATGTGTCTCACCTCTTGGCTGTGCAGTTTCTCTGGCCAATGGCTGAGCATCAGAAATCACTGGAGGCTGCTTTGCAGCCTGGCTGGGTGTAGGTTCTTGACACATTTGCAGCTTATTCCTGTGGCTACAGTGTTTGCATGATACGAAGAGTGTACTTTTAAATCATTAGCGTGTGAATTCCTTCCTTACAGCAGGCATTCCGAGGCAATGGATTGAGACTGTTCCTTGCAACTCAGAGCCTTTGTGTTGCTGCACCTGGATAAGAGCTGATAGTCACTGTGGCTCTATATGTGCTACACAGAAATTGGACACAGCTTTAATTCTGTGTCTACTTGTCCTGCTTGCCCAGGAGCTTGTATCCTTGAAACAATGTTGGCTTGTGCAAATATGAGCAATGCTTAGGCCTGGCTGTTCTAAACAAGCAAGGCTGTGCTGATTTGGGAGGAAAAGGCCACTGCCATGAGGTAGCCATAGCAATATTGCAGGGGGGGCACCATGGATCAGGACTGGTGAAAGGATAAAGTAGCAGAAACCTGGAAAAACCTGCAAAGGGATCCTTGCTTGCCTTCCTGGATCTGAATGCAGTAAAATTAGAAGAACAGCAGATGTCAAAAACTTCACAAGAATTTTTAGTTTCTCGGAATTGTGATTCTTTTTAATTAAAATGAACGGGAGAACAGCAAGGTAAAATCTCAGGGAACATATTTTAATGGAGAAGAGGAAGAAAGAGAGCAAGAATGTCTCCTCCTCAAAACAGAGCAGACTTTTTAAAAACAGTATCATGACGGGTTGTATTTAGTCAAGACAAATTACAGCTAGTGATTGAAGTGAGATTTAGTACTGTTTCAGGCAAAAAAACACCTCTATGTTTTAAATGTAGTAGCTACCATAAAAAATTGCCATAATGATAGAACTTCAAAAAGGATTTACAAGCCAGGATGCCATTAAGGAGATGCTTCTGAATTCCACAAAATGTAACTACATTGATACCAATCTCATGGCAGAATGAATGTGCCAAATTCCTAACAAATGGTGTTCAAATCCAAAGGGCATAAAGGTAGAACCTGTTCTGGAATGTGAAAGTGCCAGGTAATCACTTTGTTGTGTCTCTGAGAGGATTGCCTCACACCAAAGCCTTTATTTTAAATGCAGGCACCATTATAATGAAGCACTCAGAGCATTCCAGTCCAAGAAGGAGTTCATGAGAAACAAACATGCCACAGAAAGCTCTGCGGAGGAATCTCTTTCTTGCCAGCAACCAGGTAGGTTCATGACTATAAACATGATGCTGTGTTTAGCATTAAAAACTGTACATCTTTACCAGGTTAGGAGTGAGAAAACTGGACATAGTAGCTGGTGAGCTTTGAGGGTTGGAGCTGTGTTCCAAAACGAAGCCATGCCAAATGCCAACATAACTGCTGGGGCAGTTGTTTTGTAATAGCTCCCACACAGATAGGAGACTCAGGAGTTGTATTCAGTCTTGGTTTTATAAGCATCTCTTTAGCTCTATCAGAGATGTATGTTGTGGCCCTGCTTGTTTTGCAAAGCACAGAATACATTAATAAAAAATATGAAAAGTACAGGGATTACTTAGAATTCTCCTTCTAGTGTTAGACAGTGGACAAAGTGTGTGGATAGCACAGCAGTGATGTTGCCAGGTTGGTGTTTGCTGGCCAGAAAAGCTCCTGTTGGCAGTAGAGGCACAGCAGGCTCTGGAAACAATGTCAGTCTTCAGTTTCCTGTCTAATCCTCTTCCGTAACCCTATGGCTTACCAGGATGCTGCTGGATTTTTGATATATTGCCCTTTTCCTCTAGTGTTGTAGCATCTCTTGGACATGAATAATACGTTTCAGTTTTTCCTGGTTGTTGAGGAGGTGTATCTTTTCAGTTGGTGGAGAAAAGGAGTCACACTTTTCATGCATTATCACTGGAACTTTTCTTACATTCTGAATCTCTCCTTTAAGGTGTTTGTAGAAGACTTGCAGATGTGCTAACCATCAAATAAGTGTCAAGTGAAGGCAAACCTCCATCCTTCCCCTCATTTCACTTGGCTTTGAAACTACCTGGTCAATATTTGTACAATGCTTAGGTGGAATAATGATGAATGCTGTGGAAGAAGTTCTGCTGAGGAAAGAGTTCTGTCCTGGGGCTTAGGGAGGGGACAGCAAATAAGAAATAGAGACAATAAAGAACAGCAGGGCAGGATAATATTGAGTAGCCAGGTTCAAACAAGTCTAATCTTTGTGCTGAAGTATTTCTCTTTATTTGCTTCTTCCCCTTTTTGGATTGCTTGAATAGAGTAAAAATTCTCCTATAACTGTGTACAGATAATATTCAATATGCTTTGAGTGATAAGGAAGTAGGTGATAAAGTAATTGTTACCAGACACATAAAAACCAAAACTGAATTTTTCTTGCAACCTTCTGAAAAAAAGCCTAGAGTAAAGGTAAATGATTTTTAAAACAAATTAAAAAAAAAAATTAAACTGACGAGTTAAAACCAATTTTAAGTATAAACTTCCTGGAAGACTGAGAAAGGATAAGACATCTGTTATTTCCTTTTGTCTTTCCAGTTCTACCAGAACTAAAGCTGCTCTGTGGGGCTGATTTTCTACAGACATTTAAGACACCCAATCTCTGGAAGGAAGAAGACATCAAAGAAATAGTGGAAAAGTTTGGGTTGGTCTGCATCAGCCGGGCTGGCTCTGATCCATCTCAGCTCATCCAGGAATCAGACCTTCTATCTGAATTTCAGCACAACATTTTTCTGGTGAGAGAGTGGATCCAGAATGAGATCAGTGCGACGCAGATCCGCTCTGCCCTGTGCAGAGGGCTGAGTGTGAAATATCTCATCCCAGACTCCGTCATTGCCTACATTGCACAGCACAACGTCTACACGGCAGAGAGCACAGGAGCAAAGGGCACCTGCTGCAGCCTCTCAGGCTGAAAAACACAACAATAAACCCTCTGAGGGACTGATTGCTGCACTGGGTGCCGTGTCAGACCAGGGGCTTTGTCGTGTACATTTCTTGGGGAAGTTGTTTCTTATTAATAATGAAGGGAAAGTCCAAAATTTCTTGAAGTCATGTGGTGTTTGAAATCCATGGATCTGTGTGTGGTAGTGCTCAAGAAAATTGTGATGCTCAGCTGTATAGCTTAAAATATACAAAGAACAGCTTCCTTGTGGAAATAAAAGAAAGGAGATATTTATAGTAAATATTCTTAGTATTTCAATAATTTCAACAAGTCAATAAATATGACTTAAGGGTCAAACACAGTATTTTCTTAACTTGTAATTCTGCAATCCTTACTCTTCTAAAACAGCAAAATACAATGAACCATAACTTGAGTGAGATATGTTTAAATATGTATTACTTCTAAACTTTGACTTTATGAGACCCTGAATAACTTTTTTGATTCTTGGCTATTTGGCCAAGAGATGAAAATCAATCTTTCTTTCATGCAAGCACTTAAAAATGCACATGCTACTTCTGCTACTCCTAAGGCTCCAGGTTCTCAAATGACAGACAGTCCTCATCCCCACATTTCAGGTGGGTTCTTTTCTTCTCTGATGCAGAGTCTTCTTCAAGAGCAAGCAATTGCCAAAGACTCAGAGTAGCTAAAATATCCATTAGGGGCTTCAGTTGTACCATATGCAAACATCTGAAAGGCTCAGTACTTGAGCTCTGATGTTAGCAGGGAAAATCTGTGCTCCTCCATGCTGCTTGCCTGTTATGCTGATTCAATGTCTCTCATTTCTGGCAGGAGTCACTTTCAGAGAAATCAGAACTTTATAAAGTGCTCCCTCTGTGTTTCAGAATTCCTTAACGGGAGGCATTCACGCAGCAGTGCTGCAGCATTTATCACTGTACAGAGTAACCCCTGCCTCCCAAGCAGTTTCCACCTAACTGCTCCTTCTGAGCCCCCAGCTGGCCAAGCAGCTTCCACTGGTGCTTCACGAGCCTGTGGAAGAAGTTAAAGAAATACCAGACACAAATGGCTTTGACTGAAAGGGTCTGTATGATTGTTTTCATGAAAGAAAGCATAACGTAGCTGAAACCTACTCAAAGAAGAATTTGGCTCAAAAAACACACAAGCACTTTTATAGCTTTGGCTAATATCCTAAACTAAAGGTATTTGAAAGGGGATTTTTTCTGAGTGGCATGGAGAATGAAGAGTAATATGGTTAAAATGGATTTCCCTTACATAAGAGATATGAAAAGCAAATATTTCATTCATTTTAAATCAAGTCATCCTGCTGTCATTAGAAATCTCAGAGGTTCAGCCTTGTGGGAAAGATCTTAGGGCAGCACTTCAACAATAATCGGATTAGAAGGACTTGCATAGCTCCATGGTCTAAAAAAGAGATAAAAGAAACCAGGGTTCAAACTGGCCACAAAGCAAGGCAGTGAGTTGTGTGGTGCAGAATCAACCCACGGCTCTGAGTCTGTGATTTTGACAATCCCCTGAAGCAGGGATGCCTGCAGACTTCAATGGGTACTGGAAAATGGTCAGCAATGACAATTTTGAGGAGTATCTGAAAGCACTGGGTAAGGTTCCCTTCAAACTTCTTGAATGAATAGTCAATAAATGCCACCTGTCTTATTCTTTACGTGAATCTATTTTTTCTTGTACAGTCATAAGTCATTTTTGTGAGAAGTATTTTTTTCAGAAATGCACTTTAAGAATTGCCTTAAGCAAAACTGTCTTGCCTTAAGCAGCCTCTACTTTTTACCATCTTGAAGCTTACATTAACAGACATTAAACTACATAGCTTGAAGAGGTAAGTGGTGGATTCCAAACATAAAAAAACTCCTATAATTTGAAAAGCAGCAAAATTTTTATATTTAATAAAGATTCAATTCAATACTTAATGCAATTTTGTGTGTTTGTATTTGATGTTGTGTTAGTATCTCTTTGGAAATATTGGAGGCCTTATTAACTGTCAAATACAAATGCTATTTTTTAAAAATTCCACATAATCAAAAAATTGAAACATTAAGTTATTTAAGTTCCAAGAATTAGATTGCTGACCTTTTCTGGATGGGAAGGCTGGTTTGAAAGATTTGGACATCTATTTATCTTTGTCCATTTCAGTTCTCCTTAGAAGCGACCAGCTTCTTCTTGTGGAAGACTTTTCTGGATAAAAATAACTCTCTTTCTTTTTCAGATGTAAATGTTGCTGTAAGAAAAATAGCAAACCTGCTAAAGCCTGACAAAGAAATCCTTCAGAACGGGGATCATATGATCATTAAAACGCTAAGCACTTTTAGAAACTACATCATGGAATTTGATGTAGGGAAGGAGTTTGAGGAGGATTTGTCTGGGGTGGATGATCGCAAGTGCATGGTAAGAAGTAGAACTTTAACAGTGGACAAAAAGGAATCTTGATAACCTGAGGCCTTTTGCAGAACACATCTTTTAGCCATCCTGGGTGGCTATTCCTGAAATTATTTCTCTACTTCTCAGTTTGCCACAATGTACCTACAGTGTTGAGCATCCCCTTAGATTAGAGGAATGCTAATCTTAATCAGAAGCACAAAGCAATTTTATCAATCAGTGATAATAACCTTAGTGAAGCTGTGCTCATTTGTACTGGGATGTTTGTTAGTCAGAAAGATATCTAGGGTCACTTCCAGAAGCTCTTTAATGAGTAAGGTTTTAAAGTAGAGGAAATCCACTGATTGCAAGGTCACTGCTCTGCTCTCTGTAAACACTTGAGAGTGGCCAAATGCTTAAAGACTGCCTGGGTGTATTTATTAGAGCACACACTTAATTAGCCCACTGGAACAAATCTTATTGAAATGAATAAGCAAACACTAAGGACTTTGTTTTACAATAGCTCTGTTTTATGAGCTCTTTTTGCTTTTTAACTTAGGACTGATAAATATCAATTTACAGGGGAAAAACTTGTGAATAGCAAGTCTCACCTATTAGTTTGGCAGCATGACACTGACAATATTCTACAGTAAGGAAGATGACAAATAAAAGAAAATTATCTCAGGAGGGACTCTAGAGGAGAAGTCTCATAAAAGAGAATAGGTTTCCATTCTGAAAAAGACTGCTGTTTAAAACAAATACTTTTCTCTCACACTAAGATTCACAAATTTGTTTTTGCTCTGATCATGGCAAGAAAGGGAAAAATTGTGAAGACCAAAGAAAAGAATGGTTGGCTGCTGAGTGCCTCAGCAAATCCCTCTGCAGTCCTTGTTACAGAGGGTACAAGTTTGATGAGAGTGCAGAATATAACATTCACGTTAGGGAGGAGCAGGTGCATTTGTGTTTAGGAAAGTGCTCCAATGCCATCATGTGAATTTGGCTCCTGGAATTCTCTTAATTGAGGTCCAGATTCACTGGATGGTTGTGAGCCTGAGGAAAGATTTAAGACTGGGGTGATTAAACTACCATCAAAGATAGCAATGTTCAAAATATCTGCTCCAAAGGTTTGTGTGTGCACAGAACTGTCCCTGTATAAGCATTGTCTGTACTCGAATACCATTAAACTCCCATCTGAAGGAGAACTAAACCATCCTCTGCATGGTGGAAAGAAGTAATATTTTATTCTTTTTAACAAGCCAAAATTCTCTACCCTATTTTGCTAAATTGAGTGATAAGGGAAGGATTCAAAATGTTAAACCAGAAAGAAGAAACTAGAGAGAGATAATTTCAGTCACCTCAACAGCAGATTGGAGTAGAACCTAGTTCAGCCTACTTTCAAAGGTTACTCAAACATTTCTCTGTTTACTCTTTAGTGGGAAATGCTTATTCAGCCTTGGAAGCAGAAGGTATCAGCACCTTCCTGCCTGATACCAACAAACAAACCCCCCAAACAACCAGGGGTAGTCACTGACTCTGACTGGGGTATTTTTAAGAAGGACTTAGGGATGTAATTCCACAAAACCCCCCAGAGATCTCCATGTCTCTTTGTGGTCTCCAGCTGTAGCTGGGCACTTCAGGTGACTGACCACTGGTGCTCCATTTGCCTTGTAGCAGCACATCATGCTTTAGATTTCAATTTTCTTATTAAAGATTTCTTTTCTACATGAGACCTCTGTTTTGTCAACAGTAAAACAGTACAAGAAGCTGTATTTCTGAAGTGACTTCAGTCCAAGTCTGAAAACCATAATGTCAGGCAAAATTTGCAGTTGTTAAGCAGCAAAATCACTCCAACAGTGCAGGAGTCTTGTGAGAGAAGAGTCATGGAGGTAATAAGAGATACTGGACCGCTCCCTGAGTGGTGGTACGAAGAAAACCACCATGAAAGCAAAGGTTGAATATCATTCTTGGTGTTCCATTTGTTCATGTAGAGCCTGTGGAGCTGCATGCCATAAATGGCTTAATCATTAATAGTCAGCCTATGTAATGGGAGAGGTTGTGAATCAGTTCTTGTTATTTATGTTGTGGACTGAGCAGACCACTGGGCAAGTTTTATCCAAGGAGCTCAATGTATGAGCAGTACAAAGGAACGTGGATAAGACAAATTACACATTAATCTATACAGCGGAGCAATCATCAGGAGACTAGCAAAAATGACCTTAGAAGTAATCCTTCCTAGAAGTACAGATTGTTTTTTTCTTTTAATGAAGAATATATCATCTAGCTAGAGTTAACGTATCTGTGAAAATAATATCAGCACGATAAACAGGTTAGATCCTGTGTGTAATTCACTGGAATTGTGTTCACCTTTCAGTTGTAAAACATATCCCTGAACCAGTCAGGGTGGAGTGTAACTACAGTAATTCCAAATCAACATTGTCTGTGAGGAGGAAGGGCTAAAATTTTTACTTTAGAAGCTGAAGTTTTGAAATTAGGAACTTGATAGTCTTGGGATAGTACAAGCCCTCTCCTCCTTTGCAGTTAGGGTTTTTTCATTTTTATAGTTGGTCACTCCTGGGAGCCTGTCTGAACTTTCTGGATCAGAGAGTTGGAAGGATTGAGAAGGATAAACTTTAGCAATTTCAGTTTCTCCTTCTTCTGACCCTCAGCCTGGCTTTCTTGCATGCACATGTTTTTGGGTGACTGTTCTCTGGAGGGATAGAGGGAATAGCAGCTGGTGACATCAGGTCTTTTAGGATGTTGTTTCTGTTGGGAAGTGAAATTTTGCTACTTTGGAAACTCTAAAGCCCTGCAGTTTAGTTAAAGATGCAGTTTCTGAGTTCTGCAAAACCAAAGATGGGATAGTTGACCACAGGAGAGATCCCAAATGACACTTGGTATCAATGCTCCTCGAGCTTTCCACCCAGGATTGGATCCCCTAGATAAAAGTCAAATCTATTCACTTGGCAATATTGTGAAAGAGATGTTTCTGCAACTTCAATCATACTTAAGTATCCAGGGTTGTTAAAAACTTGGCAGTTTCAAGTACAAATATGAAATGAAAGTTTACATCTTCAGGAGCATCCTTCATTCTTTGCAAATGTTCCAAGGTGTACATTAGGTAGTGTAGAAAGTGGTTTAGAACATTAATTAGTGTGACTTTTTTTCTCACATGGTGTGAATTGGAGCATGTAGTCAAGTTTCTACTGCTTTGAAGAGCTTGTTCATAGTTTTAATTGGCAACCTATTATCAGATAGAGAAAGTACCAAGACAGAAATTTAAAGTTAAATGGAGAGCTCTGGCTTTGGTATTTCTCACACCAAGTCTTTGATCTGATATCTTAATTATCAGTGAGACTCCAGGCTCTTCATGAAATCTCCTCAATTTTAAAGAGAATTTCTACAATCTCAAGTTGTGATTAATTTAGCGTCTCAGGTGTTGCTCTGAGTATGAAACTTTGTTTCACGCATATAAACATCACTGTGGAAAAAATTTACTGTGCATGCAAGAGGAAGACTTTATTGAAACAATTAATCCAAAACCATCTCTGAAAGTGCCTCTCATTCTTCAACAGATAGTTGTGCTTCCCTTTCTCACTGTCAGTCATAGCCAGTGAAGCTGGTGAAACATCTACAGTGTGAAATATGTACCAGCACATAGGAACAAGGCACATAAGCCTTCTGTACCTTCACAGTGTAACTTCCTTAGTGTTTAGTAAAGAAATTATGAAAAAGTTAACTGAAAAACCTTCAAATGCTGAAACAAAGGCTGAAGTTTCACATTGCAAGTCTTTGCATCCAATGAATCAAAGCAGACTGAAAATTGGATAATGCAATTATCCAATGCAATAATTGGTTGCAAAAATAATTTTCTTAAAATTTTCTTTTTCTAATGATTCTGCTGCTAAAGTCACAGAAAACTTTTGGAAAATTATTCTCTGTTGTTCAGGCATTTGAAAGACTGAATTGCTTTATCTTACGTTATGCAGAATTAATCTCTTTTGACAGAGACTAAGGGCAAGTGATCTGTTAAAAAATCAGGAAAGATTTTATGTTCTAAATATAGAAGAGTAGAATTTCTTGTATAACTGAGAACAGTTGTGTTATAACTGAGTATTTGTCCAAGCATGTGAGAGGTGCTTTGGAAACTCAGAACCTTGTGCTCTCTGATACAGTAATTTTCTTCTTCCATTGAAGCAGGAAATGAAATGACAAGGGCAGGGAACTGAGCAACAGAGAAATCTGCAAGAATTTTAAACTGAATGTGAGAAATAATAAGTCTTAATCATTTAGTTGTCTAAACCTTAATACAAGTGGGATATAACCATGAATAAGTTATCAAGTGGGTGTTTAGGGTTCCTTTATTGGAACTAACAGAACTTGTATCCCTAGTTAAGACTTGCTGGGGTGGGGTAGGATGAGGAGGATTTGGGAGTTATGGATTTCCCTCGTCACATCTAGAATACATCTCACCATGTGAAATCTCAGTTAGTGTTTGAAACAGCCACACAAGGACTGTTCACCTGACTGTGCCATATCCTGCTGAAGGGAGGGCAGTTGTTCCAAACTGATCATGGCTGTTTTAATTAACAAACGTGCCTAATGTGACACTGATTCCACGCAGGTTTGTATTCAGGAAAACTGCAGTGGAGGTAGCTGTTCCGGCCATAATTTGATTTATACCACTGGTATAAAGGTCAGAATAAAGTCCTGTTACAAAATCACATGGTTTGTGAAGCTTATTTAACTATTTAGGCAGGTCCCTCTGTTACACAAATGGAATTCACAGCTGTTAATCTAGTTCTGAGCAGGTTTGGAAATTAAGACTTTGCTGCCAGAAAAACAACAACCAACAAACAACATTCCAGTACATGGAATTGCAGGAGGGATCTCCCTCAGGGTGAGAAGATTCAAAATAAATTGTGCCTGTCTAGTAAGATGCAAGATCAGCAACATGTCTTTACTCAAAACCTCTGATTTAGCTGTTTTCTTTCTTTACCCTTCCAGTGCTGCCCTTTTGGGCTTGTCAGTATTTTCTCCTATAGTTTTCTCCTATGGTGGAACAAGCATTATTCTAGAATCACCTTTGCTGGGGTTGGTCTTCTCTCAGATTTAGTGCCTTCTGTCTCTCTGCAGTACTGTAATTTCCCCAGCTCCTCATTGGCATAATCCCTGATTTTTTTATTTTGGGGAGGAGGGGGTGTAATTTAAAAGAGGTAGACTTTATGGTAGTTTTCTGTTGGTATTTCTGGCCCTTTACAAACTGCTTTCAATAAGTGATGAAGAAAAGTCTTCCAGCCAACCCCTCTGAGGCTCCAGAAATCCGAAGTCCATCCTGGGTCTGTCTCAGGCTCTGTCAGAATGGACTCTGGTCATTTCTGTCTGAGCCTCAGTGAGGAGGAGCAGTTTCCTTGAGCATTAGTTACTGCCTGGAAGTGATGTGCTCAGCATATTTGCATGGCAATAGCAAATGAGATGGTTGGAATCTTTAGCCGTATAAATGTCATAAACTTCACATTTTTCAGGGCTGGATTCATGTCTAAACCACGAGGCTGATCAGAAGCTTTGGAGCTAGTTATTCACAGAGCTGCTAGCATACTGAAGCTCTGCAGGGAAAGTGGGTTTGGATAGGTTTAGCATCTCAGCTTTTTGTGAACTCTAAAAAGCTCTGAGGGTTATGAATGCAGAAAGTGCAATCAGAATCAGCTGAAAAGCTGAGAACCAGACTTAACAAATCCAATTTTGAATGGCAAATCATTAGTGTTATGTACAATTGTATCTTGCTAAAATTACACAGGGGATAAATCAGTTATAGCCATTAATTTAAACAGTAAGTGTCTTAGAATCGATTCTGATCTTTGCACAGAGTGAATTGGATGTGATGGGCTTTACTCTTTATTTCTGGCATGGGATATACACAAGTTTTCCTCTTTCTGTATTATTTGTATACAATTTTATTCCAGTAAGAAAAAAAGCCACCATTCATAAGAAATAAACCAATATGCACTGTCTAAAATATTGATTGCCCTCCTCCCCCCACATATTGTCAGCTGCATAGCCCAGAGCTTTGCACCTTCACTTTCCCACTCCCTGGAACATATCTCTGCTTTGCTTTGCTCTGTTACTCTTATGAGCAAGGTTTCAAAATAAGGAATTGGAGCATTTAGGATCTGATCCTGACAACAGCTTACCTTTCATCTAAAATTTTTCAATCCAATCCTGAGCCCCTTTTCCAGCAGCTTTTCCCCCTGGAGATGCTGACAATGACAGAAGCAAAGGAGACTTTGCCATCACTGAGCTGCAGCGTGGCTAAATAGGTTCAGCCTTTGGCCAGCACCACGGGCTGGAGATAAAGGCCAGGAATCCTTCCAGGAATTGTTCTCTTGGGTTTCTTGTTGTTTTCTCAGTAGTTTCTTTTGCTGAACTTCCAGATGCAGATGTGATGAGACAAAAGGGGTTTCAGGGGGAGAGGTGACAAAGCTGCCCGTGGCTGTACCCCCTGGAGCAGCCTCCTGCACAGAGGCCATGGGGAGTGACCACCTGGCAAAATTCCCCCTCACAGCTACACTGGATTTTGTCTGGGACATCAGCATGAGTTTATTCTATCAACACTTCATTTTTTCCCCAAAAAACCCTGATTACAAGAGGTTTTTATATCACTTTGATACTTAGTACAGATGAAATGGTTTATCTTGAGAAGTTGTTAAATACCTTGTTGGAGCTATTGCTGTGTTTTACCAAAAGTTCTAGGATATTTTCTGTGGTGTTATTGACAAGAAACAGCTCAAATTAGATTTTTCTGTTTCATATGACCTAAAAAAATGACTTTCCATTTTTTAATACTTTTTAGATCGTAATTACAGGTGTAAAATGGGCTGTCATTCTCCCCAGCAGAGAACTACTGGATGGAGATGGAGCAGGGAGTGTGGTGCATGCCTGGCTTTGCAGTCATTTGGTGCTCCATATATAGAGACAACACTCTGAGGGAGGCAGGAGAAAAATAGAACTGGTGCTGCTGTGTTTCTGCTACAGATAGGAAATCAATAATGTATTTTTGATGAAAGGTGGGAGCTGCAATTCATACTTGTAAAGGCAATGTGTCAAAAATCTATGTAGCATTAACAAAAAAATGTTCATGAAGTGCTTGGAAAAAAGTTATTTTCTTCCATTCATCTGTAAAATCCATTCTGTACCCTCAGCTGCCGAGCCCCTGACCCAGGCAGGCACACAGCAATTGCCAGCAGGGGAATGAGAAATATTGTGCAGAGCCAGCACCAAACATCTCTGCACTTAGACCTCACTGGGAAATGCAAAGTACTCTGATAACGTTTGATAACTATTTCAGTAAATTACAAAAGTCACTGCGGGTCAGGATGATTTGCCACTGGAAGCTGGAAGTGTCCAACTTTTCACTACAGTTGCTGCTATTAAAGAAAAAGCAGATACGTAGTCAATAATTTGTTTAGGGGTTAGTAAATATTTCATTTAATAAATCTACCTTGTCTCATAACTGGAAACAGTAATGATAATACTTTAATTATCATTTCCTCCAACTTTAATATTCAGGAAGATTCAGACATATGAATTGAAAACTTTGTAACACAAAGAGATTAAATCACTAGCAAAAGTATGCGGATGCCTAAGTAATAAAAGGAGAATATCAAAGTACACCAAAAGTGAAACACTACAGCAACCATACCATAAAACTAAAGAAAGTTTGAACATTTTGTTGTGTTCTCAGGCTTCAAAGGCTTTTTCACTTCCCAGAAGAGGTCCATTCTCTAGTATTACACCTCAAGAACAAAGTGTACATAATCTGAAAAATGTGGAATATTGGTGGTTGGAATTTTGGGGAAGAGTTAAATTTAGGCAAGACTGCCTGTTTTTTACCCCACTTGGTCACCTTTTCTGGCCTTCCTTCAGTATTATTGATAGTACTGTTGGCTAATCGTATCCATCACCATTCTCTGTTGAAGTTTCCTAGAGAATTACACGCACATGTCCTAGGAAGTGTTCATGTTAGAGTTAAGTATGAGCAGATGGTAAGTGAGCAAGATTTAAGCTTGCTTATGGTGAACTAGATTATGTACTATGTAGTTGAAAGGAATAGAATGTCTTCCATTTATTATCAAGTAGTACAAGATGCTCAAAAAGGCAGAGCTCAGTTTTAGAGAAATGCTCCACTTTCAGCTAGTTGGTTCTGTAACTGGAAACTGCAGCTTTCCAGTGTGTCTCAAGTTTGTCTGCCTCTCCCCCTGTTGTGGAAGAGGATAAGGAACAGGAGCTGTGTGCCTGGGCTGCCATGTCCCCCAAAGCCTGGCAAGGATTTTCAGTCATTCCAGGCAGGTGGCAGCAGCTCTGTAATCATTAGGTAAGGCTATTACCAAAATGGGGCCAAACAAGGTTCATTACAAAGGCATACTTTTCTAAGAAAAGGAGCTTTACATAAAAGGTAAAGTGTTTCTTTTGGGAGTGTGTGCCAGGAAGAACCAAAGGGTCACACAGAACTGCCTTAGCAGTCTGCAAGTGCTTGGCTCCTGATTATACCATGGCAATACCCTGATCCAGTCCTCAAAAATAAATCCTTGCTCTTTGATACAGCAAGAGAGATTATATACACAACGTTTGCCCTGCAGTATTTCTGGAGTATTGTTTTTATGTTCTGATTCAAACATTTGGGAGTGTTGCAAAGCAAGTGTTGCTCTGATTTAGGTGTTGTAGAGGGTGAAATGTTGGCAGCAGCCAGTGCACATTAACAGCCAGGGCAACTTCAGCCTCAGCTAACACTCATTGTGTGTCTCAGTAGAGATATTTGGGGTGGAAGGCCGTGTTTCAATCTGAGCTAAAAGAGAATTTTGTATTTTGTGTATTAGTTTAACAAAAGAGACATTGAGGCATTAAAGAAAGGTTAGAGATGCCAATGATTAATCTTACCATCACGAAGTGTTTGTTCCTGCTAACAAAGAAAACTACATGTTCTCTTGCAATGTATTCTGCCCTTTGTAACCTTCAGAGCAAAACAGCTACATAGAGAAATCAGGAATTGTATGGTTTACTCATATCACCTCAGTGTTTATATTTCTCAAAGGGAAGGCAGAGGATACCTGAGAATATTGTCTGATGAAACAGCTTGGTTAATGTCTGTGGGTTTAGAGTCTTCATGGTTATCATCAAATTGCAAAAAGCAATTTCTAATCTTGACTGGAAAAACAAAAAGTCCTGAGAAAAAGTGTGTTGTTTTCTGAGATGAAACAATTTCAATCACCCTTGGAGGCTAAAAAGTTAACATTTCCTTGTGCTGCTACAAATATTTCTCTATTCCCCCAAGTGTACCAAGTCAGTGTAACACTGACAACTGACTTTGAACACTAGTAGGACTAATACAGTTGGATCCTACTTTATCATGGTGTATTGTGTCTGATGTCACATATAAACCCACCAAATTCAACTGTTAAGCTAGAGTAAACTATGCTGAGATAATACTCAATGGATATAAACAAGGGCAATTACTAAGCAAAGTTCCACAAGCAAATACTTCATTCCACAGTATCCCTCACATCTACAAGTCCTCATTCATTTTCTGTTATATTCATTTTTTAGAATCAGAAATTTGTAGATATGTTAACTTATAAATTAAACATTGTTCACTTTGACTCCTATTATTTGTTATCTTCTATCTCTTCAGTGGATGTATGCAAATTCAGATATGGGAGAGGATTTAGGTTGTGGTGACCACATTAACTACAGCTTTACCCAAATGTGTTGTTCCTTCCTGCATTAGCATTTTTTCATTAAAAAGGTATGGTTTCATACAATGTTATCTGCTATTTGGTTTAAAGATATCACTTCACAAAAGAGAACAGAAGAATTTGTGAATGCATTTTCTAAATTAGAGAGATTTTTAGCAAGGACACGTGAGTTTTCCTCTCAGAGCCCCCATGTGGTGCAGACTGATGGGAGCAATCCCATTGCCTTGCCAGTGATTATCTGTGCTGGCACTCTTGGAGTGATTCATTTTCCATGCTGGTGTAGTCTAAAGCTTCCCACGGGAGGAGGCTGCTGTCTGCTCTCACTCAAAGATAGTGGCTGTCATGGTTATCATTTAAAAATTAATTGGTTCTGACATACACAGATGAAATAAATATGACTGGATAGGTTTTGAGTGTTGAACGGGGTTTAGTTACCGGAAGGAAGAATGTAGGCTGACTTCTTCTCTTAGGAACTACACAGGATGGATGCAGAAAGTGTCCTTTAATGACACATCAGAATTCATCATCCCTCCACATCTGATGGCTCATGCAAGCAGTGGCTGAAGACTTTTACAAGGTAGACAGTAATTCCAGATTGAATCCTCAGAGTGCCTCCAAACAGGCTGATTTCCAGGCCGTGTGCTAATATTAATGTTAAACGATCCTCCTGGAGCACAAACTGTCACTGCTCTTTCCTTGTGAAGTATTTTACAGAGCGTGGCTTCTCTTTGGCTTAGGGAGATGGGAAAGGCAAATTGTCAGTAAACACTAACCAGAGGGACAGGCTGCAGGGTGCACTGTCATACAGTGAAGGAGTTGGGTAACTCAGGTTTTCCTGAACCCCTCAGCACAGCACCAATATTCACATATTGATTACTGCACCTGACTCCTGACTTACTCTGCAAGTCCTGGCTCCAGTAGTTCCCCAGCCTCTATTGCAAAAAGCAGGATGCTGGCAAAGTCAACAACTTGCTGATACTTCCAAACCACTCTGCTCAGTGCAGGAAGGCAGACTGAGACATGAGGAAAAGCCAGCTCAGTATTCAAAAGCTTTGGTTATCCATAGTGCCAGGAAACAGGAATTTTCAGGTAGAGCAGCTGCAGAATCATTCTTAGGGTGGAGAAAACCAAACTGGACCTTAAGTTTTCAGGTCATTTTGCAGATACAGAGTTAGGCTGCAGAGCCCTTCGTCTGCTGCATTTTTCAGCAGGGAGAGAGGAGTGTGTTCTTACACAATGGTTTGATAATCTTTTTTCTTGCTTTATCTCATCCCTCCAGTTTTTAGCAGGCAGTTGGGCAGCAATTTTCTGTTCAAGCTCATTTCTTTGTAATTATCCTGATTGATACAACACTCTCCAATCATTCTTTTTATGAGATACACTCATCATTAGAGATAAGTTTTGCTTCACACAAACTAATCGTAAGATCAAAGAATATTACAGTAATAACAAACCTGTCCCTTTTGTTAGACCACTGTGTCTTGGGATGGAGATAAGCTGCTTTGTGTACAGAATGGAGAGAAGGAAGGCCGTGGGTGGACCCAGTGGATTGAAGGAGATGAAATGCACCTGGTAAGATCATGTAAGAGGTTTTGAATGCCCCTCCATTAAAATGGTTAGATATAACACAGCAGGGAATGTGCTATGTCATTTTGCCTTACTTTGACATAATTGTGTATTGGTGCAGCATTTGACTTGTCTCTAAAGCAACAATTTCATTTGGAGTCATTGTGGTTTTATGTCCCTTAAAAAGCCTGGCAATTTCAAATGCTCTTTCTGTGCTCAATGGCTGTCCAGACTCACCAGGCTGAAATGTTCACACATGGAAGACATTTACCAGTCCCTCACAGTCTGTAAAATACTCAGTATGGGAGCTGTGAAAGTGAGCACCCAACAATGAGGGAAAAATACACCATTGTTCTTTTAAAATAATTACAGGCCACACTACATTACAGACTAGAGAACTAAAACAACAATTAAGCTTTTGAAAATGATCATTTTCTCAGATCATCATTTTTATCTTTCTAAATTAACAGGACCTGAAAGAAGATGTTTGTTCTTTTGTCCTGTAACTCTTTATAGCATCCTCACTCTCTCATCAGTGTGGTAAAAGGCAGTGCTCCTGCTGGGATAGTAAACTCCAACCTCCATTTCTCCTCACTGTGCAGTACTGTTAGCATTCAGCAAGCTAAATGGATATCTTCTAAATGTTCAAATCAGTAGCAGGGTTATGAAATTTTTGCAGAAGTGCCCCAAGGCCCTTACTACTAAACATAATTTTGAGGAAGTATTGGTGGTCCCAGAATCCAGTTTAGGAGAGGAATGGATATGACAGATCTGCCCACCCGGACTTGGTGCAGCACAGGCAGGGAGAAGGTTGCTGTGTCAGTGAGGACTTCATAGCTGAGGCCGTGGGCTCACCTAGAGGAGGGGAGGCAACTACAAAAAGGAGATGCCCAAATTTCCCGTGCATGCTCACTCCCTCCAGGAACACATTTTGGTATTTCTGCACTCCTCGCAGCTGCACAGCAGGCGGGGCCGTGGTAGCGGGGAGGGCCGTGGTAGCGGGGCCGTGGCAGCGGGCGGGGCCGTGGCAGCGGGCGGGGCCGTGGCAGCGGGCGGGGCCGTGGCAGCGGGCGGGGCCGTGGCAGCAGGCGGGGGGCCGTGGCAGCAGGGCCGTGGCAGCGGGCTCCATGCCTCCCTGCTGGCAGCCAGCTCCCAGTTACCTGTCACAATGCGTGGCCCCAGGCTCAGCTCACACCTGGCTGCCCTCAGTTCTGCCCATCTGTGCATTCCCCTGCACACAGAAACCATAGCACCGGCTGCTCTTGGATTTCTCTGGGCTGGCAGCCTGCTTTCTGGCCTTTGCTAGCTCCCAGGTATTATCTCTTCCCATCTTCTGTCCCCGACACCAGTTCCTTCAGCCCTGCTCTCTGCTGTCCTTACTCTGATTCCGGCTCTAGCCACACAGCCTGGCCATGGACCTCCATGCCCAGAGCACTTTCTAGACCTGTCCTTGTCAGGAGGTTGGTTTTAGAAGTCAGAAACTCAGACTCAGTTGCTCAAATACTTGTCTTTGGTGCCAGTTTAGGTAGCCCAGGGTAACCTGACTGCTCTGATGCTGTTTTTCAGAAGGCTGGGAAGAATTCTGGATCATACCTGCCAGTTCATGCATTCACTCACTGGCACTTGGAACATTTACCACAATCTGTCTCCCATGTACACAGAAGTCAGTACAAAATTAATTCATGCAAAAGAAGTAACCAAGTATTTTAGAGCCCACTCCTCAATATTTCAATTTTCTCACTTCTTGTATTTCATGAATTTCCAAAGATGTCCTCTTTATTTCTCTAATCCTTGTTAATGCAGGTCTCTCTATTAAAAGTACAGTAGAGTCCACTTCACTCTCTTATTTTTGACCAGCTGAGATTACTAGGTCCTGTCCTTTTGAGAGTGCTTTGATACAATGAGCAGTTACCTTTAAAGAATTGATACTTCAATAGCTTTATGATGCTATTGAACTTTACACAACGAGCCAAGTGTTAATTTATTCTTTTCACAGTTCTGCAGAGAGTAGGAGCACATCCTTTAGTAGTTTATCACTTCCTATTTTCTTCATTTCGTTCTGTGGTCTGTACTTTGTAGTTCTTTTTAGATTTTATTTTATGTGAGTGACTTATTTGACCATTCCCCATTGCCTTTTGAGTTTTATTGCCCTTTTCTATTGTATTGATTGCTTCTGCACCGGAGTTTTTGTCACTGTCAGCAAATCTCTCAGCCCTTACTGCACACTCCTTCTTCTGGGTTACCTCTGCAGAAGTGGAGAGAACAGGCCCTAACTGAAGTCACTGCATCAGTCTGTTGTTCCACCAACTCAGCATGAAGAACTTTCTCTTATTGGGGTCAAGCAACATGTGTCAATTAAGGTTATTGTCCGAGTTTAAGGTTTTTTAAAGTCATTTTATCAGAGTCCCCCATAAGAAATGAGCATAACTTCCTCAAAATATTCCAGTAGCTTTATTAGAAGTCTCATCTTGAACCGGAAAGTGCTCTATGAAAATGACCCTTTTGTTAGGTCACGCTTAAGCACTGTCTTTATGTCCCTCAAGGGCTTCCACGCTCTTTTTTCTTGCACCTAAACCTTGCCCCAGGCACGAGCTCCAGGCACACACCTGTGTGCACTTCTCAGGTCAAACTTGAGGAGTTTCAGGAGTGGGGAGGAGTGAACAGGCAAGCAGCAGCAGCCTCACAAATCCCAGCCCAGGGTGGAAACTGCCCCCACCCATGCCCAGCTCACAGAGACACAGAGATCAGCAAGGGGGGCTGGAAAAGCTCTTGTGGAACTCAAAGGAACAGCTCTGTGCATCCAGGGTGCTCAGGCTCAGTCAAACCTCACTGCTGTGCTGGTTGACAGCCCTGGAGCAAATCTTCTGTACAGTCACCTGCCCTGTGTAGCCGTGAGCTCTGTGTTGCTCAAGTGGACCCTGGTTTGTGAATTTGTAGGCTCAAGCTACCAGTCACCACCACACAGATTCAGAGCTGGTGAGGCAAATCCATCCCCACTTCTTTATGTACCCAAAGTAGAGAATGCCCATTCCAGAGGCCTAAAGCAGTTGCATATTATTCACTGCAAACAGAGAATAATGCACCAGGAACATATTTGGCCCTTTAAGATCTGAGATCTCAAAATAACTTCCCTTGCTTCACCTTTCAGCAGAAAACAAACCCAAACCAGATGGTTTCTTTTAGGATGAAAAAGAGGCTAAAATACATCCAAGCCTCCCAATTTAATTTAATGGAAAATTGTGGGTTCAAATTAAGCTGGATGTACACATCAATCTCTAATGTTTGTGTTCTAAGTAAAAGTTGCGGGTTTTAATTTTTTTTTCTCTTCCTAGGAAATAAGAGTGTGTGGAGTCACATGTAAGCAGGTCTTTAAGAAGGTGCAGTGAGCTACTGCTGCTACAGGAGTGAAGAACAATAGAATTTATAGACTTGCCACCAACTCTCCAAATGCTAGTGCTGAGCATCCTCAATGACAAGAGCAAACACAGAAATGGAGATCACATTAGAGCTGTATAGTTGGAATAAAATATTTTTAGGAAATTGAAAAAAATGACTGCAAATAAAACCAGTTTTAGAAATGCCAATTAAAGATGCTAACTTCTCTAAATGTGTGCATACCATAATGCTTGACTATGCCAAAAAAGGACTATTTGGAATAAAAACAAGATGCTGGAGGTTTAGACCTTGTAAGCTATTTTTTTACTCTCAATAGACATCATCCTTTCAGAGCATTAGCCTTGTTTTCAAATGGTGAACTGCAGTTGTAGAGAAGCAAATGAGAGCTGTAGGATGCAGCTTGCACTGAAATCCTGAATTCACTCAAACCAGTAAGGATGTCACCATTAGCTCTGGTGGAGTAGATCTATGCTGGAAGTGTTCCATCAAAAACAAAAATTTGATTTCTCAAAACCAGTAAATTTATGGATCAATACTTGGGAAAAATAATGGTTACAAAATCATGGCAGAGGGGCAATTCTTTTCCAAGTGCTTTAGCCAGTATCTGCCCATGCGGGGTTTTTGTTGTTGTTGTTGCTTTGTTGCATTTGTTTGTTTGTTTGTTCTGGAGACACTGAGAGTAAGATCATAGCTAGAAACTGCCTGTAACTGTACACACACCACACAGAAGATGAGACCAGCACTGCTTTGTACAGTATCCTTTGCAGATGTTTTATGCCTATCACAGTCTCGTGCAGACTGAGCCTTGGCCTGGCAGCTGAAATCAGAACACTGATTAAACATCAGTGAGGGGAATAATACTGCCAGATCTTCAGTCCATCAACTCACTGGATACAGTGAGCACCACCAGGTCACATCAAACTGAGAAAGGTTTAAATTCACAAAGCTTTACCATATAACCCAGAATTCCAGGTGTCTCCTGTAACAGCTGGTATCCACCGTTTTCAGGGACTAAGTCAGTGGGGAAATCATTATGGCAGAGCCTGCTCTGAATTGGGAACATCCCTTTCCCTGCTCTGAAACGGGAACCTCCCTCTCCCTGCCCTGAATTGAGAACATCCCTTTCCCTGCTCTGAATTGGGAACATCCCTTTCCCTGCCCTGAACTGGGAACATCCCTTTCCCTGCTCTGAACTGGGAACATCCCTTTCCCTGCTCTGAACTGGGAACATCCCTTTCCCTGCTCTGAAACGGGAACATCCCTTTGCCTGCTCTGCTGCAGCTCCTGTGCTTAGCCCTGCTTTTGCCTTCCCCAGGGACTCAGTGCTGACTGAGACATCTTAGACAAGTAAATGGAGCAAGTGCTACCATCCTGCACTAACCACAGGCTGTTTTAAAACCTGCACTGCTATTAATCCTGTTTAGGAAGGCTGTGAGCCTGATGTAACATGGAATCATGGACTCCTGGAATCACAGACTCACAGAATGGCCTGGGTCAGAAGGGACCTCAAAGATCTTGCAGTTCCAACCTGCCTGCCATGGGCAGGGACACGGGATGGAGAACAGGAGCTTCAGAAACAGCACTGTAAGGTCTAAAGTTAGCACAGCAGGAATGGTAAACTTTCTGAACTGTGGTATTTCAATGGTATTCTGTCTCGTGAGTGTAGCACCAGATGTGCTGTAACGGACATCTAATTCAATTTTCTGAAGTTTTGGGGTTTGCTTTACTTCAGAAAGTACCCAGAAGATATTATCCATGAAGACTTAAGCATCCTCATGTGATAAACTGATGAATAATACTCCCTCTCCATGTAAATTCTTGTGCTACCTTTGCAACCTCTGTGAGTGATACCACTCAGAATTACAGACATGCAATGAAATTATTTACTTTAAGTTCCCCCATAATTTTTTTCTCTTGGCAATACTTGTGGCTAAGGAAGTCTCTGGGAAATATACTTGAGTCTGATCAGCTAGGCCCATGCAGAAGCTGCTCTTCTCTCCTGGAAGAGTGTGTTAGCCAGCCAGCTGTGTGTCCATAGCTGAATGGATATCCCAACAGACAGACCACCAGCTCATGGGGACTGAGTTTTCTGGTACTTGGAATGGGACAGGTCAAAACTGGTTACAATTAAATAAGGTAGAAAGGTTGTAGGAGAGGGAAAGGATCAGAAACTTGTGGATCTTGATCTAAAATGCCGCTCTGCTTAAGAGAAATTGCCTATTTAAAATGCTGTTTATCATCTTACACAAGATTGAGGATATCCCAGTTGCCAAATTTCAGTGCATCAGCCATTTGTTTTTCTTGAAAGATTATTGGACACAGAAATTTTTTTCCTTCACGTTTCTAATTATTGATTTCATACTCATGGACACTGTCCAGGTATCATTCCACCCTTCAGCCCCAAGGAGAGCAAGAAAACAAACAACTGTAACAAAGTGATGACTCACACCACTATCCCCAGTTAAACGTGGTGGGATGTTTTTTAATGTTAAGCAATGACTGAGACCTCTTTTGAAATGTAGTTTTCCTTCAATAGAACTTGGCAGTTCATAACCCTTAATTCACCAGCTGTCTTCTAATTTTTGCCTGCAGCTCTATCCAGTCTTGTGTAACATTCACAAACTCTTTTTGCAGGAGGTCGTAAGAGGATCAATTAACATCTAGCTAAGTAAATCCAATTGTTAAAAGCTATTATTATTGTAATCAAACAGACAGCTTTTCCCCTTTGGGTCATTTGGTACAAGGGCAAATTTAGCACCATCCTAATAACTAATGGCTTATCAAGCAGAAGCAATGTAACCTGCTGCTAATTATGGAGGAAAGGCAAACTCACAAAGCACTTCCACAGCTCTTGGATGGAAAATACAGAAACTTCAGAAATGTTTAACTTTGAATAGATTCACTTCAAATCATCTCAATTTCTTGTCATTGTAATTGTAACCTCTTACCTCACTGCAGCAACCCTTTCCCTTGGAAAAGGAAATTATGTTCATTCATTGCTTCCATGACGATGCTTTCCAATTAATGTGTGTAAGGTTAACCATGCTGTTTCCATGAACCTTGAACAACTCTTATCAGAAAATGTGATTCTAAACTTTCTCCATAAAATAGATGCTTACTGAACGTGTAGCATTCAACAATTACTTGGCAAACATCTGCCTCCCTGCCTATTTCATAACTACTGATTAACCAAGACCTTCACAGGGAGTTCACAGCCAGATTTGCTTGCTGCTCGGGATCCCAAGTTTCCATTGATTTTCTGGATGTCCAGGCGGCCCCTTGGCGGACGGCGCCGGCAGTGGCCGCCCCTGCCCACACCTCGGGTGGCAGGAGAGCAGGGCTGCTCCTCTGGCAGCAGCAGCCTTGGGATGCCTTTTCTCTCCCGAGATCAGTTCGTGCCAGAGTTAGGAGTAGAGAGAGACTTCCAGCTTCTTGTTCAGGCATTTATTATTTCTTATCTTTTTGTGGGGTGCTCCTCAGTGACAAGGTCTTTTCTCTTTGAGAACACGGCTGGAATGGCCCCGAGGGAGTGACCCTCAAGGCCTTATGGAGCCATTTGACCCAATCCAAATCCCAAACGTATGATATTTACAATTCTGTACCAATTATCCTTATTTATCTCTCTAAATGGCACTTCTACCTCAAACCATTCCATCCAATCACCCTGTGCCACCACACAACAGAAGATGGAGTCCATGAAGAAGAAGGAAGAAGCTCAGGCACCACCCAAGATCCTCCACCTTGTCCCTTTTCCAACCTCCATCCTAAAAACCCAAACTACATTTCCACACCCTATAATAAACTAAACTAACGTTCTATCAAACCTACAACTCTTCTCTGAGTGTTGAAAGTCCTTTCCATGGGCAAAAGCCAAAGGCAGGGTTTGTTCTCCTGGGGTCCCAGCAAGGGTTCCAAACCCCCAAGATGTACATGGGGGTGTTCATGGGGGTCTCTGCCGAGCCCTGGGCTCCAACACAGCGGGGCTGCTCTCCACAGCACAGCTGTGAAACACCCAGGAGCCCAGTAAAGATCAGGGAGGGATCTTTCCGTGTGGCTCCCCAGGAGCTTTATTCCCAGAGAGGGAGAGACCAAGAACAAAGCTATACACAAACTTTTAAACTGGGAAGGTACAAGGGGAGGTTCAGGTAGGAGGTTGGTCCACGGGAACATGGACAAGGGGCTTTCTAGAACAAGGGCTAGGGTCAGGGACAGATGGACAGCTGGGTGAGGAGGAGATAACCTGGGCGATACCGAACGTATCGGGGGCAAACAGGGCTGATCCAGTGGGAAAATAACTTCACAACGACTTGACAAAAACACACCACCAGAATCTTCAAGAGAATTTCGGTCATGGTTTGCCAATATTCACTCTGTATTTCTACAGAACTGCAATTCCTTCAGCTAATGGACATTTTCTATTTTGTTGGGAAAGACCAGTGCCTACAGAAGCAGTGTGAATGGAAGGTGTCAACAAAACAGGCTTTTCCCATTGTTGAGAAAACCCTTTTTGTTTACTTGAACCTGCAACCTACAGATATATTATAATGGAATTCCTCCCACCAAACAGCCATTCCCTGTTTTGTCCACGCCACTCAGGTTTTCCTTATCCCTTCCAGTGTATAAGCTTGGCTGTTTTCATCTCTTACAATCTAAGCCATGGAAACCAGAATTGGAATAAGAGTTGGGGTTACAGCCTACATTTATGCAACAATTCAGCTGTGAAGGATGGGGAGGAGTTTCTCAGTGTGACCTAACAGTTTTACTGTAAAATAAACACAAGCTGAATGACAAATTGCTCACAACAAGAAGGAGCATCAGATTCCCAAAGAGCCTCCCATGGGACTGAGCACTGGAGCACAGCAGAGTCCTGGCGTGGCATGGATGTGCTCCCCTGGGTACATCCACTCCCATCAATGTCTGTCATTTGCTTGGCTCTACTCTATTAAACTTGACAGTAAAAAGCAGGAGTTCACCATTGCAACATTAATAAACTTCCTAGTATGTATCATTTTGCATTATATTCTTTTTTGGACAGCCTCATCTGTAATCACAGAACAGATTCCCAGCTATTCATCCTTTCACCCTCTATCAGTAGAACATTTGTCTTGGATTATTACCTGGATGGTACAGCTATTTCTATTTTAAGATTTTTTTTCACCTCAAAGCAAATGTTTATTTAAATAATTTGCTCCCATCTATCAAAAGTGCACACAAAAGTAGAACCCCCTCAGTACCATGTATTTTATTACCAGGACAAACACCTTCTCTGTATTAATAGCTAATAATAAGAATCCACACTGAACACTTAAGCAAAATGGCATTTCAGTTCTACACCAAACCCTCCAACAAGTCTGCCTGACAATGAAGTTTCTGCACCACGGAGGCACAATAAAATTCCACCTTTCAATGGCAACATTCTTATTAAAGGAAGGGAGGAAAGACAGATAGGAAACAGTCTGTGGTTGTTGACTCTACACTTATTTATATAACAAGAGATCATTTGTCTTGTGGTACGCCACTGCCCTAGTGCTGAGCAAACAAAAGGTCAATATTGTGACAAGAGCATTCCAAATTTAAAATATTTTATTTAAATGTTCAGCTATTTGACATTTCCGGATTGAAGCAGAAGCAGGAGCAGTTATTTGTGGCTCCATCAGCATTATAGAGTAGCTAACATTTAAAACTTGTGTGTGCACGTGCAGAAACACACAACATGGTTATCAGAGCACACTGCAAAAATAGGCAGTCCTTTAAATGCTTTTAGGCTCACTTCCAGAGCTTTCTTGTGCCTGTTTGACTGGCCTGTATTTCACCTCCAGCTACACAAGGCAGCAGTGCAGAAGAGCAGAGGTGAAGCACAAGGACTGGTGAGACTTAATGTGAAATTTTACTGAAACTTGGAGTTAAACAGAAAAGTTCCTCTCCATCCTGATGTTCCCACTGAATTTTTCTCTCATGCAAGTGGGTGGATTTACTACAAAAAGGAAGGGTTTATAATGCAGTGCAGTCCCCATTATAATTTGGTGAGGCTTAGAACCACAGCATATGGGGAGAGCTCACTGGAATTTAACATTCCATCAAGTGCAACAAGACCCACAACAGTTCCTTGCTTCCCTTCTCTCATTTGAAATCAGCGTGATTTGAGTTATATTTTTTACCAAGGCACTGATGCTTTTCATCCATAACCATTACAATTTCCAACACTTCTCTCCAGCTGGGCATGCAGAGGAAGTTAACACAACTCAATAGAACTTCTGTGAAATGCCTGTGTGATCTTTCACTCATCCTGTCAAGAAACGTGTTGCCATTCTTGATGCTGACATTTCCAAGGTTATTTTTGTAGAGGAAAATAAGAGAAAAATGCCATTTTGTGTGTATTCCAGCAACACAGAAAGAACTTGCTCAGACACAGCACCGAGCATCTCCTCCACACACCCAGCTTTGGGTACAACAATGTAATGCAGTCTCTCCATTGCCAAACTGATGCCAAAGCTCATCAGAGACACTTAATTATTCAGGACAATCTTTAAGGGCAGCATATGGTCTAAAGCAGCCCTAGCTGGAAAGTCAAGCCACCACTACTCCTTCATTCCAACAAGTGTTTGTTATTTCAGCTATAAACACAGATACTGTCTCAGTTCCTCTTTGGAACTGGTAAGAAATTCTAACTCTGAAAGAATTACTTGGGAGCTTTAGACCTATCATACCCAAAAAAAGCAGGCAAAAGCACAGAGCAGACTTTTGCAGTGCTCTGCAGCAGTAACATATCATCCCAGCTTTGCCTGAGCTCAGCTTCAGCCAGTCTGAGACACGGGGGCTGCCAGGAGCCAGACAAGCAAGAGCTGCACAGGAGATTTCACACTCTGAAATGATGCAGAAACTGATGACTCATTCTGTATCAAGCCAAACAAAAAAGAAGTAGAACATCAGAGTTCCCAGCAAAATAACCTGTGAACAGTCTGGTTCCAGCTCCTTAAGGATTAAAAAGCCCCAAACTTCCACTAGAAACTTCTCTTGTCATCTTTTGTGCAATTGAACACGAGGAAAATGACTCCCAAACACAGATGCAGAATTATTTCCAATAATAGGTTTTTTTTCAACATATGTTCAATGCTTTAAAATGTATTTTTCTCTCACAGCAAGTCGCCCTGGTAGACATCTGAATTACCACATTACACAAAATTCCAGTTCTGGTTCCACCTCTCAGCATGGAAGCATCTCTTTTTGACTGTCCTTCCAAACGTATTTTGGGAACCAAAGAAACAAGGAGGTATGTAAACTGCTGAAGGTCACTCAGAAACCTTACCAAGTGCTTAACTTTGAGTTAAAACTAACAGTTAAAAATTTTGCTTCACCATCCCGTGGATGTTTTTAGGAGAGCCTTTTTCCCTCTTCAGCCATGAAAATGCTTTGAAAATCTGATTAATGTCACACAGGACTGCCCACAGCGGCTTGTAGAACTTCAGGGACATTTAGGAACTATCTCAGTCACATATTCCCCTGAAGTGATTGGTTTTCAGTACCCATTAGACACTAAAAATTTGAAAATGGAATGTCCAAATCTTAATCAACTGAAGGAAAATGTAGAACATATCCCCAGATAAATAATATTGTTCTCTTTTTAAGTCCCCCTTGTACAATAAAAAGGAAAAAAAGGCCCCATAACAGCAAAATCATCAATAGCAAAATAAGTACAGCATTCAATCACAGAGCTGACCAACAGTTCACTGCAGTTCCTCTCTGAAGCATCGTGTGGATGCTAAAGGCTCAGTTGAAAGGGAAAATTCTCAAGTATCAGGGCAGCAGTAAGGCCTGTGGGAGAGAGAAGTTTTCCCAAAACATTGGTCTGTGAAGAATTCAAACAATCTTTGCTCCTGGTGTTTTGCTCCAGGCTTGTTTACAGGATGTTTACAAAGAGGTGTTGTCTGAGTGTCCAGTCGTGTCTCTTTTCTCATAAATGTCTATAAAAGAATGTGTTTGTCTAATAAAGACAGAGATTTTACCCTCTGAGATGGAGACTGTCGTTCCTTTTCCCTGCTGTCCCCAATCCTGTAACGACACATCAAAGACACTGGGTCATGAGAGAACAAATAAATGTAGTAGGTATGCACAGAAAAGGGCCCTTTTCATGTGAGATCTTTCTTTGTGAAGTAAATCTCTTCCTGGACCCGCTACAAATTTTTTTGGAGTGCATTTTGTTTTGTTGTGCAGCAGGTACATTCCACCAGACAAAAATAATTGTTGATGGAACAGCTGGGCAGAACAAGAAGATTTTTCCTTTTTTCATACTCCCTTTCTTTATAGTGTAAGTACTCCTTAATTTTAGCAAATTCAGTTTTTTAAAGACGTACCACGGGTCATTTTGGTGCTTATTTGCTTATAATTTGGTCTTTTCACAATGAAAGCACTTGCTGAAATGACACTTTTAAATTTTGTTTTCATCTTTTAACAAGACAGCAAAACTACCTGTAATTTTGCCAAGGATTTCAAAAGTAGGTATTTCCACGTTTAAGATTAATTAATTGCCTTCCATATTAGGATTAATGCAAGTATGTTTCCTTGTTGTATTTAAATACCTAAACTCAACCTCCTGTCTGCATTGCACATGCCCTTGAATGGGATTCCACAGGGGACTGAGATCTCTGCCCTGATACGGGAGCTATTAAAGCACAATGCTACCACTGACAGAAAGAAAAAAGTTATGTTGATGTGCTGAGGAGATAAAAGGGAGATTAGCCAGCAGCTGCTGGGTCAGACACTAATGAAAATGTATTAATGGGGGGAAAAGGAACAGTCTTGGGCTGCTTTTGATAAATCTAAACTTCTAAGGCATCCAATTAGAGGCTCAGCCTGGTGAGTGTGTGTGCAATAGCCACTGGGGGAAGGTTATAATGATGATGTGATGTCTTCTTTGAAACCCCAGCTACCCCTGAGTGCCAGGCAGCAATAGAACCTTGAGTTGTGAGTGGAGGAGCTGTGGGACAGAGATGTCAAATCGGCCTTGGAAGGCCAGGAGCACATTCCAAGGGATGGCAGGATGAGGCAGTTCCCAACTGTCTGTTCACAGGGCTCCCAGCCCTTCCACACACGATTCTTTGGCACTGCCACCCCTACAGCGTGGGGCTGTTTGAATCCTTAGCACTGCTGGCTGGAGGTGTAGCTGTAGTCACCACGAGGAGGAAAAGGAAAAATGTTTTCCCTTCATGCTGAATATTGTTCTAACAGACATTTTTTCCACCTTAACCTGCCCCTGGTTTCAACCTCCTGATAGCCAAGCTCATTCATACAGCAGTGCTCTCCCCAAAAGTTTTCCCTTCTTTCAGCTGGCAAGCAATGGAGCACAATAGCCTAATAACCAAGATTCCTCTTTTCCCTGACAGGATTGTCTTTTACCAGCAACAAAGGCCATGATAAACATTATTCTAACAGATATATAGCTTACTGCAACGACTTTGCTTTATGTCTGGCAAGCTAGAAAAAACTGCCCAGTTATCTCTCTTTTTACAAGTAACACATTTCGTTTCAGCACAGGACTTTGTTTTCCCACTGTCGTGAAGGGAGACTCCTCATGAGGAGCCTAATGGTGCTGAAGAAATTCTTCCCAGCACAAATTCCTTTTTCATGGCTGTTATTGCAGAAGTCAGAGCTAACACTTCCCTTGTGCTGTTCCCACACCCCTGGAAGCCTGTGTCCATGTTCATAAACAGGAGACACTTATATCCACACTGGGTTTTGCTCTGATCAAACTTCAGATCACCTGGAAATTTCCATAAAATCATGATAGAGCCAGAAAACTACAGTAACTATAACTTCAAACACAGTCCAAAAGGGGCAGGTGGGAAAAATCTATTCTAGGCATGCTGGTTTCCTTCCTTCCTTCCTTCCTTCCTTCCTTCCTTCCTTCCTTCCTTCCTTCCTTCCTTCCTTTATTAAACCCAGCTAGTATATAAAAAATGCATTTGTGTAGTTCTCCAGTTTCTAGGAAGCTTTTAACGTAAATTTGGAAAAGTAATTTTCGATGCTCTGTTGAAAGTAACTCTCCTTATAAATTGATTAATATTTTTTTTACATATAAACTGGAGAAACACATCATCATGAATAGTGCTCTGAACTTCTGGGTAATCCATTCCTTGTCTGAGATTATATTTAGGTCTCAGGTTTTCAAGTTTCAATCATTTTTCTCTTTTCTTTTACTCTTCTAGTGAAACACAGCCTGCCATTCTCTTCTATAGATATAGATATAGATATAGATATAGATATAGATATAGATATAGATATAGGTAAATATCTATGTCTATAAATTTTCATCCAAAATACAGAATTTAAGAAACATTACTTTCTCTTTTATCTTCTCCTATGTTAAATATACTTGGTACATTTTAATGAAAAGTGAAATTACCGTATTTACCAATTTCCTATTTCAATTCAGTTTTCCAGTGGCAATGTCAATAAAACAGATGGAAATGCTCCTTCCCCTGCTTTGCATGCATGTGCATCCAGTGACTGAAACCACGTGGCATCACTGCTGCTAAGAGCCAATCCTGTCACGTGTCTGGGTGAAATCTTAACTTCAGCAATGTGTCCTGGGTTATCTTGCTTGGCTCATCCCCAATAACTGATTGATTATGCACGTGTCTCAGGAGCCAGCTTGCAGGGTGTGCTGCATTTTAACAACGCTGAGTGGATGAACTCATTGAGCTACAGCAGACAATATTAGGATTTTTCAAGTTAGATTTTTTTTTAAGATTACTTTAAATTTTCATCCTAAGTGCTATTTCTGTCAATTGCCAACTTAGAGGCAGGAATTCACCAAAAGATCAGACAGATATCTAAATGCCACTCTTACTACAACAAGATATTTTCCAATGATCCAGGACGCCTTGGAGAGTTAAACACTGGTTCATTCCTCAAACAGGATGTGGCAGAATGAAGCCAGAGCCTTTTCCATAGGAGGGAGGCTGCTGTGGGGCTGGAGATGCAGACAGAAAAGAATTAATCGTACAGCACTGTGAGAGTGAATTCATGAGATTTACTGCCCAGAGCATCCCTTAATCAACAGGAAATAATGAGCTGATGTTCTAAGAGAGATGCACAGGATGAGGGTACTCAGTCACCCTGATTTGCTGCTGGCTTTCTCAGCTGGTGTTTTTTTCAATCTGAAGCACTAGAAGCGATTTATGGCAAAAAGAAAGCAGTCAGGAAATAGATACTCTCTCCTATCCAGGAAATTTCCTGGAGTGGGGTAACAGCTCTGGAACTGCTCTGCACTGATAGCAGCACAGTGAAGGAAAACAGGCTGAGTGTTGGTGTGGGTTTCCAGCAAGAGCTCCAGACCCAGTTTACAGCTCTTCTGGGACACTGGCCTGAAGTCCTTGAGGTTATCACAAGAATGGTCTTTCTCTGAAGGTCTACAGTGAACCCAAAATTGTGCACTAATTTCAACAGCTGATACAGCTTTTTCTCTTCATTGGGATTCTGGAACTGGAAGCAAAATCTTTCTATCATTGAATTCTATCACTTATGAGTTATGTGGAAACTTGAGGTCTAAGATATTTGAAAGTATCTCTATGGGGTGTTATTCAGATAAGGTAGAGAGGGTGTTTCTGTCTGACAAAACTGATTCTTTAAAATATTCTAATGGATGAGATCCTGCATTAAAATGGCATTTCAGCTTTTCTGGTCAGGCATGAATAAGCCAAAGGAGATACATTTTTTTTTTAGCTAAATTGTGCTTGGCGTGGAAGTACCAAAGAAAAACCCTCAGACTTCTTTCTGTAGATTGTTTTAATTCAAAATCCATCCATCAGTATTCCAGTTCAATGTCTGAGTAATACACCCTTTATCTGATAAAGATAAGAAGTGGCAGTTGCAATTACAAAACTTTGCCACAGAATAAATACAATTAAGTTATAGATTACAGTTACAGATATTAATGCATAGCTCATGGAGGGAATTCACGTCCTGAAAAAACCTTTCAAGGGAAAATTTAAGCAGCCTTAAGGGCAATGACAAAGCACTTGCACTGGGTTCAGGTTTTCCATCCAGAAGGCTTTCGTGGAGAACAAGAGGGTGCTGCTCACTGCTTGCTCTGCCTGGTGCCTTCCTTCATGACCTGGGCCAAACCATGTTGCCCCCTCAGTTTTTCTGATTTCACAAAGGCTGATGATTTTTATCTGCTTCCTCGAAGCCTGAATAAAGGGCTTTGAATAAGTGCTCAGGAGAACTAACAAACTAATAAATTGAGTATTTCACATTTATTTTGAAAATCAAGGTCAGTCAGTTTTACCCACTGGCCAATATTTCTCTAGAGCGTAATATTTCATAATGTAAACCACCTTAATAAAAATGAGTTCTCAAGACAATAGAGGCTACTGGATTATGTTTTTAATGTTATCAAACTCAGTAACACAATCACAAGTGACATAATGAAGTTTTCAAGAGCTAAGCTTAAGTCCTTAGTTAAGAGAGGAGAGGGAGGCTTTTGATTAATAATGTGTGTAACACCTGCATCCAACTCCATCAGCAAAATCAGATGGAGTAAGAGAGATGGAAATGACTGAAAAAAGACAAAACCTCAATGGCTGAAAACCAATTTTTTTATTTCTAAGAGTGATTTAAAGCATATCTTTGCATCTTTGCTGAAGTTGAAGGTAAACACAGAATGTGCTGAACTGGCATAACTGTGAGCTCTCTGTGCCCTGTGTTCACTGTTGCCTTTTTCCCAAACTGGACATGAAACTCGAGATAATTTTAGTGAGGAGGTCATATAAGAGTGGATCTTTGTTTGAAGGCCTTCAGGGGCAGTTCTGGAAAGATGTCCACAAAAGCCCATCCCTAGAGGGATGAGTACATCTTTATAGGTTTGAGGAAATTAGTGTAATTGATAAAAAGCACCAATTAGGAGGGCAATTGGTGATGCAATTCCCCCCCACCCCCCCACCCCGGTCAAGCCCGTTGTCTGGAGCCCCCCTTCAGCCCCAGCTGAGCTTTGTCCATCAGAAGGTCTCCTGAAGGGCTGTCCTTGGCCTTGGTTCCCAGGGAGAACCAAGGCAGCACTGAGGCCCTGCACCCCCAGGGGCTTGGAGCTCTGCAATTTGTTTTGTCTTTCTGCCTAGTGAAAGGCCATGGAAAATGACTGAGTGTGCTAGTTTGAAAGCAAACTAGTGAGAGACTTCGAATCAGAAATACAATTTAATAGGAAAAAATGAAATAAATGTAGTAGTACAAAAAAACAACCCACTGACAGAGTCAGGGTACAAACCTGACCCCCTGACAGTCAGGGGGTTTGGTAGAAGTTCAATCAAATGGTGGCTGCAGTTCTCCTGGAGTGATGATTCCGTTGAAGCAGTGATTCTGTAGAGAAGGTCTGGTCTTCCTCTGAAGAGTCCAGTGGAAAAGGCTGACTGTGGTGTTCCAAACCTCAGCTTATATTTATGAAATATAAGCTTGCTTGGTGAAATGCTTGGTTCCTCCCT
>WAAE01022879.1:0-10110 GCA_013400495.1 Nicator chloris | reverse complement strand
TTCATTGCAACGATTAATGCCAATAACAACTGAGAGACAGTAGGTTCTTTTGCCAACAGGCTCAGAAATTATGAGAGTATGATCAATGGCCCGATGCAGGCTCATGTCTGCTGTGGTTAAGGAATTCAAAGAGAAGATGAGGGAGATGAGGGAGGAGATGAGGAAGATCACTGCAGCACTAGTGTGAGTCAGGCCCCAAAGTCAGAGCTCAATGTCTCCCAGTTACAGAGAGAGGGTACACCCCACGGGCTGACCTGTGGTCCTCCCTGTGAGACCATGGGGAAGACATGGGAAGGTGGGATGGCAAACCCACTTCTGTCCTGGCAGCACAGGTGCGTCACCTCAAGGAGGGAAACGCTAACCGAGGGAGATCCACTAAAATGAAGGTAGCCTCAGCCTCCCATGACTGAGTTGTCAGGTGTTACAGAAGTGAGGATAATCTGTGGGATCCCCTTGAAGGAACCTCTAGTATGTATGGCCAGGAAGGAAATGATAACCAGGGCTAGAGGGGCCCTGCCTCTAGCCAGGAAGAGGCACGGGACCAAGGGTCTGAGCCCTGGAGGGACTGAAAGAGACTGAACTGAGTCACATCTCACAGAAGGACTCTCTCTGGACTACAGAAGGACTTTCTGAATTTGCCATCTCTTCAGAACAGCGAGAAGTTTTATGGATTAATATTATTAATTTTTTCATGTTTGTGCGTATTTGGCTTGTTAAATAAACATCTTTTTCCACCTTTCTCAAAGAAGATTATCTCCCGAAGAGGTTGGGAAAGGGGCTGCTGAATTCTGCCCTTCAGGGAAACATCCCTTTGGGAAGTTCCCTTCCACATTTGTCCCAAACCAGGACATCAGAGTATATATATGGCAGGTTTATTTCAGAACAGTTTGGTTTGAATGTAAAGGAGGTATGCAGCCATTTTGACTATCTATAGAAATATAGCATTATAAAGTATAAAAATATATAAGGAAAAGAAAGAGAAGCAAAAGATAAGCGTAAATCGTGGAGAAGAAAGACATTACCTACTGTGAATTCAGCAACTAGACTCGAATGTTGCAATTTCAATGTCCTTTGGTCAAAGTGATGGTCACAGTCTTGATCCATTGGGAGTAGGGGAAGATCACACAACATAAAGTTCAATGGGTTAATATATGTTCAGGTTCAAGTAGGAGTGCCCAGGTACCTCTCCTGGGGGGAGTTTTCCACTGTCTGATGCAACACTGTGGATCACTGTTGTGGTTTAACATAACTTGGTGTTTAGTTAAAGAGAAAAATCTATCAGAAGTGTTTCTCTGTGAGGATTGCTAACAGCTTCCTCTGGATCTAACAGAACCAATTGACTGGCTAGGTTTGAATACTGACACATTGTTCAACCACTAAGAAAGCAAGACAGGCCTCTGTGAAGACACATGTAAAAGCAAACCAACTCCGGGAAGCTCTCTTGCTTCTGCCTTTGAGCAGGTAACTTGGCACTGGCCGGGCCGACCTCTGCTGCGACTCTGGCCTCTTCCCAGGAAGCCTGCCATGCCCCATCCCAGCAGGGCTGAGCCCCTTCCCGGCAGAGCCCGCTGGTCCTTTTTCTTTCCAGCAGCACCACCAGGCCATGCCACCGGGGGCCATCCCAATGCCAGGAGCAACTATGTCGCTGGGACCAGCGTGGAGGGTGGTCCAGCAGCCGGAGCTGGAGGCAGCCCTGAGGCTGGGAGCAGCCACTGCTGGGCCGAAATCGGCACGGCTGGGGCAGTGCTGCACGGCCACGGCTATCTCGGCATGACTTGCAATGAACTTTTTCATCTGCTTTTAGGCAGCCATGCTGCGGACAGAAGGACAAAAGCAGCGGCAGCAGCTTTTCCTTTTTTTTTGGAGCCCTGCATGAAGAGAAGGTGCCAGCAGCCAGCACGACTCGCACAGTGTCGGCAGAGACCATGTGACCAACAGAGAGGCACGGTGAGCGATTTCTCCAATGCAGAGCCTGGATGAGATGAACCTTTCAGTGCTGCAAAACCCTATAAAAACTGTTTCAATTGATAAAGCTTGAGAACAAATGAACCTACGAACACCAATTCTCTCCTGAATCAGGAAAAAAGAAAGGGTAAAGACACGTAAAGAAAACAACATGAGACACTGAAGTCAGTGAAGAAGTCAAATTCTAGATGGGAGGAGATTGAGAAGATGCCTTTAGTTTTGGGCTGAAATTCTCTTGTAAGGCTATGGTGAAGAGATAATTGATACATGATACTCTTTTTCCCTGTAACTCATGGATTGCATTGGGGGGGATGTAGTGTTCTAAGCACAGCCATGAACAGAGGCACCCATGCTGATGCAAGCAGATGTTGAAGTAGCTTGAACAGAGAGAGATGAGAGAGATGAAAAACCTTGCCTCAGGGATAGAAGAAGAAAACCTCTCTTCCTAGAGATAAGAAAACTTTTGTTTTTATATTAGAACAGCTCATCCTTAAAATTGCACCCCAATAAGATGAAGTGGTGCATGGTGGTAGTTGTGGGGAAGCTACCAAAAACGTGGGAGGGACTTTCACACTGCGAACGGATTTTCCTTTCCCAGGCGGCTGATCCCCTGTGGCATTGAAGCCACGAGAGAACTGTTTCTTGTGGAGGAGTCTCCATGGCACGGCAAGAGAGACTCCTCTCCCTAAGAGAACTGAAGAAAGACTTCTTTAGAAGTGGTAAACTGACTCAAAGTCCCAGGTTTTGTTTCTTTACGTTTTCAGTAGGAAAGAAAAGAGGGTGTGGGGGGAGAAGTGTTCTGAAGGTTTATTTTGATTTCTTATTATTTTTTCTTTTAATTCTGTTAATAAAGTTTTCTTTTACACCCTTAAAGTTTGAGCCTGCTTTGCTACACCTCGTAATCCTCATCTTGCAGCAGAAAATGAGTATATAATTCTAGTAGGTGCATTGGCATTTGACTAGCATTAGACCCACTACATTAATTGGTGCAGTGGCCGGGAAACAAACAACTGGCGAACCAAAACCACTACAGTCACGCACAGTCCTCTGGTGGAAGGCCCCACAAATTAGTCTGGGGATGCTTCGGGTATCTTTGATGGTTTATGACCCCTTTAAGACATGACCGCTGTTTCTCACACCTGTGTAGTTAAGTCAGTTGTCTTATAAGAAGGGATGAATACCTTCAGGCTTACATGTGAATGCCCCAATAAATCTCGAGTTTTACATGTTAGCCTTATCAGGAAGGAGGACACTGGCTTGATAAAAAGCGTTCTCTCACCTGGAAGGATCTGCTTCTTATCGACCTTATCCCTTGTCTGGCTCAAAACCCAGCTTGTTGCTAAAGAAAGGTTGGTTTTTTGTGATCACCCTCTGGTGGTGGGTGCATACCCCCTCTGCATCAGGGCTGTTCTTATGCAGATCAGAGGTTTCACAATCACACAACCAAAATCTCTCCTCCTCCCCCTTGGTTGGGAGGTGCAAACTTGGCCTCAGCAAAGCATCTGCTGCTTTTGCAAATGGCCAATTGTTGTAGTTGGACAGCCTTCACTTCTGCAAATTGGCTTGACTTGCCTTCCCCTTCAATTGCCTCAATGACTTGTCATGATGGACTCCACACAGCAGCTTTCTTCTTCTGATGGTTTCCTACCACACAAAAGGATTGTCTTCGTTTAGAAAGACAGGTGTCTGCCAGGGAAAGCCGGAGCCTCCCTTGGAATGGAGAATGTAAACTCCCTCTCTCCAAATTATTATAATCTTGAAATTAAGGGGCTTTCAGGCAAAGATATGGGAATAGGAATAACAGTCATTTACTAGGAATATTAAAATTAAAATGTAGTAGTACCAAAAACNTTAAAATTAAAATGTAGTAGTACCAAAAACACCCAAGCAAACAAAAGAAATTAAACACTGACTGAGTCAGAATACAACCTGACACCCTGTTGGTCAGGGTGTTGGTAGCAGTCCAATTAAGTCCTCCTGGAGTGACAGATGTGGTTCTGTTGAAGCAGAGATGATCCTGTAGAAGGGTGTAGTTTTCTCTAAAGGGCCAGTGGTGATGAGATGGGTCCAGTCTTCCTCTGGGAATCCAGTGGAAACAGGCTGCCCTGGTGTTCTGAATCTCAGGTTTTATTCAGGTAGAAATGCTTGGCTCCTCCCGCTGGGTGGAGCATCTCACAATGGGATGATGTAATTTTATCAGTCATGCAGTGAGCCTTAATGGCCTATTAACAGAAGATATCCCCCTGGAAGGGGGATGGGTCGTGGAAGAGATAAAGAACATTGCCCCACCTGGTTTTAACAGCTGGCCCATTAACAGAAGACAACTCGCCCCCTACCCCCCGGAGTCACGAGGAATGGGTCATAGAAGAGAAAAAACACTGTCCCAACCAGTTTCAGCAGATGGGAATAGAATACACACTTTTGATTGCATCTTGCATTGCAACCCAAAACAAGGATCCATCAGTAAACAGCATAACACCTTTCCATCTTCTGATAGCTCATTATATGGTGGTGCTACTTCAGCATGAGCCACCTCCTCAGGTGCCTTCTGGCCAGTCTATAATCTCTTCCAGGATTCCTGGGCAGTTGGGTTTTCCCAGATGAGCTCGTGTAATCAATGCTAGCCACGTCCTCCATGTAGTACTGGTTGCATGATGTGTTGAGGGGATGTTGCCTTTGAACATTCAGTGTAGCACAGGCAATTGTATTGCCAAGAGGAGACATGCTTTTGTCTCAATGACTTCTGAAATGGTGCAAATCCCCTTATATGCTGCTATTCTCTCTTTTTCAGTCACAGTATAGTAGGCTTCTGGTCCTCAATACTCCCAGCTTCCCAGAGGTTGACCTTGGTCATTCCATATGTCTCAAAGTTCTGATGAGGTCAGGGAATGGGTAGTTTTGGCTTCCTGTTTCAATTACTTCACTCCTTCCTCCAATTTATTTTTCAAAGGACTGGCTTCTTGATCAAACCTTTCCTCTTCTTCCTTCTCCTTTCCTGTTATGCCCTAGCTCACTCGTCAGGTTTAGGGGAAGGTTGTTTTATTTATTCTGGGTGCTATGCAGGAGAAACAACAAAATTCTCAGGAGGTTCAAAATCAAACTTTTACTTACAAACTTTAGAAAACATTAAGGCAGAAGAAGGTACTAGGCCAATTTTAAAACAACATCCAAATTAAGTGTCTTGGTTTGAGACAAGTTTAGGAGGAAACGTCCTGAAAGGGGCATCTCCTCTGAAGAAAGCAGGTTTTGGCATGCCCTCCCCTCACCCATATGAGAGGAATTTCTTGGAGGAAAGTGAAAAAAACTGTTTATTTAACAAGCAGAGTGCACACAGGCGTGGGAATAAAAGAATAACTGTTAATATTTGAACCTTCTCACTGCAGAGAAAGCTGGTGGATTTGAGAGTTCTGCTTGGCTTCTCCCAAGGTCTGGAGCCAGGATGTGGTGTCCCTGCAGCTTCCCCCCCGCCTGGGCTGCGGCGTCGGGCTCCCGATGATGGTCTGGTTTTTTGGACCTGAGCAAAGCTGAACAGTTCCAGAAGAAGCCACAGAAATTACCAGAGATGCTGTATGCAGTCCTGGGAAACTTTTTGCCTCAGCTAACAAAAGAAGCTAGCTAAAAGCAAAGCATATACTCTCTCGTGCCTGCACAGCAGAGAGAACCGGGGTAGTCTGTGAGAACTGAACACAAACTGCGAGAAAATCCCCCAGCTTCCCCCCTCCTTCGAGCTTAAAGCTGCAGGACCCATTTCTGGGCATAAAGCAGATTATAGGGGATACAGTATCATACAGTCACCCCAAACAGCAAGGAACTTCAGAAACTCTAACTTAGCAAACTTCAATTTCCCCAACTTTAGCTTATCCAGACACAACAAAGCACTTACTAAGGCATTGACTGGAATATTTAGTCCAGCTTGCAATATCTTTTGAGAAGTTGTTAGGAGAAGAAAGAGAGAAAGAGACAGAGAGAAAGGTATAAAGTCATCACTCATGGATCCAGAGATGAGGCCTGATTATTGCAATTTCGATGTCTGTTGGTCCAAGTGATAGTCGCAGTCTTGATCCATCAGGGGTGGGGGAAGCCATTGAAACACAAAGTTCAATGGGTTAATATATGCTCAGGTACCTCCCCTGGGGCAGGCTGTTTTATAATGGATGATGTAAAACTGTGGATCATGGAACACTTGGGGAGGTCTTTGATGGTTTATGACACCTAAGACACAACAGCTGCCTTTCATGTCAGCATAATTGAGCCAAATCATCCCCATCAGAAGGGATGAATACCTTCAGGCCTACATGTGAATGTCCCAGTACTTCCCCTGAGGGGAGTTTTCACACCTGAGACAATTATGTAAAGGAAGACAATGGCATGATAAAAAGCATTATCCCACCTGTTAGGGTCCATTTATTAAAATTACTAGAAATGCCTCTGCCTGAATTAAGGTGCAAATGAGTCCATATTCCAAAGTCAATAGTATGGGTTTTATTCAATAGTAAATGAGAGACAAAGGAAGAGAAAAAAATAGAAAAGAGGTGAGGAGACAGAAAGATAAATTAAAGAAAGTATCACCACTCCATGGATTCTGATGATGTCCTGTTGATGCCTTTTGCCCCGTCCTAAAAATCACAAACCAGACACAGATAGGTGATAAAATGCGGTTACCGTTATAAGGATCCTTATGGTGCACAGCACTCTGGAAAAGCGCCGAAAATATGCTGAAGGTGCACACCATAGCATAAAGTGGGTACGATTTTATATGTTTAGCAAATTAGCATAACTGACAAGAATCCCCAATCAGAGAGACAGGTGATGTGCTAATTCCCCTCTGGTTCGACCCTTTTCTGAAACCCCATCTTTAGACAGCAGGTAAACTTTGTTTATGAGGACATGTCTCGAGAAGCTGTTTTAATCTTGATTCTCAGAGAATCTAATCTTGGTCCCCAGGCCTTGGAGCCTCTGGGGAATGCATTTTGTCTTTCTGTCTAATAGAGTAGGTGAAATGCTACCTACAAATCTATGTAGTTATACAGTAATGGGCTACAGAGCTACAAATATATATATGAAGAATAAAAAGAACATATAGAAGTGAAAAGGAAAAAAATTAATTTGGCATCACTCCCCCCTTTTGAGACTGACAAGACTCTGTCACATATAGGTAAAACCTTACAAAAGAAAGGCCTTGTAAAACCATGCTCCAGGCCTTGTTATTTCGGCTAAATATAGCTAACAGCTAGCCTGTCCCGTGAGAACCTGCAAGCACATCAGCCATTGCTTGTGAAAACTATCGAACACCTGTAAAAATAAGAAGTCTATCCTGTGAGAATCTGTGAAGAAAGAATGTAAACATCTAGGAAGAAGAGAGCCTTGGCACGTACACACATGAGCACCTACTAACCAACACATTGAGTGGCAAGAAAGTTACTAACCAGTTAGAGTTGAACACGGTATCTTCTGATATCCCTAAAAATATATATGATATGATATGATAAGTGAATAAAGATTTGGCTATTCTGCACAAAGAAAGAGGTGTCTTTGTCCGTCTCTACTGCGGCAAGACTCTACCTTGTCTAGTCTCTACTCCATATCTAACCATAGCATTGATTTACAAAACCAGCTATCATAAATAAACCAACTGTAATTACAGCTGCTATGAACCATTCTTTTATCTAGGCCCAGTTTGGTAACCATGAAGTGAGTGTGGGGAAGATATAGTCAAAGTTCAAGGTGTTATTTTTGAAAGCCACTTCATGTAACATTTGAGTTTGTTCCCTAATTTCAGCCAGATCCATCTTAATTCTTCCACTCTGGTCCACATAAGAACAACTGGTGTTAACAATTGCACATACACCTCCTTGTGTGGCCAGTAGGAAATTGAGAGCCATTTTTATTGATGACACGGACCAGGGTATTGAGTCTTTCATTAGCAAATTTGTGGACAACACTAAGCTGGGAGTGTGTGTCAATCTGTTGGAAGGTAGGACAGCTCTGCAGTGAGACCTGGAATGGTTGGATAGATAGGCAGAGTCCAATAAGATGAAGTTTATTAAGTCCAAGTGCAGAGTCCTGCATTTTGGACACAATAACCCCCTGCAACGTTACAGGCTGGGCGTGGTGTGGCTGGACAGTGCCCAGGCGGAAAGGGACCCGGGGCTACTGGTCGACAGCTGACTGAACATGAGCCAGCAGTGTGCCCTGGTGGCCAAGAAGGCCAATGGCATCCTGGCCTGTATCAGGAATCGTGTGGCCAGCAGGACCAGGGAAGTAATTTTTCCCCTGTACTTGGGCACTGGTGAGGCCGCACCTTGAGTGCTGTGTCCAGTTCTGGGCCCCTCAGNGAAAGAGACTTCCAGCTTGTTGTTCAGGTGTTTATTATTTATCTTTTAGTTGAGCGCTCTTCAGTTACAAGGTCTTTTCTCTTTGAGAACACAGCTGGAATGGCCCCGAGGGAGTCACCCTCAAGGCCTTATGAAGCCATTTGACCCAATCCATATCCCAAACGTACTATATTTACAATTCTGTACCTATTGTCCTTACTTATTTCTCTAATTGACATTTCTACCTCAAACCGTTCCACCCAATCACTCTGTGCCACCACACAACAGAAAATGGAGTCTATGAAGAAGGAAGAAGCTCAGGCACCACCCAAGATCCTCCATCTTGTCCTTTTTCCAGGCTCCATCCTAAAAACCCAAACTACATTTTCACACCCTGTGATAAACCAAACTAACATTTTATCAAACCTACATTACTTGCAACTCTTCTCTGAGTGTTTAAAGTCCTTTCCATGGACAAAAGTGAAAGGCAGTGTTCTCCTGGGGTCCCTGTAAGGGTCTCGAACCCCCCAAGATGTACATGGGGGTGTTCATGGGGGTCTCTGCCATGCCCTGGGCTCCAACAGTAAAATGTTTAAAAAAAGATTGGATGTGGCATTCAGTGCCATGGTTTAGTTGAGGTGTTAGGGCATGGGTTGGACTTGATCTGAAAGGTCTCTTCCAACCTTGTGATTCTGTGATTCTGTGAATCTGTAATGGATCTCTTAATCTTCCCCATCCTTCCATTTGGATCCTCAGTATGATCAAATATTGTTATGTTTGGAATTAGAGCCCCGAGGGCACAGGCCCAAACCTTACCTAGGGACAGGATTTTCCAGGTCTCATTTTCATATATCCCATATCACCCTCTCCTGTGTGGTAGAAGGAGTCTCCATGATGTCTGTACCATCTTTCTCACAGATTTTGAACTCTTTCTATGGTTTTGGTATTATGGCGATATGAAGGAAGAACGGTCTTTCCTGTGGCATTTACAATTGTGCAGGGAACTGTGTAATTCTCGTGATCTTTTAGGTCACTCATGGGTATAGGAGGCAGAAAGGTCTTATTGATTCGTTCCCACCTTTTGAAATAGTTCACTCTCATTACAACACCAATCAGTGGCCAGTCACCATTCCCATCTATAGCTGGCAATTGAGTACAAATCCAGGAATTGTTCTTATTAAGAGGTTTGGATACATTTTGGACTAAAGTCGCATGCAACTCTTGGGGCCAACCGTGAGTTATGGTTGCCAACTGTGCAGATAACAGACATAAAAAGAACAATTTAAACCATATCATCCTGATCTGTATCAGTGTCATCAGTCTGTTTTCTCTGTGGTTTCAGGAGCAGAAGTCTTCTTAATTCTGGAGTACAGATCAAAAGTTCTGTTATCAAATGCAAATGTCCCCAAAACAGAAAAAGAAAGTACACCCAACGAGGTCAGTTGTGGTTCTTCCTATGTGATTGTAGAAAAAATATTAAAAAGTAGGATAAAAGAACCACTGCTGCTGTAGCACAGCGAGTACGTGAACTGAAGGAGAGCAAAACTCAAAAAGAAAGTTCCACCAAAAAAGAAACAACTCCAGTTGCCTGTAGCCAGACTGCCAAGTATAATGATGGCATATCCAATCCCCTTGAAAGAATCTCTAAAACGTACATCCGAGGAAAAAAAATAATCAAGCTTGGAAGGGTCCTGCCTCTAGCCAGGTAGAGGCTAGGAAAAAATGTGTCTTTTAGACTGTGTAGATTCATTAGCTTGACACATCAAAACTACACAAATATAAGGCCTTGGTCAACACTGTTAGCCTGACACATCAAAACCACAAAAATATA